>OX424576.1:52293842-52448842 GCA_949152435.1 Gastracanthus pulcherrimus
GCATATATGAGTATTTTTATTGAATATTATGTGAATAATATTGAAAATAAAATAATATAATATTTTAATAATATTGAAAACAAGTTGAAAGCAAATTGATGTACAAAACTTGCAGCAACAGTTATACATAAAATGTAAGTAAATCTGCGTCCGTATATGGCAGCAATTTAGTTGCAAGCATTTGCAGTCATTTTTACGGCACATTGACATCAATCCTTGATATTCGTCATTTCTTGAGAGCAAGTTGGAAGCAACTTGTTAACAAACATTGCACAGCAACTATTGCCGCGATTTTGCCATGGCAAGCTTGGCTAATGGGGGTAATACGTATATTAGGCAATATTAATGTGACATGCATAGAAAAATATCACCATGTAAACTTGTAATAATATTGATGTAATATTACAATGTGATATGTCACATAACAATTTTGCAGTAATGTACTACGTATATTACGATGTGATTTATCGCAATCTAATATTGTGGAAATATAGCGTTTAAAATAACGATTCGAAAAATTGAGAGATACGGGCCTTTAGTTACCAAAGCATATTACACATACATAAAAAACTGTGACATCTATACAAACAAAATGGTGGATGAACGGATGCTTGGTGATCCTAGTTTTTTTGTATCTTTACGTTCTTACAGTTTTTCGTTTCTAGAAGTTTTCTGTCGTGCAAATGAAGAAAGTAGGTATCTGCATTTTTTATGAAAAATTCATCTATGCCAATGGTAATTACCAATTGTAATTATTATAATGAGATAATTAGGTCCTAATTATCTTATCTACAGATATTTTAGAGAATTACAAACAAAGAAAGGTATCTGCACGATTTTCTGTATTTTGCTCGACTTCATCCAGGAATACGATCCTAATCTCTGCTGCATATACGATATTTGATTTAGGAAAGTGGATTTTGCGCGGATAAAGAAAACAAATGAAAAAAAATACATGTGGATACCCACGTTCTTTGTTGGTATTGGAGTATAAGTATATCCAACTTTTGCAGCCAAAAACCCTATCTAGGGAAGAAAGGTCCAATGTGGCACACTTAAGGCGCATTAATAAATATGCTTGTTAATATTCACTTAATGTTATGCTTAAAAGTTTTAAGGGGTACTTTAATATCTTAGGTACAAATACTAAAAAGTTTTATTTAAGTCTAAATGCTTATTCTCCTAAATTTCAAATTTTTATAAATAAATTTATGGGTCTCTTTTTTCTGCACGACTATAAAACCGATATAAGTATACATTTTAAACAGCATAGTAATTTTGTGATATTAAGTATTAATTAAATAACTTATTCCGCATGTTATTAAATACATTTGTAAAGATTTGTAAAAGTATTCACGCAAAATATCGTGCATAATCAAAAGTTAGGTTAGTTAATCTTTTCTTTGTATTTTTAAATTTTGTGCATTCTTGGGCCAGGTTTTAATGTATAACTTTCTTAGAAATTCACTTCTACGCATTTTCTTACTCGAATGGTAATTAAATAATCACTTATAATATGTTTAATTATGCTGCTCCACATTACCCTCAAGTACGTCATCTATTATTAAAATATTTTGTGAAATATATGTAAACGAATTTTTCAAATTTAAGGTAGAAGTCAACAGTAGTCAAGTCTAAGGTATACATAAATAATTCTTTACTTTGTTCCGGGTGACAAACATTTAATTTTGAATAACTTTATCAAATATAAATTTTAAAGGTAAAAAGACGTAATAATACTTTCACCATTTTTAGAGCAGAGAATTTATAATATGATACAATATCTTTTCAGGATACATTAAGTATATTAAAGAACTATATAAAGTCACTTTAGCTTGTTCAAACCAATTAAAGTACCTAAAATATGATGCGCTACATTGCGCGCTGCGCCATATTGTACCGTTTTCCCCTACATATATTTCTGAACAAACTACTCTCTAAATGTTTTGTAGTGGATTTTCATTCTTTTGGAGTGAATTCTCGCTCCAAGCGATCATGAGAACACTATTTAGAGTGAAAGAATACGCGTCAAGAAAAAATAATTATTCACGTTGTTTTAAGTTTTAATTTAATTACTTGAGAAATAAGTTAATTGAGAAATAAATTTAAAAAACTTCAGAAAAATTGTTGGTTGGATTTGAATACTGGTCATTTAGGTTCTGCGGCTGCCACTCTAGCTCTAGACCACCGTTGCATCTGAATTCGTCTGCACTGATTTCTCCTATGTATTCGAATTAGTTGATGAACTTTTATTTAATACTAAAATCAGTTTAAGCCATAATAACTTAGAGCTAATAAATAGTTGTTGTTAATAAATGGATACAAAAATTATATTTTATATGAAATTCAGTACTATTATGGTAATTTTAATATTTGGTAAAACAGTCTAATATTTTTTTACTACATTTTCTCAAATTATGCACATTTTTAAAAAGTTTAAGATGTTTTAAACACTAAAATTTAAAATATTAATACATTTTTGCAAGTTTAGGGGATATAAAATACTGGCTGATTGCTACCATATCGGTGTATCATTTATATTTTGATCTCTGTAGAATAAATATTTATATAAAATTACATTATAGGTCTTTACCAAAAATGTTCAGTTGATTTTTCAAGAGGTATCATTAACTATCTTAAAATATGGATCGAAAAATGTTAAGAGGATTTGAATCGTCACACGCTTACCACGGAAAATATTTAAAACTGTTTTCTGGTTGCTAATAATACCGGAATCTTTTGAAATAGCCAAAAACAAAGAGTGCTAATACAATATACAAATTTTCAGAACGTACTAGGTCATTTTTATTTACAAAATTTGTTTAATCTCGAATAACTGTTTAAAATAAAAAAGTCGGTAATACAGATTCTTGTAATAAATTCTATTATTTTAAATAGTTAAATATTCCCTTGAATTTTGTAAAAAACTATATCTGGTTAAATATTTTAAGAGATTTTAAATAATAGCTACTCTTTCACCTCGAGATAAATTAATTAACCCAATAGTTGTATATTTTCTAATCAATTTTTTTGTACAATTAATAATGAAATTTCTTGAAAATTTAATTGAAGATTCTGGTGCAAATAATGTTTTAAAAGTAAAAAGTCGCAATTCGAAACTTTGATTAATTTATAGGTTTTATAATATAAATTTCACTCCAAACTAGTGTGAAAGTTAGAGTGAATTCCTAGTCACTCTCTAATTGAAAGTCGTAAAATCCACTTATATCTAAAGGATATCTTATGTGTTTACTGGGCCGTTCAAATTGTCATGATGAGATTTTGTAGATTTCCAAGAATTTTAAGGTCTGAAAATTGTCTGTCCTTAAAAAATCATGAGACGGCCTTCGAATAGTCACTAGCCCATTATTTGACGACCTTTCTGACGTAGTCACATCTCGTGTAGATACCCACGTTCTTCATTTGTAAGGGGTTACGTCTTTCTGACTGCATTTGGCTTAAATGCATATCTACGTAGATACGCTTTTTGATCTGTTACCTCGGCGATTTTAAGAACTCATTTTAACCGTATCCGCAGTTTCTCATAAAAACACTTAAAAACATTATTTTGTTTGCTCTATTGAGTAGAGCAGGTGCGTTTTAGTAAAAAGCGACGAACAATTTTTTTTAATTATCGCGCACGTGAAAAGGAACAGAGGAAAATGCGTTGTATCGATTTTCTCAAATTCAGTCCGAATGCAGCTTCCGATTTTATTAATTTCCACGACTGTTTTAACTAGCACTGAAATGCGACTTTTCCGACTTACTCCTTTTCTTTACACCAAAACTAACACTTCTAGGGCTGTAAAAGTGATGTACCTTTAAATATAAGTTAACGATGAATAAATTTCTCGTAATATTCTTTGCGTAACTGAGTTAAAATACTACATATTTTGAAGGCACAGCTGTGTTTGAAGTAAAAATGTCTTAATCATTGCGTAATCTGTAGATCTAAATGTACGACTCACGTTTGAAAAACGCTAAATTTATATCCTAAGTTGTTCAGTTGAAAAATGGTTTTGTACTACCGGGACATTTTTACTATGCATACATAGAACATACATCTTGTATGCCATAACATTTTTACCGATTAGAATTTTTGATCGAAACTTTAACAGAAAATAGTATTTAGTTACCCAAACACAATGTGCATGCATATAAAAGTGTGTTGGCTCTAAAAACAAAATGGTGTGTATATAGTTTAAAATCTTATATTTTTATAGCACCGCGCGCGATATAAATAAAAATGCCTTGAAACATTGCGTGATTGGTATAGAATTTAATGTGCAAAACATGTTTGAAAAACGCTAAACTTGAGTTTTAATTTGTTAAGATGAGAAATAGATTTGGTCAAAATCTATGAAGTGACATTTTTACTCTACACTGAGCATGCCTTTTATGCCATAACCGTTTGAACGTTTATCATTTTTGACCAAATTTTTGTCAGATAAGTGTATTTAGTTACCCAAACATGATGGTCATCTATAAAGAAGTGTGCTACTTATAGTTACAAAATGGCGGGCGATTGAATCGGTGTTCTAATCTTGCGGACATTTTTTGGTGTCTAATATTCTATATAAATTTAAAAATATTACCATTATACATTGAATAACGATTTTATACCTCCTTATAGTTATTTATTTTTAAAGTTATACATTAAGAATAAAATAAGAAAATGCTTTTTTCTTTCATTTTTTTACATCTAAATATTTTACTACTTTATAAAAATCAATTTAGCTGAAAGATTATTATTCCTTATGACTATCAAAGTATAAAAAATCATGTAAAGTAAGACTGCTCGAATTATTAAAAAAAAAATATTTTCTTTTTGCAAAAATGACAGGTTCTAGAGATTTGCCTATATTATATAGACGATAAGGGGTTGAATTTTTGGAAAACATATCTACGTTGGGATTGATTACGCAAGACTCGTGAAGTTACTTATAAGAAATTAGTATTTGTAACCCTTGGAAACGATTTGAGATTTTGAATAAATCCGTAATATCACACTTTGCCATTTTCGACCAATTTAGGGTTCGAAATTTGGACAATTTACCCACTTAGGGGATGATTAGAGAAAACCCCATAAATTTATTTATAAAAATTAGTATAAAAAACTTTTTAAACAATAATAAAGCCAGGGTTCAAAATTTTGGAAAATTCACCCATATCGGAGTTTATTAAGGACATAACCCAGTCGAGAATCTAACTTTTGTACATTAATTCATAGTTCAGTCAAATCTTGCAGTATTATTTAGTATTTACAAATAGAATTTAATACAATATTTAAATTTTTAAATAAGGATCTAATTTCATTTTATATGATAAAAACAGGTTAAAAATATGTAAAAACTAGTCTTCTTTGATTCATGATTGGGGATGACATATTTAATTTTTTGCTTCAGCAATATTTTTTTTTCGTATATACACAAAAATAAAAGAAATTGTAGTACAAATTTCTTTTATACTCTAAAGTGCGTATTTTACAAATTTTTGAATAATTTTTTCTTAAAAAAGTCGATTTTTCGATGATTTTCACTGCTATTTTTAAGTAACAAATTGATTTCGCTCCTCATACTAGCTGTAAATAAAAATTGTACTACAAATTTATTAATTATATATACAACAATCAGCAAAAAAAGTTTGGAGGGAATCTGTTGTAAAATTCATTGCCAAATTCCCTTTGAAATTTATAAATAATAACATAAAAGAAAGTTATAGATAATGTTATATAAACAAATAAAAGTATAAAAAGTGGTCGTCTAATACATTAATCTCTTAAGAAGATTCAGTCAAAGAAATCAGAAAATCATAAAACTAACTATGGGATTTTGCACATTACTATGAAAGAACATTAATGGCAAAAGAACATTGTTAAAATAATTTGTTAGTAAGGAATTTGTTGAAACAATTATTCTAAAAAATGATTTTCAGGAAAAACTAATAATGCTATTCGACTTTACGGGAAAAATTACTACGAATATATGTATCACATGTCCATAAATGTTAATTATTTTGTTATCAAAAAATTATAAACAATTAGATCTGGCATGTACCCAGTACGGCCAATGACTAAACTAGTAGCCAAATAAATTATTTTAACAATTTTTCTTTTGACATTAATATTCTTTCGTGCCAATGTGCAACATCTTGTTGTTTTATAACAAAATAATTAACATTTATGCACATGTAACACATGTTTTCGTAGTAATTTTTTTCGTAGAATCGAATAACGCCATTAGTTTTACCTGAAAATCATTTTTTAAAACATTTGTTTAAACAAATTATTTTAACAATATTTTTTTGACATTTATGTTCTTTCATGCTAATGTGATACATTCTATAATTATTTTTACGATTTCGCGGCTAGGTTACGCATGAGTTTTTTTTTTTTTTTTTAAGTTAAGCCTTTCAAGTCTCAATGAGAAACTTACCTCGGCTGACGTTTATTGAGTAAAAAGGTTCGTTACATTAATTTACAAAGATTTGTTATATACATTTATGACATTCTTCGAGAAAATGAACTAAATATTTTACAATATTAGACTGGGGAAGCTAACAATATATCGCAATTTAAAGGTAAATTAACTTTTAGACTCTTTGAGTTCTCAATAAGGACAGATCTTTCTTTATCAAATAATGGGCATTGCCAGACACAATGGTTAAGATCTTCTTCATAGTTACCACATTGTGCACACATTGGGCTATCTACAATATTAACTTTATATAAAGAAGCGGCTAAGTTGTAATGATCAGCCCTACATCTATTGATGGTCGTTATGAATTTTCGGCTTATACGAATGTTGTGAAACCATGTTTTCCTAGAATCTGTGTGAAACCAGTTAAAAAATTTCTTGCCTTTGACTAAACCTTGTTCTTTGCAGTGCGTAGCGATATTATTATATGATATCTTTTTAAAACTTTCAAAATAGTCTGTAAATGGAACAACTATAGAATTGTTAGGATTTTTTATTTATAATACCAATGTGTGATGGCACCCGCAAGAAGCTGATTGACTTTGCAGGACTTTTTATGAGTATAGAGTTATACAATTGTTTTATTTTCATAATATGGATATTGACTTTAGCATCTAAGTTAACTGATTTTAAAGAGAGCAGTACACTTAATGAATCTGAAGCAATAATAAATTTAAAGTGATTACTAAGGTTAACTTGCTTAAGAGCTTCATATATAGCTATAGCTTCCACTGTAAATATAGAGCAAACACTTGGGATAGCCAAACCTATTTTCAATTTTTTTTCCGCGTATATAGCTCCAAGTCCTACAGAGTCACCCTCTCTTTTGCTGCCATCAGTATAAATAATATGAGAATTGATGTCTTTGGCGTACTTATCTAAGATTTTATTCGGATCTTTACTTGTTTTAAGACTATGACCTAGTTTGGAGTCAATGTCGATACTTGTAATAGTAGTTTTATAATCATAGCAGTATAAGTTTACATTTTTTTGCGCTTTTATATTTAACTTATAGATATCCATTATACAAGAACTTATATGGCGATGAGATATGAGATCTATTCTTTTGTTTAAAAATGAAACATAATCATTAATTGTTGTAGTAACGAGGAGATTTGAATTAGAGAGAGCTTTAGTTACATAGCATTTAGCTAAATAGCGTGATCGTTCAAAAATAGTTTGCAGCTTTCATTCAGCAACAACTACATTAGACGAAGTAGTTTTACGATAGCCCATAGCGGGTCTAAGACTGTCTAGTTGAATTTTTTCTAAAATATCTTGATATTTTTTAGCATTAGGATAGAATATGAAACTACCAGAATCAATAATAGATCGGATGAAACTTTTATATAATGAGATTAACGTGCTAGGATGGGATCCCCATTTTACACCGCAAAGAAATTTAACTATATTATTTCTAATTGAGCATTTTTGGGTGATCATATTTATGTGAGCTTTGAAAGTAAATCCGTAATCAAAAATAATACCTAAAAATTTAACTGAATCTCTAGATTTGATAACGTGATTATTAATATTTATACTAGTTTCGCCTGGCTTAGTATGTTTGTTATTAATATGTAAAAGCGAACTCGTGTCAGGTTCCAATTCCAATCCTAGTTCGTGTAAATTTTCACTAATAATAGAAACACTTTCTTCCACAAGACCAATGGACTTTGTTGCTGAGCCATAGCTGCAATATGCTTTGATATCATCCGCAAATAGTGAAACCGTAACACTTGTGGGAACGCCAACAGTGATATCCTTGACATTTATAGTATATAATAATGGGCTAAGAACCCCGCCTTGCGGAACGCCTCTAAAGGTATATATGCATTCATTTTTCAGAAGATCTGTGTAAGTATGTCTGCATCTTGTTAAGAATTTAACGAATAGGATTAGCGATTTCGAACAGCCAATAGAGGCCAATTTGTCAAGTAAAATATCACTGTGAACGTTATCATTCGCACCAGTTACATTGATATCTACAGAAATCATATCTTTTTTGTTTGCAAGAGGTTTTTCAGTCTTAAGGGTGAAATCGGTTAGATTATCCATACAAGATCGACCTTTCCTAAAACCCGATTGGCTGTTAGGTAGAATTTTATAATGTTCGCAGAACCATTGCAATCTATTTTTGATTAATGATTCGAAAAGTTTGCATAAACTAGGTGTAAGCGAGATAGGTCTTACACCTTTACCATTTGGTTTGTCGATGAATACGATAAACGAATTTTTCCAAGATTTTGGGTGCAATTTCTTGTATACATTTCATTAAATATATGTAACAATAGGTATTTATAATTATCTGGTAAATTTTTGAGTGTTTCATAGTCGATTCCATCCATGCCAGCAGCTGATTTATTTTTCTTTGACTCTAAAACCGAGTTTAATTCGAATATATTAAAAGGTTCATCAAAAAATTCACTGTCATTACAAATAGGTAAATAATCGGGATTATTTTCACACCAGGGAGGAGTAATTCTATCTAATGTTTTTTTTATACTGTCGGTATTTTGTAGATTGCTGCTGACATTTCCCGCCTGGCTCTTAACCCATTTATCTTTAAGAATTTTGCAACGATTCCAAACGAATGACGAATTTACATTAAGATCGATTGTTTCTGCAAACTTTTTAAAGCTGTCGGTTTTTTTTTTGCTTAAACGTTTTGATGACTAAACAATTTATTTTATTATAATTAATACGATCACTGGAACTTTTACTAAATGACCATTTTCTATACGCAGCTTTCCTTAGTCTTATCATTTTGTAGCATTCTTCGTCCCACCAGGGGACCGGATTTTTATGTTTAGAACTATTTACAAACTTTTTTTTCGGCGTGCTTATTTTGAGACTTTGAGTAATAAAGTCCAACACAATATTGTATTTATCATCAGCAAGAGCGCTAATAAAATTTTCAGAATTGAACCGTTCAAAATTAGCATGTAAAATATCGTTGAATTTTGTCCAATTTGTGCGAAGAGACTTTATTTTAAATGATTTTAAGCAAAATATATTTTTATCTAAATCAACTGTACAGAGAATGGGAAAGTGATCTGACCCCATAGTATCATCAAAAACATTTATATTGATTTTATGTGCTATATTTAAGGTGGAAAGAATTAAATCAATATTAGAGAGAGAACAATCTTTTGAATTTCTATACGAATAAGAATCGTGATTATATATGAATAGATTTTGATCTACAATGCTATTTGCCGAAAAAATACCATGATTATCATTTTTGTTGCCATTCCAGATAAAGTTGTGAGCATTAAAATCCCCAACAACAATCGTATGGTGATTTTTATCGACTAAAGAGAGTAAATTGTCATAAATGTTTTGATACAGATTTTCTGGAGCCCTATAACAAACAATAATCTCTAAAACGGGGTTACAATTTGTTAATTGAATTTTACAGATTTCAGCACTTTCGTGGGGAGAAATCACCGGAATTTCTACAAACGCTATTGACTTGCGAATCATTATAAGAATACCGCCACCTGCTGAATGAGTCCGATTTTTTCGAATTTGTACAAAGCCTGGCACATGCAAATCACTCTGTCTTGTTTGTGTCCTCGGAACACCGTCATCGTCCTTGAACCAAGACTCTACACAAGCGAAAATATCGACGTCTTTGAGTAGTTCAGGAAGATCGAATTTTCTTTTCGAAATACTGCGCGCGTTCCAATATACAATGTGCAACGATTTATAATTAATGTCTGTCATAATGAACGTAAAAATAAAGATTAAATAGCCTTTACTCTTCGGCTTCTATATCACTAGTATCACTACTACAGTTACTGCTGATTCCAAGCTCTTTATCTGAATCAACAATGTTTTCCGATTCATTAGAGTCAGAATTTATTATGGTTAATTTTTTTTAATACGAGTGAGCCTAGTCTTAGTGCCTCTGCCTTGAACATTATCATATATAGAGTCGATCGTGCGAATTATATCACTTGAATTTTCTGTCAATACTTTGGCTTCTTTAATTATATTACCACATTTATACGTTCTTTTAACAAAGTCAACAAAACGTTCAAAATTGAAGGGAATATTTTCTATTTTGCTAAACGCTGAAAGGCAGGGTTTAAGACTAGTATCCATTTCAGAAAATTTGTTATCATACTGCTTTTCAATTTTCGCTTTCTTGCATACCTTCTGTTTATTTCCATTTACACCTGTACCTTTCATAGTATAGGAAGAAGCTTCACTATTGGAATTCGACAACGGCCGCTTGAAGTTAGTATCGTGTTTATTTACACCACATGGCTCTTGCTGCTCGGTATGTGAAGGTTCAATTAGCGGTATAGGCTTGTCGATCGATGTATTCGTAGTAGAGGAATTTTTTGTTTGCTCTGTGTTGACGTTGTGTTCATTAATATGAGAAACTGTTTCGTCGTTTGCCATAGTGTGGGGCTTACAATTTTTGGCAATATGGCTTTCCAATTTACATAGGAAACACTTAACCACATCTGAACTGACGTATATATAGTGTGACAGATCTTCATCATCAAGCTTAATAATGTTTGGAATTTTCTCCACATCTTCGAATTTAACATAAACTTGCCTTCTAAAGCTCAGCACATGTTTCAAATCAGGATTGTCCAAGCTTGCTTTTATGTGAGCGACTTTGGAATTTCTATTTAAACTTAGCTTATCAAGAATAAATTCGATAGCATTGTTAGTTATAGTAGGAGGAACATTCGAAAAAATTACCCTTTTATATTTGGCGATTAACGGTCTTATATAAACTTTTTTGTCTTTAATTGTTAAATACTCTCGATTTTCTGTAATTTTCGTGACAAAGCTTTTGTCAGTTAAATAAATATGAATCCTGTTTTTTGAAACTTTAGATACAAAAGTAATGTTATCTGGTTTAACTTTGTCAAGGAGTGCATTTGTGTAATCACCAAGATTTAAACCATCTTCACACATCATCACCAAACACTGCTCTCTTTTACGAATACACATATTTTCTGTAACACTTGCATAACTAGAATTTTTGAATTCATTTAAATTAAACGAGATGATTCCTTGTTGAGCTTTACCCCCAGGTACTGCGGGAAACTCAGGGCGATAGTTAGAAGGCTCACCCATTTTTTATTGCGAGTAAGCAACTCGATCGCTTACACGATCGAATCCAAACCCTTGCAATCTATACCGCACTAAGCTGGGCCGAAGCCCGAATACCTAGATAACCGTGTATATACACCCGTCTTTAAACTACACGTGCTACTCACGAGAGCGACCGTAAACACGTCTTACCTCGACCAGCGCTAGGCTGGCACTGACCCATGAGTTTTAATGGGTTAAGAAAAAAATCAGAAAGTACTTTTTAAAAATTACCTTTTAAACCATACGAAAGTCGATATTTTATCGTGCCTTGGAAATTTTAAATGAATCCGTAAAATTACATTTTACCATTTTCGACCAATTTAGTTAATTACTCTACATTTATATTAGTACTCTCGTAGCATCACATTCGCAAGGACACAGTTCAGTTATCTAGGAAACGGTATTACCTGAACAAACTTATTGGTCTTGCAATATGCAATGAAGGATAGCAAGCGTTCAATTTTCGATTCCGCTTCTTTCTACCCCTACCAGTGCCCTCCGTTTAGTACATTTCATTCTTGTCTCAGTAAGGAGGGCATATATACGTCAATAAGAAAGGACCTCATTCGGTCTTGAGCGGTCGCCTACTCGCAAATATATACTCAACGCGCGCTTGCATATAGAGCTGGATAGATGGTCTTGCGCAGTCGAGGGCCCCTGCAGGATCGAAGAATTGAAAAATACATTAGACGAAAAAGTAATGTCGGCCCAGACGACGAATTTTATGAGACGGAAAGCTAAGGGAGAAATATGATAGGGAAGTTCTTCTGTGAAGCCGAGAGGAAAAAAGGAACTCGTAGCGTGCCACTACGTATATCATATTTCTCTTTTTCTCCATTTTACTCGAAATAGATCTCATTTATGAAAAAGATCTTTTGTCAAGTGATTTTCAACTTGATCGTCTTACTTTGTCTTCATAACTACTCCTACGTTCTAAACTGTATAAGAATTTTAAATATGTATTTAGTATGTATGTATAAGATAAAATAGGGCATGTATAAAATAATACATAACACTATATATTAAAAATTTTTTGCAACTGGCGCCATCGCCGCCTTTTTAGAAATCCAAGACCATCCCTGTATCACCGTTATTTTACGTTATTACATTATCCAAGACAAGTTATACAACCAAATGTGTGTGTGTATGCGTGCGCGCGTATATTTGTACACCTTTGTGTATGTGTGTGCGTACGTGCGTTTGTGTACATCGCACCCTTAGTATAATACTATACTACCTCAAAATTTCCAATTTTCGGTAAATCAAGATTTACGAAAAAAGCCATGCCAAGCTAACAAATTAGAATGAAAGGTAAGAAAGAAAAACGTTTTCTGTAACAAAAATTTGAACTGAGGATGATCAATCATGACAGAATTGACAATGTAATGACTAATGGTCATTAAAAAACCACAAACGACAAAATTTTGAGCTAAGTCTGACAAATTGCAGGTAAATCTGGCGCAATACTATGCCAACTCGAAATTCTCCAAAACATCTGGAGCAATATTATGCCAATCCAAAATTAAAAAAAAATATATTAAAAATAGACGAAAATAAAAAAAAACTAGCAAATTTATCCTTAATACCCTAATTACATACATCAAAATCACACGTATTAAGATCATACTCGCACCCTGGTTCCGTTTCATTGCAATCAATAAATAATAAAAATTTTAAGTTTACATACTATTGCCCCAAACATACTTGCAAAATTCAAAATGTTTTCTTTTTTTTCAGTTTAAAGGCGGTTCAAACCAATCAATTCGTCTTCTCTTGAGAAAAAGAAATGTTTTCATTAGAATTACTGAGTTCTTTAGCGCTCTAAAGTTGTAGAAGGTACTTCAATATTGCGGACTTTATGCTACTACAACCAGAATTAAAAAAAAAGGATTTTCGTTGAAAATCCGTCGAGTCTCGTGTTCTGCGCGAGAAGGATACACAAATTTCATGTAAATACTTATGCCTTTGTATAGCTGTACTATGCTCATGTATACTATGACTTAAAGTATACAATTAGACCTATTTATTATTCTGCCTTTTGTCAATTTTGGAAATTTTCAGTTGGCATAGTAATGCCCCAGACAAACCTGCAAAAGTAAGAAAATTTCATTTTTTTTCAGTTTAAATGCATTTTAACTCTTGTTTAATACTAAAATCAGTTTGTGCCATAATAACTTAGAGCTAATAAATAGTTATTTCAAATAAAATTATATTGTTATATATAACAATTATATTTTATATAAAATTCATTTTATTACTGAATGTTAATATTTGGTCGAAGAGTCTAACATTTTTTTTACTACATTTTCTCAATTTATGCATTCTTATGAAAAGTTTAAGTCGTAGCACTAAAATTTTAAAAATTAATAAAACTTTTAAGGATGAAAAATACTACCATTTCCTACTATACCGGCTTATCATTTATATATTTTTCTAAGACTTTAGAATATGAAAATGTAGAACGCGCATGTTCAATTATTAGATTCATATATATTAGAAGCGACATACTTCGACATATGTAAATACTGAAAGTAAAAATTTCGATTAAGTAGCCTTAATTTAGCTAATACATCGAATTTTAAATTTAGAATAATGATGAATAATATTATCTATTATATAGAAAAGTGAAAAAAAAAAAACAATTTTAAAGTTTAAAAAAATAGTATTTTGAATATCGTTAATAAGAAATTTCAAAATGGCATTGGTTACATATAAGAATTATACTTTATCAAAAAATCATTTAGAGATAATAACATAAATTAATTGTAGACGGTAACAACATTCGACATCTAAAAAATTAAAATATTTAGGTTATTTCACGTATGTCATTGGCTAAAAAGTAAGAATTCAAATAACACCTTTGACTGTTTACTCTAATTTTGTATTTTTTTCGAACATTAAATAGTCAATAAAACTTTATCTTCAGGATTTTTCTATTGGTATTACTCGTACATAATGCAAAGTATTGTTTTAATACATCAAAATAGTGTTTCTATGATCTTTAATAAATATTAATTACTTCTTTCTTATATTTGTAAATTCTTATTAGAGAGCTGCCTACTTATATGAAAAAAATGGATATTTTGCTTCCTCACAGAGGAAGCTTTGTGATGGTAAAAGATTGTTATTTTAAACATGCTAGAAACATGTTTTGAGACATTAGGAATTAAAAAACAGTATTTTTTGAAAATGTTTGTATGGATGTGTGCGTGTATGTGTGCGCGCGTGCGTGCGTATGTGTGTGCGTGTGTGTGGATGTGGAGTGGCATACACGAACGAAAACACACTCTGAATATAAACGGTAAAAATTAATTTCTCAGAGCTCATTTTTGCTTTCTCAAAGAGAAAGCTTTGTGACGATAAAAATTCTTTTATTAGAGATTTTGATATATCAAGCAATTAATTAAAATTTTTTCTTAAAATAAATATTAAAAGATAAATATATAGTAATTTGTAAAAACTAAGAACGATTATTTTTTTCTTTATAATAAAAATATGTTGAAAATATAAATATTTTCACGTGCACGTGTTTTCCTATTGATTCATATAATTATTTTAGATTTCTGTTTCAAAAGAAAAAGTAAAATATAAATTTTACAAAATTTGTAAAAATTAAGAAAAATATCTTTTCTTATTATACGTCAAATACTTTGGAAATATGTACATTGTCTTAAGGTAGACGCAATTTTCTTTCAATTTAGATGAAGAAATATGATTAAATGCTGAATACGTATTTTTTTAAATTCGTTAATTTTAGAAAATTCAGAAATAATTTTTTAATTAAGTACTGCTTTATTATGGTTTAATTAATTATTTAATAATTTAAAAATTTTCTTTTGGGTATTTTTTTTTCACGGTAAATTTTATTTTTATTATTTAAGGAAAATTAAATGGGATTTTAGACTTCTTTCTTTTTTAGCAATTTACGCAAGTGATTTAATTCAAATTGATATTGGATAAAAACAAAATTCTATCAGCGATAATTCTTTGTATATTTGATTAACATTTTATAAGTAATAGTTACTGAATAATATTTACTGGATAAGCGATTTAAGCAATTTAGTATTGATAAAATACACTGAAAGAAGCAATTTTTTTCTTTCTGTGTAATAAACAGTGTTTTTTGTAGAACAATTTGAATTAAAAACTTTATTTAAAATTCAAAATTTATCATATTTTAATTTTTTTATTCTACGTAAAGTTAAAATTTAATTATAACACAAGAAAATGGCGAATCAATAGGACATCTCCTTTGATGAAACGGTAGTAACCGAGATCCAAGCGTGGATTTTACGTTCAGATGGACAAGAGTTGGATATTTCTTTAAATAGACTGCAATTAAAATGGGATGTCACGCAATTTGCGAAAAACGATAGGATATATAGACGTTTGCGGGGCGACTAGTTAGTAACCGATTTCGTGGATAGTTTAGATAGCACACACATTGAAGAGCAGAAAACTTGCCGAGAAGAGAATCTCGACGAAGTATAAGCAGATGCAAAATTCAGCTATAGGACACAGACCGAAATTCTAGGTAGGCAGCAATATTTGGCAAGTCACGGAGTAGAAACGGGTTTACCAAGTGATTTTGCTGCAATAACAACCAGCTCGACACAGATGAGTTCTGTGTATATATATCAATGACGCCATGCCAAGACAATAGGCAAATAAGTCCTGGTAATGTACAACACGGTGCACATACAAAAGGAGCGGCGGCTGTAGTGGTTGCTACTACAGCACCGGTATATACACCACCTACAGAAATACCCATACCACCGGCATATGAACCACCTATACGACCGCTCACACTACCGCCACCACCACCATTACCGTCATTATCACTCTGGGGAATCAAGTTGCCTAGTATCACGGTCCACCAAGTATGGTAACAGTAACAACTACTAAAACTATAACTACAACTGCATCAGCAACTGGCTCTGAAGGTACAAGTAGAACGAGTAACCCAAGTATGGTATTTTATACTGGTACAAGACAATTCGCGAATACGCTTGAAAATACAAATATGGTACGGATGACGCTGTAAGATAAAAAGACGTACTCCGTTCCCAGAAAAGTGGCAATAGAAATTGCGACCACGCAAACACTAATTTAAGAGTATGGTTAACAAATTCTAGAATTTCAAAGTCAAGTGGTGGAATTAATTTCAAGTACAAGGTAGCACGTCGAGACAAGGCATAGTAACGAATCGGAGAACACAAAGTTTGGGGGGGAGAGGAGTGCCTCTGTACTATCAGGTACTCTGAATGAATGATATTGGAAAATGATTCGATCCTGGAATATTAAGTTTTCCGGTGAGAAAGACGGTAGCAGTATAGAAGAATTCCTGATGTGCGTCAATGAGTGCCGCACACTGGCCCACATAGAGAACGAAGACTTCTTGAATGCCATGACGGAGTTGCTAAAGAGAGCAACACTCGTTAATCGAGGAAGAATTGGTACACATGGCAAGACTTTTGCGAGGCAGCACGACGCTGTTACGGCGTTGATAGCCGTTATCATCAGCAGTTAGCAACGGAAGCGATGGCTTGCACCCCAGGATTTGCTGAACCAGTCACAGACTATATATTTTCTCTGCTCTCGTACATTGAAAAATTTAAAGTCCCTTGGAATGAGGAAAGAAAATTACAACTCACTTATCAAAATATTTCGCTAGAGCTGCAAGCGATCGTGGGTAAAGAGAAAACCATGGATCTGGATACTTTAATTCGGTTGACGCGGTAAGCAGAAGCTGTTGTGGAGTTGCGACGTAACTGGAAAAAGCCACTTCCAACTGAAAAGTGTTTGTCGCCTGAATGGACGTATAAAGGGCCACGCATACCAATAAATTATTATAAAATGAGTCTGACTGCAATTGCGGAAAGTTCGCCTACAGACTTGTCCCAGAAGGTTGACAAGCTGGTCGAGGAGAAATTGAGTGGCGTAAAAATCGGCTCCTACGAGATTTAATGGGTGGTATTATTAAAGGGGTGGCAGTCCTAAAAGAAGAAGTCCCATATGCCAGCCGGCCAGCGACAAACCTAAAGCACAGAAACCTGGGCCTCGTTCGCATCTTGTCTGCTGGGGTTGTAGCTGGTCAGGATACACTATAAGAACGTATCCAGTGTTTGCGGGAAGAGAGCAGGGGTGTGTAGATCAGTTCCCTACCACCCCTGTAGCAAACTTAAGGACTTCACCGGCTCACTCTAATGAGACCAACGAAGCACAAGTGCAAGTTGAGCCAGTTCTTTCACCGATCGCGACGGAGGGAGAATTTATAGTAGCGCACGATGCGAATGGCGCTTCTGAGGAATCAGCTCCTTACATCGAGAGAGACTACTCTCGCTGGTGGATGCAAATGAAAGTTGGTAGATTCCGAGTGCGTGCAATGCACGATGGAGGTGCTGCACGTACATGTATTGGATCACTCGGCTTGCAGATTGCTGCAACGTGAAATAAAACGATTACACCAAGTAAAGGATCCGGTGTACGAATGGGTATCGGTCATATTTCACCTGTTGCCGGATATGTCGATTTACCACTCGATATCGGTAATGTACGACTCCGCTTAGAGGTCGTTATTCTATTCGAATTACCAGAAGGATGTCTTCTCGGTGTAGATTTTAAGCGAGCGTTTATCGCACACATCCTGCCTCGCGAAAATAAATTAATGGTAGAAGGGATTGAGGAACTTCCCCCTCTCCAGGTAGTGGAAGTACGGGTCGATGAGCAAATCCCTGTCTCCTCCGTTGGACTTGCCGACATTTCCGATGTGCAGCGCTGACAATTGCAAGATATGCTTTATCGAGTATTGTCAAAGGGCAAAGTGCTTTTAGGTCACACCAATATAATCAAACACAAGATAAATGTGGGTTCTGGGCGGCCTATGAAGCAAATATACTATCCAGTCTCAAAGAAACTTGAGGATGAGATGCATGAACAGGTGCATAAAATGATGGATACAGGGATCATTCGAAGATCCAATAGCGAATGGTCGAACCCAGTGGTAATGGTGCGAAAATCAGATGGTTCTTACCGCTTTTGCGTCAACTATAAAAGTTAAACGGAGGAAGTTAAACGGAGTGACTAGAGTGCCTGGGCATCCGCTTCCATAAATGGATTCTATTCTGCGAAGCTGCAGAAACCACGCTACATCTCCAGTATTGACCTAAGCAGTGCATATCATCAAGTGCCGTTATATGAAGAATGACATTTTTGAATGATTTCGCCACGATTGTGGACCCGCTTGCCCATCTTACGAGATCAAAAGTCAAATATGCATGGGGTAATGAGCAGCAGATGACGTTCAAACAGATTAAAGCACTTATCGCATCTGCTACTCGGTTGCATAGTCCCTCTTTTTACCATCAATTTGTGATACAACCTGATGCTAGCAACACTGACTTGGCAACTACTCATCAACCAAGCGAGAGTATCTTGCAGTATTGTGGGCCATAAGAAAGTTCCGATCTTATGTAGAAGGTTATCACTTCAAAGTCATTACGGACCATCGTAGTCTGAAATGGTTGCAAAATATTCAGAACCCGAAAGGACGCTTGGCACGCTGGGCTCTTGAAATGCTTGCCTATGACTTCGAGGTAGAGTATAGGAAAGGCATTGAATACTGGCTGCCCGACATATTATCTAACATGTGCGAGGATGAGTCTGAGGTACAAGTTTCGTCCGTCAGTTACCCAGGAGGATACTAGTCATGCCTGGTATCTGGCGATGAAAATGAAAGTTCACGCCAATTCTACAGAGCATCGATATTGGAAAATAGTTGGCAACAGACTGTACTATTATCGATCAGATCCTTTGATCTTGAATCATTCAAAGGACCAGGATGCTTGGAAGCTAGTCGTACTAAAAGAAAAGCGGAAGCGCAAGTCCTACACGAAGGGCATGACAAGCCTACATCTGGATATTTTGGACGCGCAAAAACATATGAGCGTATCGCATTGTTGTATTACTGGCCGTCAATTTATAAGGACATAGCAAATTATGTGCGTCGTAGCGTAGTATGCCAGCAATGCAAAGCTCTCCAATTAGCACCTGCTGGACTTATGGGCCGGCGTATTGTAACGAGGACGTGGGAGATAGTACCTAGTAGTATTCATGGACCTTTTCACGCGCTTGGTGGAGTGTATTCCCATTCGCAAGGCAAATGCAAAAACAATTAAAAGGGTACTTAAAGAGAAGTTCTTCCTACGCTTCGGAGTGCCGGAGACGTTCCACTTTGGTAATGAAACAGAATTTAAAATGAAGATAGTGGATCGATTCCTAGAAGAACATGGACTTATCCATACGACGGTACCACCGTATCAGGCACAAGCAAATATCATAGAGAAGCTACGGAATTCTCACCAGCTTTTCTAAATTTTGGACGCAACCTTTTGCCTCCAATTACATTGCGGCGGCAAGAAAAACTCGACGCAGCACCAGAAGCAGAGACAGCTACGTTAGAGAATTGGAATAAGTGCATAAATAAACTGCATGAAGTGCGAGATTTAGCAGCAGAAAATTCAACAAAGGCGCAAGAACGCCAAGCTAAATATTATAATAGTAAGTGGCAAGATGTGCAATATGCTGTCGGCGAGAAAGTACTGCAGCGTAATCGCATTCTTTTATGTGCGCCACAAGGAATTACTGCTAAATGAGCCCCTAAATATACTGGGCCATACGTGATTTCCGAAAAACAAGGTTACAACACCTACTAATTGACTGACAAATTTGGAAACAAGTTGGAACAAATCTTCATAAAAGATTTGAGACCGTACTTTAACGACGACGTAAGGCCTTTTGACTCCGAAGATGAGGCTGTAGCGGAAACTTCAAAGGACGGCGAGGGACCAAGTAACCTTGAGCTTCATCCAGACGTGTCGCGAACGAACAATGTAATAGGGACAAAGCGTAGTTGTCAGCGTAGTTGTCCCTTTAGTAATAGGAACAAAGCGTAGTTGTCAGCATCAAACGCGTAAAGTATTGTATTAGTGCAGCGTAAAGCTAGGATTATCAGTAATAGAGGAGGAAAGCAACCAATTAGAGTATGCGATGTAAGCGTCGAGCGCAGCGCAGTGTTTGTGGAAATCGCAAATGACAAACCTAAGAGAGGGCGAGGGAGGCCAAAAGGGTCTACGAAACCCTCAGCGCCTCATTGCGATGTATTTCCCCGACGTACGAGGTCATATAATTTTACAATTTTTTTTATTTTCACCTATGGAGAAAGAGTAGTGGATGTCGATTTAGCATACCTCCGGCTAGAAGCGTCTGGGGAGGGGTGTTGATGGGTAGTTACATCTCGTGAAATACTCTCTCCCTTACATATAAAACATGTATTAATTACCCCAGCTATTAAAGGCATCGTCAGCGGCGACAAAGGAAGGAGAGGAAGCCGATAAAACGTGAGAGAGAAAGAGAGAGCATAGGTAGGCCGCGGAGGGGGGTGGAGAGGGCGAAGCGCGAACCGCAGAGATTATCGGAAGAGATGCTCGAGCCACCGTGCAGAATAGACGCCTGTTGCAAGAACGAGATCCGGTCCGATATCTCGTGAGTGCTTGTGCGAGCCCGGCGCAACGACTACGGTGAGAGCTGCAGAAACTGAGTGTGGCGCCTGCGAGTAACTTAAATGGACGAAACGACTTCGCAATTTGCCCCATAGAAAACGAGTGCGACTCGATGCCGCGGAACTCATGTGAGTGCTTGTTCGGCATCACGCCTCTCCTATCTCTTTCTCTCTCTCTCTCTCTCACGCGGTATTCTCCCATCCCGGTTACATGCCTGCGATAGTACACGTGCAGAGGCCCATGTGCCTATGTTACCCTTCCGATTATATCGCGAGCTTACATCAGGTAAAAACCCCCTTATATGCGTTTCTTTAATAAACATTACTTGGCATATCAAACAATGGGAACGACGCGCTCGCGAAGCGCAGGAACAGAAACGCGTTATACCCAATAATTATAATATTACATTTCCCTATAATATAACATTTCCTATACAGTATAAGTTAACATAATTTTCAGCTCCTGTAAACGTCTGCTAGCAACATTATTTAACTTGTGTAGCTTATTTAAAATCTACGGTATTCTCGGAAAAGATGCGATAAAACACATACATCAATGCAGCGAGCGAAAAGCCCGTTAATTTTTTTTTCAAAAGCCAGTGGAACTGAGGGCTCCTTATTGCCTAACATCCACCCGCCAGTCTGTGGAATGCTGCCGAAATGGAGGACATCCTTATGTCTGGCAGTTCATATTAACAGATACACAATTTTCTATAGCGGATTGAAAAAAGACGGACTTCTAGGGACGGATTTAAAGTAAGTGATAGACTAATGCCCACGGAAATTAATTTTGAACTCACTAATGATCGCATAGGGTTCTTAACCCTCAAAAGTCGATGGTACAAATACGTATTTATGAATGTTCACTGCCCCGCGAAGGATACGGACGATACAATCGAAGACGACTTCTACGTATACCTAGATCAATTATATGATAGATTTTCAAACCATGACGCAAAAATATTACTAGGAGATTTTAACGTGAAAATTGGATAGGAGGAATATTTTAGACCGACCATAGGACACGAAAGTCTACATGGCGTGAGTAACGATAATGGAGTAAGATTAATTAATTTTGCTGCGTCTAAAAATCTTATAATCATAAGCACATGTTTCATCCACTTACAAGGAAACCCCCCCAACCCTACCTCACCGATTTTGATAATTTTTAGATTTGTTGTAGTCCATGACAAAATAAGGCATACGTTTTTTTTTGTGTGTCAACATCCACTTTTAAGGGGGGAAAACCACTCCTAAAGATTACCCTAAAAAATTACTTTTTTCTTATATCTCGGCATAAAATGGATGTTTTTTAATGAAACAAATTGGAAAATATTTCTCATAAGATGGCCGAGATATTAGGTGTACTTATGACCCATGGGGTTGCAACCATTATTTTATATTTAAAAGAAACTACATTTCTTATCAATATTATTATTTTTAAAGTCAGGGTATGAACTAAAAAAAATAGAAAAATGCATTTTTGATAACAATATCGAATATTTACGTTGACGTATTCCAGAATTTTTCAAATAAATACCCTTAAGTACCGTTAATTATCCCTTAAAGCGATAAGCCACAAGTAAATAGTGAAACATATATTGTTTTCTTAAAAAATATTCCACGTTTAAACAGAATGGGATTTATAACAAATGCAAATATATTACAAATTTTCCACAGTAATAGCATTGAAGGGGTAAGCCATTCTGTTTCATTGACAAATATTAATTGAAACTCGAGATACATTGGATAATGCATTTTTAGGGATGACTATTGCTTACCCCTTCAATGCTATTACTGTTGAAAATTGATGGCCTACATGTAAAGAGTAACACATGTCTTTCTGTCTGAAAAAATATTCTACGTTTAAGATGAAAGTTATTTATAACAATTTAAAATATGAAACTGTTTTACCGCAAAAGTTATGTCAAGGGGGAGAGGAAATTTACCCCCAGAAATTATATAAAATGAAAAAAAACTCAAAACAAGCTAGATTCATTTACACAAAGGTCATGCAAATACAAAATCTTATTGACATGTATTGAACTTTTTTTGAAACCATCCGTACATGAAACATATTTTTCTTTGCGATACGTAGTGAGTTAATAAAATATAATATATTACAATAGCATATTAGAATTACTATTACAATTGCAATCACTGCTGCCATCATTTTTATTATTATTATTACTATTATTATTCTTCGTATTATTATTATTATTATTATAATTTTCGTTACTATTTTGATTTTTTTTTAGTATTTATCGCATCATTATTATTATTACTATTATTTCGACAAAATTATAAGTATTTAAACTTAATTGAAGCTAGATGTTCTTTTTGTACACTTATCTTATTTATAGCTCGCTGAAGAGATATATGTTATCGTAAATACACTAATCTTATTCCTGGCTCGCAGAAAAGAGTTTTACCCAACTTGTTATTATTGACAAAAATTCCAGAGAATTGAAGCATTTAGAAAGTCACTTATAGCACTGACTACTAAAAATATCAAATATTTTAGTTTCCTTGAACACGTATACATATTTCTTAAATACACAAATATAATATATAAAAGTTTTATAGATGTGCTTACAAATAATCAGCGAATTTCTTTTATCAATCACGTGAGTATTTTATTAACTGTCATTTATCATATATAATTTTATTTGAATATTTAATTTACGTTAATTCTAAAGTCTTTTAAGAATAGTAAATAGATTAAATATAAATGTTAAACATTATTTTCTTTTTACTGATTTCAAAATAGTGTGTTTGACGTTTTTAAGCTTCTTTCAAGCAAACGTTCTTATTCGAATTATTTTAATTTTTTTCTTTTAATATTATGTAGTATTGGAATGTACATTGCAATTTTTTCTTTTTTCAATTAAATTACTATTAAATAATCGCAATAAAGAATTATTTCAATGATTTTTATTATAGATTCAAAGATGAAGAATAATCCTTCAAATGTAGTGAATTTATTATTAGCGTATTTTCAAACCTTATAAATACCAGATAGCCTGACGAGTTATAAATAAATTCAATTGTCAGAAAAATTTAAACAGATATTAATAGATGCTACAAATGACTTTAATGATGTAGAAGTTTGGAGAAGCGGGAAAAAGAAAAACTTGAGTATTGAAAGTATGCAAAAAAGATTCAGAAAAGTCTCATCTATCAGTCAGTTAAAATATTGGGCTCATACGATTAATAAAGGTGGAACATATACAGAAAAAATTGCACAAATTTGTCAATATACACTAGATAATTTTAAAGCTGCTGTTGAAAGTGGTTTAATGATTCATGATCGTGATATATGTAGATGGGAGACAAGCTCAAAAAGAAATTGGCTCTGAAGATTTAAGATTCAAAGCTTCTAAAAATTGGTTATTAAAGTTTAAAAATGCTCATAGAATAGTATCTAGAAAAGTAAATAAGTTTATTACTGGGAAAACATTGTGAAGTGCTTGAGAGCTTCAAACTAAAGCAGATGTATTTCTGGCTGACGTTAAGTCGTGTATACCTACAATTGGAATGCAGAATTTGTACAATTCAGATAAGAGTGGATTCCAATTAGAAATGCATTCTGGAAGAACATTAACAGTTGAAGGAGAAAAACAAGTGCAATGCCTGGTACAGACAGTTTCATCGACAACGCACAGTTACATCATACAAACACTTATATCATCTACTGGACAACTACTATCACCACTTTTTATAGTGTTAAATGAGCTAAGTGGTCAATTTGGTCCTATTGAAGAAGCTAGTTTATTTAGACCAGAAAACTTGTATGTGGAAGCACCCAAATCTGGAAAACTAACTACAAGTGAGCACATTTTTGTTTATTTTTATGCAATAATATAAAAATGAGTTGATAAATAAATTTTATAATTACAGATCTCTTTAAAGTTTGGTTAGAAAAAAATATTTTATCCAAATGTAGGTCGTCAGTCTGTACTACTACTCGATTCTTAGAGTGGACACTCTGATAAATTTATGGAGGAAACAATGCCAGAAAATAAAATTGTTAACATAAAAAAATACCAACAGGAACAACAGGAAAGATGCAACCACTTGATGTATATGGATTCCGCGTGTGAAAAAACTTTATTAGACAATTCTCAAATCAAGTGATTTTAATGGATTACGATTTAAATTTACATTTAAGAAATAACATCATAAAAACTCAATTTCTAGTCCACAACCAGCTTTCTTCGCCGAGATATACGAATATTTTTAAATATTCCTAATACAAAAGTGGTTACATAGATGAAAACCCAGATAAAATTGAAAATCCTGTTCATTTTAGTTTTGGAGATTCTTGCCATATACGGTACAAAGTAGAAGAATGCATAAATATTGCTATTATACGATGTGGTTGGTGTAAAAAATCATAATTTGTCAAACATTTTTACGAAGATTATCATTACTGTCGAAACTTTGTAGAATAATATTCTGTAACTCAAACATGGAAAGTATAGACAAATTTTGTTATTAAATAACTGAAAAATTGCAATAGAAAAATTCTTTTTTATAGTCTAAAAAGAACGTCATCTATTATACATAAAATAAGTAATATTTTATTACATTTAAATTTGTACCATTTTCATTTATATAAACATTTACATACAATTTTGAAATGTATTCCTATGCAGAGATAGTAAATGTTTGCTAACTCGAAAATGAAAATGAATTTTAATAAGAATATCAATACAGTCGAGTCGCGGGGACTGAGAAATCGGGGACTGAAATTACGTGGGAACTGCTATGCTCTTATTCATGGGGAAGTCTCGGGGACTGGAAGGCTCCTATACTAAATACACATGGCAGTCCTTGACAATTTCGGTCCCAAGCTTTTTCAGTCCCCGCGACTCGACTGTAATATACAAATAAAGGTATAGAATAAACACTTCATTGCTCACGTAGCATAACTTTTGAAAACAATGAAGTACATAATTAACGTATTTTTTAACTTAATTTTGTTATTGTTTTTTATGATAAATATTTTTCATTTTTCAATTGAATAAACCATTTCTGGGGGTGACTTTTCTTACCCCTTTAATACCACTATTGTGGGAAAAATTGTAACATATTTGCATTTGTTATAAATCATATTCTGATTACAGGTAGAATAATTTTTAAGAAAAAAAATATGTTTTACTTATTACATGTGGCCCATCGCCTTAAGTGGTAGTTAACGGTACTTGGGGGTAGTAGTTTGAAAAATCCTGAAAAACATCAACTCAAATATTCGATATAGTTAACGAAAATGCTTTTCTTAATTTTCTTGAGTTCATATCCTGATTTTCATAATATCAATATTGATAAGAAATGTAGTTTTTCTTAAATATAAAATAAGGGTTGCAACTCCTTGGGTCATAAGTACATCTAATATCTGGGGTTTCGTATAAGAAATATTTTTCATTTTGTTTCATTGAAAAGTATTAATTGGAACTCGAGATACATGGGATAATGCCTTTGTAGGGGTGCCTTTTTCTCACCGCTTCAATACTATTATTGCAGAAAATTTGTAACATATTTGCATTTGTTATAAATCCCATTCTGTTTACACATGGAATATTTTTTAAGAAAAAAATATATGTTTCACTATTTACATGTGGCCCATCCATTTAAGGAGTAGTTAACGGTACTTAAGGGTGGTTATTTGGGAAATCCTGAAACATGTCAACGTAAATATTCGATATTGTTAACAAAAATGCATTTTTTAATTTTGTTGAGTTCATACCCTGATTTTCAAAGTAAAAATATTGATAAGAAATGTTGTTTTTTTTTAATATAAAATAAGGGTTGCAACTCCTAGGGTCATAAGTACACCTAATATCTCGCCCTTCTTATGAGAAATATTTTCCAATTTGTTTCATTAAATAATATCTATTATATGCCGAGATATAACAAAAAAGTGATTTTTGAGGTTAAACCTTAGGGGTGGTTTTCACCCCATAAAAGTGGATGTTGGCGCATAAAAAAATGCGTGTGCCTAAAAACTCGGTGATCCTGGGCTCCGTAATCAGAAGAGAAGACTCGCCAACGAGAAAATGAGCAGGTGTCAATACAAAAAGTTCAGCCGCATCCTCAGTAAGGGAAGTGAGGGGTCTAGAATGCAAGCAGGCCTCGACTTCACAGAGGAGAGTAGAGAACTCCTCAAAAGTCAAAATAGTTTCGTCAACTACCCGCTTCAGGTGCTACTTAGTCGACTTAACTGCTGCTTCCCATATCCCGCCAAAATGAGGAGCGCCAGGAGGGTTAAAATTCCATTTCGTGCCGCAGCCTTGTAGCGCGGGATCTACAGCCTTTACAAACTCCGAACCCTCAACATACATCCGACGGAGCTCGGCGTCAGCACCAACAAGGTTCGATGAACGATTCCATATCATAGCTGGAGACGACTTCCAAGTGTACGGCTTTTGTATAGAGACAAACAAAAAAGGTAAAATGGCCCTTATAGGACTTGTAACCCCTATGGCGAGACGTGCGTAGCCAGTATGGTCATACGTAGTCAACCCCCGAACGAGAAAAAGGTCTAGAAGGCCGCACCCGATGAGCAGGCAAATCACCCGTCCTTTGCTGCGACGAAAGCGCGTTGAACCTCCTGCAAATAACGCAGATTTTTACAAAGACTCGGACCTTAAGTTTGCCCTTCACTATCCAAAACATTCTACGAAGGCATGCTAAGGTGAGCTGAATGCCACCATGCAAAGTCAAATGGTGGTAGTAAGCAATAACTAACTGAGCAAGATGACTATCTACAGGTAAAATGACAGGAAACTTTTCATTTTCATTTAGAATTACGTTTTTCAAACGATCGCCCACCCTGATCAATCCATTTACAAGAACAGGGTATAAACTTTTCAATGAGTAGGGTCTAGGAAGCTCCTGATTATTACGAAGAATTTCGACCTCTTCATCGAAATGATGAAGTTGCAAGAGCTGCTCCAGATTAGCTTGGCCTGCCTTACTTCCTCCCCCTGAATAGCAAGAGTGGTAGATAACGGAAAGTCTCGTAAAATTGGAAACAGTTTTCCAACAAATGCAGCACTACCGACAATACGACGAACGAACCGCAGAATATATACAGTAATCCTAACTAATTTACTTAAAGACGAATAATTATGAATTAACGGCCATAATGTATAAGAAGCCTCCTTTGCTGCCGATACCAATTGCACGCAAAGGCTTTCCGCCTCAGCTTCACTACTGCTTCTCACCTTAGATTTATCCGTAACAATATCATGAGTACGATTCCAATCCGTAGCATGCTCAATAAGACGTTTAGGCCCGCTCCACCATAAATTGTTTCCAACTATCTCGTTAGCGAGACAGCCACGTGAAGCTAAATCAGTTGGATTATCGGCAGAGTTGATATGGTGCTAATACGCATCAGGGACTAAAGTAAAAACCTTTGAACATATATCTGCGCCTAAGGTCGGCCACCTTGCTGGAATATGTCCGAGCCAATACAAAACATCCTTGGCGTTGGACCATAGATGGACTTCAAGTGGAGACAAATGCAGAGTATCTACGAATTTTCGGGCAAGCTCTGCAACTAACAGTGTGACATATAATTCCAGTCTAGGGATTGTCAAAGTTTTAATTGAAACTACTCTCGTTTTGGAACCTAACAGAAAAGTCTGGGCATCTTTGCCTAACACACGCAAATAAACGATACCTGCATATGTCAATTTGGATGCGTCAGCAAAGCCATATAGTTCGTATGAACGAACTAGAGCCTGAACACCCGATCAACATGGAATACTAATCGAAGAAACCGATGACAACGAGTTGTAACTGGTTCTCCAGTGCTCTGCCTGCTCATCGGGAAGTATCTTGTCCCATTCTTTAGTTAGCGCCCACAATGCTCGCATAAATATTTTTAACGAAATGATGATAGGAGAAATCAAGCTAGCGGGTCAAACATTTTTGCCACTTTCGAAAGCACCGTCCGTTTGGTGATTTTACCGATCCGTGGCTCCAAAGACAAATTGAAATAAAAGCAATCCTGCACGGGATTCCAGGCGATACCTAGAATAGATAAACCAATACCAACTTTAAGATTGGATGCAGTAGCCCTCAGATCTACAGGCATCCAATCGACCAATGAAGAGTTATTGGCTATCCATTTTCGCAGTTCGAACCACTGCTATGCAATAAATTGATTATTTGCTCCTGTTTCGCACTAGCTCCCCGTAACCTAAAATTCCCGGATAAAACATCGTCCATATATACCTCATGCCTGATGATTTTACCCGCTAAAGAGAATGCTTCGCCTTCATCCTCAGCTAGTTGTTGAAGCGTCCTGCTTGCTAGGTACGAAGAAGATCCAAAACCAAACGTTAGCGTGGCGAGCAGCCACGTGGTCAGTTCCTTCTCCACCTTTTCCCTCCAAACAATGGGCTGCAGTTGCTGATCCTGTTCTTGTACCAGAATCTGCAAATACATTCGAGCAATATCAGCAGTGAAAATGAGACCATATCAGGCAACAGATTGGGACCTACAAGCAATAAATCATTTAATGAGAACCCTTTAGTGGTTTTAACAGAGGCGTTGAAAAGAGTGCGCAGCTTTGTCGTCGTACAGCTCTCCTTTATAACCCCGTGATGTGGCAAAAAGAAACAGCTTTCTAAGTCTGTATCATCAGCTTATACACGTCTCATATACCCGAATTTCTCGTACTCCTTCATTGATTTGACGTAAGCCTCACGTAGTTCAGGATTTTTCTCGAACCTCTTTTCTAGATTACGCATGATTCGATCTGCCTGCGTATAAGAATCACTCCAATTTTTCGGCGTATTAGATTTTAAGGGTAGTCTTACCACGTATTGTCCATCAGAATTACGGGACAATGTCCTTGAATAGAGCTCCTCACACAATTTTTCCTCTTCTGTGAGAAATTGCTCTCCTTGTGGCAGCTCTTCCATCTCCCACAACTTGCGAAGAATAGCATTGAAATCGCTGTCCGCTGTCATTACGTGCGTAGTGAGTCGGAATCGTGAACAGCTGTTTGCCGACGTAGGTCCAGAGATGATCCAGCCTAAGAGTGTCTTCATGGCGATTGGCGCCTCATCACTCCCGCCTTTGCGCAGCACTTCTTCGATGATACGAGCGTGCACTTTAGCACTCAGCAGAATATCGATACGCCCTGACCTGTCGAACTGAGGGTCAGCCAATCTCAACCCTTTCCGATGATCCCAAACAGTAGAATGTTCTAAAAATGGTTCATAAGCAGTAGTACGGGACAGCGCCGCTGTTGGAAAAATGAAGCATAGTATGGTGCTTCGCCGAACAGTGCTGACAACGTTTTGCTACATTGCACTCCTATACCGTATGGCTAGCAAGACAATTGAAACATAATTGTTTCCTCATAGCCAGCTGCTTTCTCTCATATGGAGACTTCGACTGGAAGATACTACAATTTAATATGTAGTGATTACCTTTACATAAAGGACACAGCGAACTTTTAACTTGGCTTTCTTGAGGTAAATGAACCGACTTCACATACCTATTTTTGGAGGAATTATTCTTTTCTCTAGAATGATCATAACGAGAGCCTTTGCTTTTTGATGTCTCCCCTAAAGAAGCTACTTCTTTCGCACTCTCCAACTGAACTAAAGCTAGCATCTCCGTTTCTAAGAAATTATTCAATGCATCGAACGCAGGTCGCTGCTGTGGATTGGCTGACCGAGCTACTGTTTCCTCCCACTTCCTTTGAATATGTGGGGATAATCTCCCAACTGTTAAAAATACAGTGAAATGATCCCAGTGAGGCAATGGATTGCCTAAAGCTTTTAATGCTTGCAAAATATGCTTCATCCCTGTCTGAATTCTGCTAATTTCATGCGCAGTTTCAACGGACATTGCCTTCAAGGCTAACAATTTCGCCAGTAATTTGGTTATTAATTGAATTATCAAAATGATCTTTGACTCCTTTCCAAGCTTCAGCAAAATTATCTCCTCCCCCCGGAGTCTCTTCTAAAAGTTCAGCAACATCGCGCTTTAAGGAGGAACGCGGATAGTGCATTTTATACACTATTGCAATAGTCACATCCTTAACGATCATTTCAGTGAATGAGTCCCTGAATCTAACCCACTCTTGTATATCCCCTGAGAAACTAGGCAGTTCGATAGGAGGAGGCTTAGCAAGATTTCGATTAGGAGCATTCGTCGAGTTTCCAGCAGATTGTGGGAGCGCAGCTGCTTTTAACTGAATCGCATAGTCTTTCAAAAAACCTAAATTAAGCGAAAACTTTTCCTCTGCGCTATCATAGACCTTGTTTTTAAAATAGTTATCCTCGGCATCTGTTTCGTCATCTTCCAACAGAAGTTCATGATTATTGTCGAATTTATCCCATAAACTTTGCAGTAACTCATTGCATGCCGTACAAGCCACTTTAACTTCTTAAAGTTCTCGTATATCATGGATATCATGTGAAACAGCCGCATCTGCTTATCAATTGCAGCCATGATACTTGAAGAAAATAAAAACTATCAATCTTAAACGAAAGCTACAATGCAGCACAAACACAACCCACCTGTCAAAATTATAGATTAGGATTGTCTGATAACTTCAAAAAATAGAATAAGAAAACCAAATTATATCAAATCTGAAGACTATTGTGACCATCAAAATCAAAATTACAAGTGTTTTCTATAATTACACAATTCTGGTTAAAGACCACTGGGCGACTGCATAAGTGCCTACGCGATAGTGGAACCTACCGATCAGAGCCTGCATCCTTCTCGCATGGACTCGTAGAGCAACCTTAAATAGCGACCCTGCTTTCGACCAAAAATGCCATATAACGCTATTGTAAGCTTGCTAGCACCATATCTATTTAATTGTATAAAATCCAAGAGTGCCTATAGCTTCCCTAACTAGCCTTTGAGTGATCATACTTACGCTAACTCAATATTAGATGCTAGCCATTATCAGCCAGCCATTTATGTTACAAACGAACAATGGATTTCATCCTTCCTTTGATGGTTGGAACGCGAGCAAACCAGCACAGCCTTACCATCTTGCTAACCAACCTAAAATTACATACACACGCTCAGAGACGCCCATGGATCTGTGACGATTAGCCTGCAAATAAACTTCAGCTCCTCGTTCATAGCAATATCCAGCTCGCTGAACTACTAAGTGGATGTAGATATCAATCCCAGAAGCCAAACCTGTCTCAGATTGAAAAATATAAGCTAAAACATGTCCGCTTCTCTGCTATAACGATGATATTCTGCATCAATATACAGCCCCATCGTCATAAGCCCTTATAAAACTCCTTGAGCTAGCTAATGAAACGATAAACAAACCAGTTGGATCATGACAACCGTACTTTACCTTTGTATCTGAAGAGAAAACTTCCAACACAGCACGATGACGGAGCCATAACACAGCATCATACCTAATATCATAGAATTAATAAGGTGTGAAACGCTCCACTGCTTCTAATCATCTTGTGGAATACTCAAATTAACCCTGTGGTCGACTATACCTATGCTAACAGCCGTATCTGGATTAGCCTGGCTCAAGAGGTCCAAGATAACCTCACTTACTCCTCTCTCCAACTCTTCACTACGTAAATTTACAGAACTGGATCAGAAGACAGCGCTGGATCAACTATTTGGATATAAATTTGTAAATATACTCAATATGCATGAAGCATCTAGTCATTATTAAAAAATAAATGTACAAATTATATCATCATATAGAATACATAGTTGAAAAGCAGAAACGTGTAGAGAGTGTAGGTAGATATAAGCCACAGATCATATTCTTCTTTATTATATAAAAAAAGAAAAAAAAGAAAGAAAAAATAAATAAAACGAAATGATACCATTATAGCAAATGCAGAAAAGACAAAAGAGAGGTACCAGATAAACAGCAACCCAGCCATTCGCCTTGCATATAGCAATTTAAGCAGCGATTAGTCTCGCACAGAGCGTAGACTAACACTAAAAGCAAGAATATGAGGTATTATGGTTATCAAGCAGAGCAGAGTAGCATATATGGAACGACTCAACCTTATTTTAGCTGAACTTGTCCGCCAATGCTCCCTTCCAGTAGATTGCACGTCAACTGCCCCAACTCAGCTGTATCTGCTTGGCCACCTGTAGCTGTGCCTGCTCGACTGCTGCTGACTCAAATGTTTCTGCTGCTGTCAACTGCCCAGCTAATTATGTACACGCTCTATTCACTCTTGTAGCTAAGTTTTCCTGCTAGATCACTTATTAGATCGAGTCGATGTTGATAGCTCGGCAATCGCAATCGACGCTTTCATGAATTTGCTCTTAGTTAAAATTTAAATATGCGTAAAAGTGCCTACTCCACTCACGCTGCACATGCGTAGGTTACATCATTATACTCAGCACGTGCCTATTTAAAAATGTAGTACCTACAACAATTTTTCAAAAACATTGTTTAAAAACGGTTATCAAAATAAATCGCTTTACGTAAGAATTCGTTTAGACCACGCCCTCCCTCCTCCCCCCCCTACATAAGTATTAGTAAGATTTTCATGATTCCCCTCCCGCCATCGACACTTACATAATTTGTACACGGCCCCTTACTTTAAAAAGATTTTACTTTTACGATGGGTTTTATATGGTTACATGCGATTATATATATTTATATATAATTTTTTTTTGAATTTTGAAGTGTTTTTGTACTATTTTTTAATGCATAACCGATCGGAGTAGGAGTCCAGGTTGTTATGGTAAACGATGACGAGATAGTGCGTTCTAGGTATCTAGGTATCGCGACCTCACCGTTGAACGCCATAATTACTTCGACACCTTCTTCAAGAAGTATGCCAATAGGCAACCAAATCACCTGGATACCTCCTACGACGCGTTCATACATATAGATATTAAAAACTTAAAAGTGCACTACCTAGACCGAGGTCATCGTCATCGGCTATTATATTCACCTAATAGACGTCATCTCCAACCAGTACTTACATCTAGATACAAAAAACTACGGAGAGCGCTACCTAGACCTCGTCGTCGGCCACCATAACCATGTGGACACCTTCTTCGATCAGTGCGTAATAATAGACATCAAAAACTATGGAGCGTACTACCTAGACTTCGTCATCGGCTATTATGACCGCCTGGATGCCTTCTCCGACCAGTACCTACATCTAGACACAATAACTACGGAGCGCGCTACCTTGACCTCGTCATCGGCCCGTATAACCACCTGGATACCCTGTCCGACCAGTAATTATAGCTAGACACCAAAACCTACGCAACGAACTACCTGTATCTCATCATGAGCCACCATAACCACCAAGACTAAGTGCGTTACACTCAGACCCGTCTTTCAACAGTATCTGAACTTTTACTGTACAACAATATATTACTTTTTACTACCAACTCTATTTTACTTTTCTAAAGTAAAATTTTCTATGTCCATTTATATATAATTGTATATAAGTTTCTACGACTATATACGATTTGCCTACCAATATACGTTATAATAAATTTCGAATACTACTTTTACAACAAGGCTATTGAAGTAGTGGTTAAGGTAATGGCCTTATAACTCAAAGATTTTGGGTCCAAATCCCAGGTCGGGGAATTTTTTTTTAATACTTATTTGTAATAAGAAATCCATAAAACATTGCTAATCTTCAATATAAACTAGGTTTTATGTTAATTTGGCATAAATTCATCATTATATTATTAATTTATATAATTTAATATTTATATACAAGTATATATAATTATAATCATATATGATTATATATAATCAAATTCTATATACAATTGTATATAAGTTACTTATATATGATTATACATAAGATTTTCTTACTCGGGAGATTCTATTTTTGAAAAAATGGTTTTTCCATTACCTTCGAATTTGTAACAGCATTATCTTGTTAAATTTTTAAAAGATGTTAACTAAAAGTAGGCTTTCAATTCTAGTTAAATTATTTAGCCACATAGTCGTACATTTTTTAACTCATTTCTTTGTACATTTAATAATGAAATATCTTGAAAATTTAATTGAAGCTTCCTGGTGCTACTAATGTTTTAAAAGTAAAAAGTCGGAATTCAAAACTTTGATTAAGGCACTAGCCGAATAAGCATATGAAAAGTTTCTTTGCAATATAGGCGTATCTAACCTATACCGTCCGAAACATGCTTACTAAATATGGCTTTATGATAAATTTCAGCCACCTAGACCTATATATAGGTTAGGTATACCTGAATACAGGGTTCTTTATATGGGTCATTCTCTGGAAAATCGGGATCGGAAAAAAATTGTAAGGTTATGTATCATTTTCATAACTGGATTTATAGAAATCATTAAGGGGTCACTCTACCATTTTTTTTGGAAAATCGATTTTTCTAAAGCCACAGATTCTTGTAGTAAATATATGTAGAAATGATATAGAAACTAAAATTTCGATGAGAAAGTTCGAGAACAGGTCGAAAAATGCGAAACAATGGAAGATTCTCTACACATTTGGTATCTATTTTTAAAGTGCTGTTTGGCACCATCGTTCACATAAATAATTCTCTGAATTTTTGGGGACAACTTTTTTATTTCAGAAATCAGAATTCCTTGCATAACATACATGGCAGCAGTATCATGAGTTACGCTATATGATAACAGTACACAACTACAGCACATTAATTCTTTGTCATTTCTGTAATAAAAGACGACTGGGTGAACGGTTGCTTGATTGTTATTATAATGAAATTGTAGCGCGGCATTTTGCATACAAAAACATTTAGGAAAAGTCCGTGTGAAGAAGAACTTCATGACGCTGTAGATTAGTCTTCCGATCTGATAAATAGTTTGATTGGTTTTGAGAAATGAACTGATGTGGAATTAATATTTGCAGCCGTGTACAAAATTCAGTCACGAAGTCATTTGTTGAAAGGCACTGCTTAATAAGAGTAGACCTGTCTGTAGATTGCCACAAGCTGAAGATAACCTGTGTCTTTCTAAAACATCAACTATGTAATCTGCAAATTGTTCGATCTTGGGGCATAATTCGCACTTTTTGAGATAACATGCATGTTTCTGCTGTTTACACACTACTAATGAAAAGCCATCCTTGTAATCTGTTCGTGGGTTATCTAAATCACTCGTCTTCCTTTTTATATTAGCAGTATCAAATATATTTTTAAAATTCTCGTGTATCGTACAAACGCACACAGTGTGTGTACCTTTTGTGCCTGCCAAGATATACCGTTTTGGTCGGAGTTGTGAAAATTTAGTAAGTCCAATAGGATTCTCCAGATTTAATTTTTTAAATCCCATATGTACTGATTTTATATCTGAAAATAAGAGCCGCTTTTGTACTTTTTATTTCTCCCCATCAATGTTTACACTGATAGCCTCAATTTTATGAGGCATCAGTCTACTATTAATATCATCTTCATAAAATTGTTCTATTTTTGTCACAGTATCTTCTGGTAACGTTTTTCCAGGTTTTGAAGTTGGCATTGCAAACACACCCTCTTGTTGTCTTAACCCTTAGCTGATCTGGCCATTTTTTTAGAAGTGTTAAATTCTGAAGCTAGTTGCCGAATACTCTATAATTCAGGAGTAGTTGTAAGAATAGCAAGTCTTAAGGGATCAGTCTTATCTAAAGAAGCAAATTTATTCTTCAATCCATTTAACAGTTCTTCCAGTTTATCTTCCATGAGTAGGCATTTTCTTTTGGGAGGAGAAGGATCACACTTGCTATCAGAGTCCTGCGACTGAATCTCATTCTCAATATTATGGGACTGTGTAAAATTGAATTCCTTTCTGCATTTGGATCAAATTTTTGCAAATAATGGCCAATTCGGGAATTAATCGAGAATATTTTTAGTAATCAGTCGTAAGTCTTTGCCAACCTGTCCATTATGACTGAATGGATTGCTGCATCTGTCTGATCTAATTGAATCGGTACATGTCGGTGTATTCTTAATAGCAAACATGATGGAACTCACTCAGAGAATTGTAACTTTAATTGTAATAAAAATAAATAATTTACCGTTAGATTACCGCTCAAACGTGATCTGTAACACGGCAACATTTGTAACACGAAAAAGTTATGTAAAAATCCATAGATTAGTGCATTATTATATGCCTTTCGGAACGCTACTCCGCTAGTGAGTACGGAACCTAGTGGCGTCGCCGCCTAGCGGCCGAGCGCGGTACTATTGGCGCGGTAATGCGCGCTGCAACGTATGTACGGCGTCTGGCGGGTTGCGCTTTGGCAGGGGTTTGTGCGAGAGATCCTGCGGGTGGGCTATAAAAATCTTTTCTCTTTATCTCTGAAACGGCTCAATTAATAGCGAAACTAAAGTCATATTTGGAATCAGCATACCAAAATCTAAGCTCTGATAATAGCGCTAATCCTTAAAATGTTGCGGAACTTTTTCTTATTACAAATGTTGCCGTGATAGAGATCACGTTTGAGTGGCAGGTTAACGGTAAATTATTTATTTTTATTACAATTAAATTTACAATTCTCTGAGTGAGTTCCATCGTGTCTGCTATTAAGAATACACCGACATGTACCGATTCAGTTAGATCAGAAAGATGCAGCAATCAATTCGGTCATAATGGACACGTTGGCAAAGACTTACGACTGATTTATAAAAAATTCCAGAATCTCAAGATTCAGTATTAAAGCGAGAAGGATCATAATAAGATTCAGCGTTATTTTAAGAAGATGTGTTAGGAAACTCCATAAGTACCTACCATTCAGAGAGCGCATGCGTTTTTAGTAACAGATTAAAAATGAAATATATTCAGATATTCGGGTGATATACATCCAATAATGACTGTAGAGTACTAACGATTTTGGGGTATTTTTAGGTTAGCAACAAATACTGACCAGTCAATGTTATACGGATATCGGAATTGGACTCAGCTATCCCAAAAATAAAAGATATGGTGGTCAGACTTGATAACTATTATATTTTTTGAGGTTAGGGACGACTAGTGACTACTTGGGTAAAAACGGATTTCGAAACTCGATTTAGCGACCCCGAAAACATAAAGGTACGTTAGTTAGACTTCATTCCTAAACGTAAAAAATTGTAATCTTAGTAATTAGGGGTATTTTTTAAGGTTAGGGGTGAACTTTGACTAGTTAAAGTTATACGGATATCAGAAATGATTTCAGCGATCCTGAAAACATGAAGTTGTGGTGGTTAAACTGTAATACTCACCGTATAAAAGTGTTATTTCAACGATTTTAAGTATTTTTGAGGTTAGGGACGAATGATAACCACATTGGGTTTAACGAACATTGCAATGGAATTCAGTAACGTCAAAAACGTATAGATACGGTGATTCAGTCTACAAAAGAGTATTTTTATATTTCGCAATCTATCAATATTTATCATCAAACAGAATTGTCCATGATTCCGGCCGCCATGGTGTTCTTTTTAAATCACCAGACGGTTTTTGATAGAGTTTTTAAATATGAAGATTTTGACACGTTGAACATTGATATTGATGACTTTTTATTCCAGGCAGCCCTCTGTGCTCATTGACGTGAAACGTCCGATATATATATATATATATATGTTTGTGTGTTTGTGTGTTTGTGTGTGACGTTCCACGTCAACCGGAACACCGCCCTGCCCAAAATTCCTTTCGACCTAAAAATTTTCCCGTAGATCACAAGACCTACCTTTCAACCGCTTGAAACAGCAATTTTGGAGTGTTTTTTGAGGTTAGGGTCGAACGCTTGAGGTATCGGTAAAAAAGAGGGTCGGATTCGTGTTCAGCATCTCAAAATACATAAAAATAAGCTCTGTCAATAATTCTCCTCACGCAAATCACAGGACCTATCTCTCAATCGTGTGAGACAGCAATTTTGGTGTGTTTCTTGAGGTTAGGGGCGAATGCTTGAGGTATCGGTAAAAAACAGGGTCGGATTCGTGTTCAGCAGCTCAAGATACATATATATATATATATATATATATATATATATATATATATATATATATATGTGTGTGTGTGTGTGTGTGTGACGTTCCACGTGAACCAGAATACCACCCTATCCAAAATTCCTTTCGACTATATATATATATATATATATATATATATAAATAAATAATTCACTGGGAAATACAGATAAAAAATCTATTTTCTATATTTTCGGTAATAATGTTTCTTATAGTATGTAAAATGTACTTGACTTTTTTCATATTGTTTAAGACCATACGTTTAAAGTTAATCAAGGATTAATATTAGTCCAAGCAGCGACCGTAAACTCGTCTACCTCATGTAAAACATGAAAAATGTTTGCTTGAAATGAAAGTTGATTAAATAATTAGAGAATGCGCCTGGTCTGCCTGATCATTGATTGGTCCAACGGAAGAAAACAGGTTACTTCCTGTTCAATTTATATTCGTCTTTCATACGTCATGTGATACATGAACGAAATAACTTTTATGTTAAACAGCATACTTAATAGAATTAAAATACCTTAGTCTGTCTGTGCACGCCCGGGCGTTAACTCCCGGCGGACCATTTTAAGGGGCTCAAAATTAATCAGCGTACCTACCACATGTAATATATGACGTTATCGGAGCTTAAATTAAAGGTTTTTATGTAATTCTTAAGTACAAAATGGTCTGCCGAAAGTCCACTAGAAAAAATATGAAATAAGCGACATTTTATCGTAGATCGCGGCTATGGCATAAAGGTAAAAATCTGCTTACCTACATAATGTGATACATGACTTTATCATAGCTTAAATTGAACGTTTTAATCTAATCTTTAAGTATAAATAGGTCTGCCTAAAATCTGCCTGGAGAAAAGATGAAATAAACGACATTATATCGTAGAACGCGGCTATCGCATAATAGTAAAAAATTGCTTACTTACGTCAGGTGATACATGACTTGATCATAGCTTAAATTAAAGGTTTTGATGTAATCTTCAAGTATAAAATTGTTGCCTAAAAGCTGCCTGGAAAAAAGATGAAATAATCGACATATTATCGTCGAACGCGGCTGTAGCATAATAGTAAATGTTTACTTGTATACGACATGTGATACATGACTTTATCGTAACTTAAATTGAAGGTTTTGATGTAATATTTCAGTATAAAATGGTCCGCCTAAGTCTGCCTGGAAGAAAGATGAAACAAACGACATTTTATCTTAGAACGAGGAATGGCATAAAAGTAAAAATCTGCCTACCTACATCATGTGATACATGACTTTATCATAAGTTAAGTTGAAGGTTTTGATGTAATCTTTAAGTATAAAATGGTCCGCCTAAAGTATATCTGGAGAAGAGATGAAATGAACGACATTTTATCATAGATCGCGACTATGGCATAAAAATAAAAATCTGCTTACCTACGTCATGTGATACATAACTTTATCATAGCTTAAATTAAAGGTTTTAATGCAATCGTTAAGTATAAAATGGTCTGCCTAAAGTCTGCCAGAACAAAGAGCAGGATGACGACATTTTGTTGTCGTACTCGATGGGTGATATAACAATTTAATTCGAACTGTTGTTATTTCTGCCACCAGTATATTAAATTGAACTATACGATACTTAATTTACTGAAATACGATGTCAGATAAATTCCTTACGAGATCTGCAAATGAAAATGCGTATTTACTAAAGTTAAACATCAAAAGTAGATAAGCTTCATAATAAATATTAAATAAGTTAATTAAATCAAAATAAACGGATGTAAATTAAAAATTTTCAATATAATAATGATTTTATATAGAAACGCGATCCTTAAAGTTAAGTACCTGGATTTGCCCTGCATTTCATTAATTATTTTACTAATATGGTTATTATTTATGAACAATTTGTTTATAAACATTTTTTTACTATCAAATGATTATGTACATTAGAACCAGCGGCACTGTGACCCAGGGCACTGTTAATACGGAGTATCACGGTACCGCTCTTTTTCTAGGGCCGGCTTTATGTATGTGCAGGGCCTTGCGTCTCAACTCTCACCGAAAAAGTTTTATGAAATGGTTCTAACCGAAAGTATAATAAGTGAATGTGGTTAGATAAAAGGTTTCAACGAGTTTTTCGGAGCTAGAACGCCAGAGAATTGACTGAAAATGCTGATCGTCTTTGTGAACTGGTACCTGCCGGTATATTTTTTCTATGTCTGCAGCAAATACGAATTCGTATTGACGCTATTTGCAGACCAGATCAAAGAGATTTGGGACTAGATTAGGCCCCGCGTGAAGCAATTTGTTGAGCGAAGAACCTGAGTTGATTCTGATAGATCCATTGAAAACCGTGCGGAGTTTAGTCGTTATGCTTGACTCTTTCCAAACGCCGTGATGAAGAAGAAAGAAACATTCACTGACATCTTTTCGATTAGATTCAGTGGAAGCCGCGATCATATGCCCGAGTTGTTCATACTCGAACATGAATGTCTCGTAAGCATCTTTGAATTTTAAGTCGTTTTGAAACTTTTCCTCCATTCGCTTTAACGTATGAAGTGAAGGAGCGAATAAATCACCTAGATTTGCGTTTTGGAGATTCGCAAGATTTTTAAACGACAAACGAACTATGAAACGACCTAATGAGTCTCTATTATGCGTGTTTTTAAAATGATCTTCGTATGCTTGCTCATCTGCAGTGTACAAGTTCTGCTTTGGGATTTCCTCCTGATTCCAAAAATTCTGCAAAATCTCATCTAACCGAGGATCTTCTGAGCATTGAAATGACGAGATTGTAGTGGAAAGTGAACAACTATCTGGTGGTAAAGCACCTGATATTACCCAGCCTTATAATGCCAAAGTAGCAATAGGCTCATTCTCATTACCTTTGATGACCTGGCTTTCTACGATATGAGAGTGGATAGAGTTTCATAGCAAGGCATCTATATGAGAATCTTCCATGAATTGAGGATCTGCTAAATCTAAACCTTCTATGTGTTTGAAATTCGAGTGACTCTGAGTTGAAGGTTGACTATAGCAAGACACCTTTGGTAGAACTAGTGCTTCTACTTCACATGAGAATGTCGATTGGAATCCTGGGAGAATTGTGAAACGAGCTGTAGCCTTGGATATAGCTACTGTTTCTTCCTCTACTCCTCTCACAGCGATACGAGTTTTGCTCTTCTTTAATCTTAATTGTTGACAAAGAGATGTCGAGATTATAGATAGTTGAGAGCATTGATCTACTATATCACGTGCTGCTATTTCGATTGCAGTTGGCCTTATTACATTTATTATAGTAGTAGAAATAAGCCGTTTACGATTGGTTAGTTGCCTAGGTTAGTTGCATCGGAGAATGTTGATTGTTTTAGAGCATTAGACTCATTTTGAGTTTTAAATAGCTGTAAAGACCTATTCGAAGAAAATGACGAATTTTCCGGATTATGAAGTACAACTTGTGCTCGAGAATCAGATGCATCGTACAATAATCTATGATGTTTACCTTTATAATGAAAATATCGTCCATTTGAACTACAACCCTTATAGAAATGTTTACCTAAATAATTATAGCAGAGATTTTTTGAGGAAATTATGTCCTTGCGCTCAGGCAATGACTTTGATTTGAATGAATCAGAAGTTGAAATATAATGCGATTGATTACAATGAGAGCACTTATAACTCGGCTTTTAGCAGACTTTTTTTATGAAGTCGAGGTTTGAAGAGAATGAACTGAGGATGATGACGAAGAGTTGTTATTACGTGATTTAGATTGAGTTGGCTGCTTCTGCTTATTGATAGTAGGCAGAATTGATTTACAACCTCCTTCTATGGATTCTAAAGTAATAATCTGAGGTTCAAGAAACTTTTTCAACTGATCTGATGTAGGAGGGGTTTTGGAATTACCCATGTGTTTCTTCCAATGACGACGAGAGTTAGTATCGAGTTTACTAACTGTTATATGTACCACGTGATCTCCCCATTCATCTACGCTCTATTTAACGGTTTTATTGAATCAAGTGGACCAAAAGTTTTTATCATCAAACGTTTGAGTGCTGAAGATAACTCAGATTTCATGGAATTTACGGACAGAAATTCTGAAAAGTGCTGGTTAACTAGCCTACGATGATTCTCATAATAATTTACTAGTTTTCCCCAACTATTCTCATAATTAGCAACAGTAATGGTGATATTCTTTACTTTATCTAGAACCCCAAATAGAGATGAGTTCCAAGAAAATACAACTTCATAACTGCAGTCATATTCGTCTCCGCAGGGAATTTGGGAACATCCATTTTCTGTAATGATGAAAAGAGAGCGAACGATTGACATTGAGCAGCAGTGAATTGGGGCTGAGGAGATGCAGGAGTTGCATTTTTTACTTGTTTTGCTTTTTGCTCTTTGTCCCAGCAGTCAAGAAAATCAGTATAATCACCCTTTCCGTTTAATACGAATCCTCCACTAGATCTGCGAGCTTCGTTGAGAAATAGTTATGTTTCTTATAAACATTTTCCAAATTCATGATTTTTTCATGATTTTGACGAAATTTATCATAGTGAACTTGAAGAGCTTCTAAACCAGATAATGCGTCACCTTTTGTCATACTGTGAGTTTTTGATTTGAAATTTTGGTATGAAGTGGCGATTTTGTGCTGAAGAGCAAACTGAGATTCAAAAAGTGCATACATGAATGACAATATTTAAAGTGAACTCAAAACCTCAAGCAATGAATTAATTCTGATTAGAATTAATCTAGATAAATCTTCAAATAATTCAATGAAATTAGTGAATTTAGTAATTATTGTTCTTGGCGTAGATTTTCTGAGCGTGAAATAATACGTGAGTTTTTCCTGCATCACAGGCTTTGTCTGGGCAAATGCGAGAACAGTAAACGCGTTATATTTGAAGTTATAATGTACTGTGTGTTGTCAATTGTGTAGCGAGCGTTTGGGTTGTATATATTTTAAGGAAAGAATATGCAGTGTGTGACGAGCGAGTGAGTCTGAGGCTCTTCGAAGTTTCAGAGACGATTTTATTGCTTTTCCTCGGAGGAGAATAATGTCGACTCGGATTCGAGTCTCAAGTGCAAACATCTGATGGCATACAGCGGGGACTGCGCGCGCGGGTGAGGCCCGCACGGTCGAGTCGAGCTGAGTGGCGCGCAGTGTTTCGGGCTCGAGCGTCAAGCTTCTGTTTATGACAATACGGATTATCGCGGACCAACTTCATCGGCTAGGCGTTGGAGTTGGTAAAAATGGCCTGCAGTCGGCAAAAGGTACGGGTGTATGTATGTATGTACGAGTGGAGAGGGAAAATTTTGTACTTTTCCATCAATCAGCGACGATTGGCGGCTAGCGGTGGCGTCGATCGTATCCGGGATTAGCTGTAGCGACAGTCAGTCCTTTTTTGAGTTCTCAGCCGAACACTTCGAATACTTGTATTTTACTTTACCTTCATTCAATATAGTTAGAAAAATTATAAAGTTCATTTTACTTTAAATATCCTTCCTATCATAACAATAAATTACTCATGATACTTAGGGAGTATAACACTATTAACAATAAATTATCTAGTAATATTAAATACAGTGCAACAAGCAAGTCTATGGCTAAATATATTAAACTTAAAAGCATGTTAACATATAAATAATTATCCTTGGTAGAGGCGTTGACGAGTTCTTAGCGATAGCATAGCGATTTTTGTTTAAATTCACTAATTTATCCTTAAGGAATTAGCTAATTTAATCGGTGCCTGGCGACGTTTTCTACCAAACGACTGACTAACGACTCGTTAATTTTAAAACTTCTATTTCAAGCGAATTTAATAACCTTAATAAGTTTTAATCAATGTTTAAATTAATTTAATTAAAAACAATAAATATTCAAGTCGTTTCTTTATGAGGTTATATTTTAGTACACGCTCAATTTAAAATTTTATGTTTATAAACATAGTATGAATGTCATTTCCTTCTAGATGATGTAATATATGTATACATATTTCTATTTTTTATTGAAAATTTTACAAGAGTAAGCACGATAAGAGTTTTCAGGAGGACTGTAGTCGAATTTATATCACGTCGTCAACAGTGAATACTCGTAACAGGGAGACTAGATACTAAGTATCATGTAATTACCTACAAAAGCTGAAAATAAAACTTAAAACGTCTTGACTAAAGGGTTACAAGGACTAGAAGCACATAGGGGAGGTCGGGGTATTGCCGGTCACCTAAGCAAACGCGCTTGTTATTTCCACTTTCAAATATTTTTTTTAACTTTAAATAATTATTATGTTAGTTCAAACCATTGACTTTAAATATTTCTTATTGGTTTAAGATATCGAAGCTATAAGTTAAATTAAAAAAAAAGGATTTTGACGAGATTTACTCCATATCATAGGGTAATACTGGGCAGCCTTGGTACAATTTCAATCACTATTAGAAAGTTAATACTACAGGTGAAAAATTTCTTTAAATCAATTATGTGAACTTTCATATGATCCGTCGCATTATTATTCGCACTTATACAGTGAAATATGTAATAACATAACCACTGTTCAATCAAAAACATTTAAGCAAAGTTACCCTACTTCAGAGCGCTGCACAACGTTTTCTTAGGCTCACTTTCGGGAGCGTCATGTAAATAATATTGTGACCGGGATTACCCCAATTCTGCTTAGTAATTTAAATTGAAATAACGAAAAGCAATAGGTTTATATGCTTTCTGCTTCACTGCTTCGTATTCTTAGATTGTTCAAATTATTAAAGTTGCAAAAAATAACTGAATAAAGTAACAAACAATACGCATAAAAGCTTATTTTATAGACCAGATATCTTATAAGATATGTAGGCCTACACTTTGATTGTGCATAATTCCTTAATAAAACTGAATAGAAGGTTGTTTAGATCTTAAATTAATTGCATTTTATGTTGCGTTTGAATTATTACCTAAAAATGTTTAAAATACTGAAAATAAGGGTGACCGTACACATATATGAAACATAGAAGGAAAAGATAGTATTACTTACACTAGAAGCTATCACGCATACACAGCCTGCGATACATACACTTTCACACGCGATTTAGAAAGGTACAGAAGCACAGGGGTTTACATACAAGTTTCCGAAATAGCCTGCTGCTCAAAAACATCGCCGAAATTGTCAAAAGAGGCAATGGACGGCCGCGGCCTATGATTCCGCCACTTCTACCGATTGTCGGGTCCTTAACGAGTTTTTTCTTTAATTACTACTTAAAGAAATAGCTAACGAAATTGGTCATTCACTAGTGAACTGACCATTGGAACTCGTCAATTTTCTACCAGGAATGATAAGCTATTATATATTTTCAATTTTTATGTGAAATCATTTGTTTGGGTACTTAGTTAACGCCTGTGAGGGTTTGTGAGTGAATCTAATAGTTATTTAGTTTCATTTTCTTATTTTTTGTTTGAAAATAAAATGACTATTTATTAAGATGATTTATGAATGTTGATGTATGAATTTATATATTTGTTTATAGTTTAACATTTAGGTGGCCATCAAATGAACTATCTAAGATTATACATTTTAAGTTGCAACATAATTAAACATTTTAGTTTAAGGAAACTGTATTTATTTTAATTATTAATCATGATACTGCAACACAAATTTTAACTTAATTATTAAATTTTTAAATTTTAATTTTTAAGTAGTTGTTGATTCTATGAGTAAAACAATGAAAAAAAAATTTATTTATCTGTAGAAAAAATTAAAACAAAAATAAATAAAATAAATTAAGAAAATAAAATGTAGAAATAATAATAATTATTTAATTATACAATTTAGGTTTATGGACTGTGATAGTGATTGTCATATTTTTAAGCTCTTGATTAAAGAGTGCTTTATTATAGAATCATAATAGAGAAGAAAAAATGTGTAATTTATATTTCTTAAAGACCACGTCACTGGTCTCTGCAATGTCGACTAAGACTGGAGGTTAGTCATTAAAATTTACGGATATTAAATAGAAAAAAAAAGATAATAAATCTGAAATTGAATCTCAGAAGCAATCTAAGGCATTCTAAAAAGATATATTTCACTGCATATTGATTAACTTTTGATTTAATTTGTTTATTTTTCTTCTATAAATAAGTGATTATTGAATAACCTTCCTGTTTGCAAATTGAAAGCAAAAAGTATTGGCAATTTATGTTATACATCGATCTGCACTACATCAGTATTATTACTCTCATTTTCATAAAACGCAATATCTTTATTATAAAGGAGTTGCATTGTTTATCAGGAAAAATAGTCAAAACGGGTTTTTGGTTACAAATAATGACCGAATTTTACGAAATTTAAATTAGACAATGCGTATACAAAATTGAAATGCATACCGACGGCTCCTATTCAGAAAGGCATATGTCAGGTTAGCGTTCAGTATAGTCTCATCTCAAGAAACTTTAAAGATGAGTCTATGTCAAATTCGAGTTGAATATGATTCTATCTCGACGCACAATTCAACAAGATTCTATCTCGACGCCGCATTCATAATGATTATATATCGGCTTAGAATGCAAGATGAATCTATCTCGGCGCATGATTCCAAATGATTCTATCTCGGCCCATAATTCTATATGTTTCTATGTAAAACTTGCATTATATACGAATCTATCGTCGCACACTATTCTGTATATGATTCTCTGTAGAACTTTTGTTTAAAAAGTTCAATCAATGTTCCCATATGAAATCATTTATTCTATTTAATACTGGAGTGAAAAATAAAAATGACAAATTTATTGCTTTCTAATATATCAACATATATTGTAACGAAATGAGGGCCATGTACCGGCGTTCGCACTATAGGCGACGCGCGCGCAGCAGGGTAGTTACCCAAAGAGAACGCGACTGGGGGCGCGGCGCTGGCCGCACTGACGCCTCGAGCGCGTAACTATCGATTCAGAGTTCGATCCGCACGTCAACGCCGTTAGAGTCTCGCCGGCATTTTCCCGCGTAGAAGATAGCGTACGCGGAGTGACCTGTTGCCGCGACGCCGTAATCGGAGTGAAGTACTGACGGAGATATCTCCCCACTGTGCTACGAGTGTGGAGGCGCGTCCCACGAGTAGCCAGAAGAGAGTGGAGGAGAGAGAAGCGAAGCGGAGAAGGAGATAGAGAGAGCGAAAGAGCGAGAGAGACAGAGACAGAGATAGAGCGATCGTCCTCGAGGAACGCATAATCGAGGTAAAGGCTAGCCCGCGCGTATAGATATTATACAAACCGTGAGCGGTGTACAGAGCTGCCCACCGTGGGCAACGCGCCCTAGAGTACACGAAGGTGCCGTGACACCAGACGCGCGTACGGCCCATCGTGAGGGCAACGCGTCCAGCAGCGAACGAGCTGGACGCGCACCGTCGCTTGGTCTGCGCGGTTTTTAAGCTCGTTGTCACAAATTGTTTATCATTTATTGTTAAATTCGTCAGCGCGGTTATTAAATTCTAATTATTATTATTATTAATCTATCGCTGTTAATTTTGTTATCATTATTTATTGATCTATTGTTGTTAATTTATTTGTTGCTAAATATAGTCTATTTTATTATTAAAAGTTAAACTCGCGTGAATCAATTTTCCCCACGACCCGCCTGCTCCTCGACCGAGTTAGGCAAGCGCGAAAAGTCGTTACATTGGCGCGTTGCGACAATTAACTTTCCGCGCATTCGCGCTCCTTACAGATCGCGAAAACCCGTGTGTCGAGGTTTCTCCGCACGGAGCTGAATCCACCGGGGTTCAGTGAACTTTGCAGCAGGACGGCCAGAGCAGCGGCAACCAGGCAGAAGCTCAGCGGCGTTGCGCCGCTGGTTTACTCCAGGTAGGAGCAATAGTGTACGCCAGTACGCGTTGCGTGCTGTGCTAGCTATTGCACGATAGCAGCTCGGCCGACGGCTTATTAACCACGGACAATTGTTATTAACAATTGTCCCACCTGTTACAGATGACGCCCAACGTGGGGCCCGAACCCACGACCCTGAGATTAAGAGTCTCATGCTCTACCGACTGAGCTAGCCAGGCCCAGCATGCCGCTGCGGCCTCCACTTCGCCGCCAAGCAGTGGTGGACACAACCGGGAGGTAAGTGAGGCCCAGCATGCCGCATCGGCCCCACCAGCCGGTGATACCCCGGCACAACCCCCTCCCGAGGTATATATATATGTTGATATATTAGAAAACAATAGATTTGTCAATTTTATTTTTCACTCCAGTATTAAATAGAATAAATAATTTCATATGGGAACATTTATTGAAGTTTGAGGAAGCTAAGTACCAATAAATTGGCAGCTGTTTTCTTTTAAGCAATAATATTTCATAATGCAGAACAAAAGTTCTACAGAGAATCATATACAGAACAGTGTGCAAAGATAGATTCATATATAATACAAGTTTTACATAGAAACATATTGAAAAATATTTTACACAACAATACTTTATCATAATTTATGCTATATTTGTACATAAGTTTAAATTACTAAATTGCTAAATATAACTATATATATATATATATATATATATATATATATATATATATATATATATATATCATCGGGCTTGCACTGAGCAGCTCGTTCGACAGACTGGGAGTTTCGATGCTCGACAGAACTGGCCTATACAACGCCTAATAGCATACTACTCACCCATTACACTGACTAAACACATACACACACTATTCTACTCGACGACACTGAGCAAGCGAGCTGGGAACACCCTGAAGCAGCTGAAGATAATACACAGCTGTCATCCCATAGAGCCTCGCATAGGCTGGAGCTGACTGGTCTGGGCTGGGGTACGCTAAGCGTATCCTGGTGTCTCCTCTCCTTGTTCCCGTCCTTTCAAACCAACCTAAGGACACATACATAGAGATTAAAACTAAAGAAAATAAGCAAAATGGTATTAGAATAATACCCACCTGGTTTTATGCTTTGAAATGCATCAATGGGTCCACCTTTGGCGAAGCGGCTGCTTCTCTAGGTACTCTGGAGGCCTACAGCATACACCCTAGAAAACATAAAGCTGAGTTAGCTTACAGCAGATACGCACATCAAACTGGAACTCTATTACCTGGTTTGGAGGGTTTGTAGAGGCAGTGTGGTCTCCCAAATACAGTAACACAGCTCAGCCCATGGCCCGCTCCTACATAACAGCAGTAGTAGCAGTCTCCGAAGTACTAACCAGTCACCTAGAAGCAACCTAGCATTAGCAAGGGGAGATTACAGTGATATACAAAACACTAATCTTTTTAGTTCTTCCCTTCGATAAATTTTGTTTGTTTCTTTTTACGAATAGATTTCACCTAATCTACTTTCGGAGAGTTTGTATAAAATTTCGTATAAAACTTTTTTAATATTGAGTTCAAAAATCTTGGAAATTGAAACTTGTATAGTATATTATTTGTAGTAAATATTCGTATTAAAATTCAAAATAAATATTTAGCATAAATATTTTCTATTTACCTCCTATAGTCGGATAAATATTTTGCGTAAAAGTTTAATTTACTATTTGGACCTGGTTAAAGGAATTGTAAAATTTTCTGCTTTCATGGTAATTAATTGTAAATTTCAATTAAAACTTTGATCATTTTGAAAATTTTGTTGTTGTTATTGTTATTATATATTATTACCTATAATTTTTTTTTATTATTTTGTAATTAGTTAGCAACCCTTGATTACATTTGCAATATTCTTTAATTTTGCAATATAATTTTTTTTTGTAAACAACACTAGCTTACAATAATCAACCTTCGTTAACATAAGTTGTACTATATTATTTTGAATTAATAATATTCCACCTATCGGACACACATCCCTCAGCCCATATCGAAATTAGTTGAGTTTTAACTTGTGTATCCCAACCGCATGCATGCAGTAATACTTGTATGGAATTTCCGTTTAGTGACCTTGCTTTTGCTTGTTAATTATATTATATTTTTTTTGGTTGGTCGCATCTTCAATCTCGCTTAACAAAATTTCCCAGTCTTCTTAAATAATGGTAATTTGAGAAGTTGTACGAATAAGAAGATTATTATCGTGTTTGTTGTTAAATCTTAAATTAATAAAGTTGGTCTGAATGTATTCTTGTCTATTTAAAGAAAAAACTCCTAGAAATATTTCTTGTTTTTATTTATGTCAAAATGTTAAGAAAGTAATAATTTTATTTTTCCGTCATAAAAATTTTTTTTTTAAGGAAAACAACTCGAATTTTATTTCTTAGTATTATTATTAGCTTGAAAACCCTCCACCCATTATCGTACTTGATCAGAACCCACCATCTACCGTTTTACCCAATATATCCTTGCTTGCATACCCCATACCCGCTTACGCTTAGACAATCGTAATACTTCGCTACCACTTTTGTTTGCTTTACACACTCCTTATTAAACATTTATTTTTCCTGTTGTTGCTTGCTATTGCTTGATTTTAAAAACGTTTTTTTTCTCATTCTATTTGCTTGAGCTTTTGTTGTATTTTTTTCCGCTCTGTTCCTTTATTCGTTCTTTTGTTTTTTTTTACCTTTTATAAACAGCATTAAGCTGTGAAATTAGAAAAAATTAATTTTAAAAATAATAAAATAACCAACACTTGAGAAATTCGGTAGGAAAGAAAAAAAGTGAGCTAACTCGTATCTTCACGAAACGTACCTCCCTCCCCTATACGGCTTAATTACCTAAAATGGACCCGTCAAAGTTTAAACAAATTAAGTTAGAGAGGACTCGTATAACAGAACTGTTTAATACTTATTCGGATCTAGTCTACGTCGATCAAGGCTGAATACAGAGGATACACGAGCACAACGGCTTAACCGATTAGTACGATTTGACCTGCGAAGGCTATTCGGTAACCAAGGGGCTATGTGGGACCCAGAAGTAGATAATGCCACTGAACGAGGGAAAGAATCCCCGTCGTTGGATACGGAAGATATTCTCGAAGAAGTAGAGAAAACCTCAGATAGGTCGGAAGATAATAGTAGGGGTACCTTCACTGAAACAGCCCTGAATGAGGGCCACGAGGGGTTACCTTTAAATACAGGGTCGAATCTCGTTCATTGTACCCCCAATACTGGGACATATCTCGCCGGGATCCCAACTATCTGGAACATCTGTAGAATCTGTAGGGCGTTAAGGACCCCATCAACAGACTACTCTCCGATAGACGGTAATAATGTGGACCCGACCTCGACAAACTACATCCTGCAGTATTCGCAGGTAAATCTAAATCATCCGATAGGCGGTAACAATGTGGATTCGGCTTCGACAAACTACAACTTGCAATATTCACAGGCAAACCTAAATCTCGGGGGACTCCATTTCCACCTTCACAGGCAGTTAGCATGCAAGAACATACCAGAGGGGCAATAGGAAACACTTCACCGAATTCTCCGCCCATAGCTACACGATTAAGTAATTCTACGCTATACACCCATAATCCACCAATGAACCTAACACAAAATATATATCTTACCGTACAAGCCCCCCAACTTTCACAAATAGTGAACTACCCTACCGCACAAACCCCTCAATATCCACAAATACCGACCAACCCTATCGTCCACCCCTCACAACCTACACAAATAACTAATTAATCGACCTACCAAACCCCCCAACCCCCACAAATATCATCATACCCTAACATCCAAACATTCCAACCATCACAAATACCTACCACACCACCCAAACCTCCCAACCCCCACAAATACCATCATACCCTATCATCTAAGGGCCCCAACCTCCACAAATATCCACCTATCCGACAATGCAGATCCCCCAACACTCACAAATGCCGAACTACCTTACCGTCCAAACTTCCCAACCTACACAGGTACCGAGCAACCCTACCGTCCAAACCCCCTAACCTCCACAAATACCGACCTACCCGACCATGCAAATCCCCCAACAGTCACAAATGCCGAACTACCCTACCGTCCAAACTCCTAACCTACACTGATACCGAACAACCCTACCATCCAAACCCCCCAACCTCCACAAATACCAACCTACCCGACTATGCAGATCCCCCAACAGTCACAAATGCTGAACTACCCTACCGTCCAAACTCCTAACCTACACTGATACCGAACAACTCTACCATCCAAACCCCCCAACCTCCACAACTGCCGACCTACTCTACCGCCCAACCCCTCCCACTTTCACAAACACCAATATATCGCACTTTCCTCACACACCAACCTGCACAAACAAATACTATCCCTACCTTACAAACATCCCAACTCATACCAATGTACCCACCCCATACCAATTAAACATCGTATCCTCTACACCAACAGACTCAGGCTGCCGCCCAAATTTATCAACATTCGCATACACCCACGAACCAGTCAGCACAAAACTCGCAACCACAAACGTCAATGTACTATACCCCGCAATCTATACTATCATTACAAACAGCACCACGTCCTACCGACCAATTTAACCATTACCAACAGGTAGTGAACCATATATACACCCATCAAACCATGCCATCAAATTACTCGCAAATTCCATAGGATTCAAACTCGCAAAATTTTAATTTAGTGCAACCAAGTACTGCACCCATCCCGCAGACGCGGAACCCCTCACTTCATTACCAAAATGTCCACAATAACGGCTCAGATAGGTCCCGAATACTGCCAAGCAGTACAATATACCCCGATAATTCGTCGTACACAGCAAATGCAGTAAATTCTACAAATAACCCACATTTACTATCTAATCTCGTAGGCTATCCATTAATAAACCCTAACACTCAAGTCCCAAAACCTAGTAATCCATATTGGTATTACTCCTTCGCACAGTTTCCCCTTGAGTATGGTATTCCCTAAGGAGGATACCCTCACAATACATCGAACACCTTGCCATACGGTGAAATGCTTCTTGACAATCCTGAGCGTGTACATCCTCAGAACTCGAATAATGATTCCTCGATCCAGCGCGAAACTAGAGTAGCCAGTATCATACAAAAGTATAATGTAAGCTTTAATGGAGAACCAAAAGCAGATCTAGGGGAATTCCTCTCCCGAATAGAGGATTGTCGTAGAAGTTGTAACATGTCTGACCTGGACATCTTGAAAATGATCCGCATTAGTTTGAAAGACCAAGCTTTGTATTTGGCACGCCCGTTGCTACAAAACTGGCGAACATTAGAGGAATTCAAAAATGCCATAAGACAACAATATGGCAGACTGGATTTACAATTTCAATTAGAAGAAGATGATAGGGCAAGATCGCAAGGACCCGAAGAATCAATTGCTACGTTCATCGAAAATATCCGAGCATTGATATCAATTCAATACATTTGCAGAATTACAGGCCTTGGGACAACAAGAAGAGATGCGAAGGGATCGAAAGAAGAAATATAGACCCCCACCGCCACCTGAACATTCGTTGTGCCCTTAATTAGCTTATAGACCACCACCAAGAAAAATCTGTATTGCCGCTATCGAAACGGTACAACAATACAACGACTCAACAGACGAAGAAGACACTACGATGCATCTGTCGACAACATCGTAAAAACAAAAACAGGCTAATTAGTCGAATTCGCACGGAAACAAGATGCCGGAAACACATCAGGCGTATCGAAACAAAATAACTGGAATAATGGCAATAATAACAAAACCCCCCTACCGCCTCCCCGAAAACCCAAAAACAGGAAACCTACCGCCAATAACAAGTCCACCTAACCCCAAAAATTAAGTAAGGAAAATCCAATAACTGGCAAAGTATACCCATGTTGGGTTTGTAAAGATACAGACCATTGGGCAGCAGACTTCCCCAAAAAGACAAGGAACATCTGCTATAAATGTGGTATTCGTGACGTAAAGATACGCACGTGCCCGAGTTGTAGACCAAATGCTGGAAACGATCAAACAGGGAAACAGTAAGGGCCAGGTTAACCTCTAAACTCGGAGAGGACCAAATACTTACGCCAAAAACAACATCGAAAGCTTCAGGCCTAGTCAACTCAGATTATACGGAAGAGAACATACCGATGCCTATTGGTGCAGTCGGAAGCTATGATAATCGTCTGTACTTCAATATCGAAATATCAGGGAAAGTCTTCCCTGTATTCGTAGATAGTGGAGCAGTTGTCTCTTTCATAGGGATAGAAGCGGTGAAATAGATAGGGACCAAAATAATTTCCCAGACCGGATACATGATGATGCCAAACGGCGAATTAGAAAAAATCGAAGGTAGTACAAAAATTACATTCCACCTCTAAGGTAAAGAAACACCCGCGGACATCAGAGTATACAAAATAATGACCTACGACATCATACTGGACATGCATCTATTGTCACTTCTGAAGATGACAATAGACCACGCACATCGAACGTGGCACACAGACAAAGGAGTAGTGAGAAAATTTCATCCCAAAAATCAGGATCCGGGAGCAATCATGGCAACGGCAGCAATCAGAGGGACCTCCGACTTATCGGGAGAACAACAACAAAGACTAGATAAACTCGCATTCGATCTCACCATTCCACCACCGGACGCAACCCTTGGAGTAGCTAAGATAAAACATCATGAAATAATTGTAGAAGGTTGTCGTCCGATAAAACAACGTATTCGTATGATCTCTCCAAAACTTTTAGCCGCTGCCCACGCTGAGGTTGATCGTCACCTATCAGAGGGAATTATCTGACCCTCGGAAAGCGCTTGCAGTAGTTGTCCCGTAATTGTACCGAAATCGGACAGTAAAATAAGGTTTTGTATCAGCTACCGAACACTAAATGGCGTTACAAGAATAAACGCTTACCTCACATGGACATGTTACTAGACAATCTAAGAAACACCAAATTCCTCTCGAAAATAGACTTAAGTCATGTGTATCACCAAATCCCTCTTGCAGCAAATAGTAAAGTACGCAGCATTTGGATTACCTGGCAAAGGGCTAATTTCCAATTCACAAGACTTCCGTATGGCGTCTCGAACGCCCCCGCAAGTTTTCAAACCGCCATGAACGCCCTCTTTGGTCCAGAATGGCTACCCCATGTTTTCGTATACATGGATGATATAATCATAGCCACAAACACGTTAGAAGAGCATCTATATTGGCCGGAAAAAGTGTTGAAAAAATTGCGAGATCTCAATTTAGAAATCAACCAAGAAAAGTCAGAGTTCTGCTGCTCGGAAGTTAAATACCTTGGTTACGTCGATAACAGGGAAGGACTCCAAACAGATCCAGACAAGATTGCCCCTATTCTAAACTATGCCCTACCTCGAAACCTAAAGCAACTTCGCCGATTCCTCGGTATGGTAGCATGGTATGCTCGCTTTATTAAAAACCTTGCTGAAATAAAAATCCCCCTTAGCGAACTGTTGAAGAAAAATGTCCATTGGACGTGGGGAGAAGATCAACAACAAGCCTTCGAAAAACTGTTGATACTTCTGACCGAAGCTCCAGTCTTAGCCTGACCACATCCCACCCTACCATTCTGCCTGCAACAGACAGCAACAGTTACGCTTTAGGGTCAGTGCTCACCCAAATAATCCAGGGAGCAGAGCACCTCATCGCCTACGCCAGTAGGAGCTTAGCAAAAGCGGAACGTAACTACACAGTGACAGAACAAGAATGTCTGACTGTAATATGGGCAGTAGATAAATTTCGAGGATATCTTCTAGGCGAAAAATTTACTGTCATTACCGACCACTGTAGCCTCACTTGGCTAAAGAGAATAAAAGACCCATCTGGCAGGTTAGCCAGATGGGCCACAGCTCTTCAAGGTTACAATGTGGAAATCATACATCGTAAGGGAGCACTCCATAAATTACCTGATTTGCTATCTCATTCTTTTAATGAGATTTTCTGCTTAGCAGCAACGGGACTGCTACACGTGGATAACTGGTATACCAATTGCATAAAAATGGTAAATAATAATCCAGAAAAATATCCAGATTACAAAATTGTAAACAATTGCCTATACAAGCACCGTCCCAACCCCCTTATCGAGCTAATCGTAGCCGACTTAGACAGTTGGAAACTCGTAGTTCCAGAACTCGATAGAGAGAGATCTATGTTCGAATGTCATAACACCCCCCAATCAGGTCATTTGGGGGTCGATAAAACTTATCATCGACTGCTCCAATCGTATTTCTGGCCGAGAATGAAAAGGGATGTTATTCGCTATATAAAAGAGTGACCTGACTGCCAGATGTATAAAGTCCCACAACAGGCACCAATGGGACTTATGACCCAAAGGAAAATAGAAGGACCTTGAGAAATCGTAGCAGCTCACGTTATGGGCCCATTGCCAACTAGTAAAGGGCAATGTCGTTATGTCGTAGTATTTCAAGACCTATTCACAAAATACCTTGAAATCAGACCTCTTAGGAAAGCTAACGCTAAGTGCATAGTAAAAGCTTTCGAGGAACTGATATAATTTTTTTTTGTGTATGTCCTAAATACCTTGAAACTGATAATGGAACGGATTCTCGAACAAACTTATGACGTCAAAGTTGGATGAACTGGGTATTCTCCAAAAGACGATAGCCCCATACCACGCTCAAGCAAATCCTGTCGAGCGCAGTAATCGTACATTTAAACAGATGATCTCTATCTTCGTAAAACAAGATCATCGTAACTGGGACATCCATTTAAATGAATTTGCATTCGCCGTAAATACTTCAGTCCACGCGTCAACATTGTTGACTCTAGCATTCCTGAACTTTGGTAGGAATCCGCGGTAACGTAAAACCCTTAAACAATTCCTCGAAAATCCTGAAACTCCTAGTCCTCCAAATGCGGTAGCATGGGCAGAGAGAGTAAAACGCCTTGCAACAATACACGACGTAGTAGAGACCTCGTACTCCGTCGAAACCACGTGTTGTCCTCGGCAGCGGACAACTTTGCGATGAAACTAGCCCCAAAGTTCGTGGATCCTTTAAAAGTAGAAAAAGTCTTGTCGTTTGTCGAGTATCAGCTGCAGGACGTAAATAGTAAAAAAAATCGAAAGTGCATATTTCAGACATGAAACCTTACTCTGTCCCTTCTAAAGAACCTATTCCTTCAACAGGTAACAACATCAGTGGCCATAATGCAAGGAATGGGAAAGTGTCGAGAATACAAGATGTCACACCAGGTCATCAGCCGCCCGGGGACAATACCGGAGGAGAGAGTAGCTGTCCGCGCTACAGTCTCCGCCGCCGACCGTCGAGCCATGAGACAGGTGTCACAACCAGGAATACAGGCCAAACCAGCAGTGGTGCTCGACCGTCCGGGGATCGGAAGAGGAGCCAGCCACCCACGGAGCCACCGCCGGCCTCGAAAACGCCAGCTCGCAAATGTCCCCTCGACGCTGGGTCGCGGTTTCGTCCCGGGGGGGGGGGGCGTCCCCGCCCGCGGTGACTAGTATCCTGGTACAGACGGAGGACGAACCGGAACTACTATACAACCCCTTCTCGGGGATGTATCGACCCAAGAAACCGATTGATCCAATCGATCGTTCGAAGGGTGCGATACCGAAGGGATCGTATAAGGACCTGGGTCATCTGGTTGCATGCCCCTTCGACCCGTGCAACACCTTGATGGAGTTCAAGACCCCGTACATGGCGCCTACCCCAGCGATTCGCGTCGTACGACGGGAGGAAAGGGCCACCCAAGAACCAGTCCTGGTCGAACACCCACCGATTCCCCCCCATCCAACAAAGAACCACCTCCCTACCATCTGATCCCCATCCAATCACCCCTCCTACCGTAGACCTGCAGAACCAAAAAAATCAAAAATTCATCCCATCATTAATGTGGTAAACGACCCTAACGGGGGCCAAGTACGCATTACAACGGGGGACTCAATTACTTTCACCAAGACAGCTACTACTTAGACGAAGTCGGAAAGGGAAGAGATCATTGTGAGAGGGCGGAGCCTCAAAGAACGAGTCGGTGTAGAGTCGGTACATCCTATATATGCGATGGGCCCGATTGATTTCGTGGGGGAAGAGCAACTCAGCCCGATACCACTCGCATCGACCTCGTTCGTCGGGGGGAAAACCATCCCCAGCTTGATGGACTTAAAGCTCCAGCCTCCAGCTTCGTACCGATCGAATGATACAGTCTCCGTCTCTTCGCAAGAGTCCTGCTGGAACTGTAAGAAAGAAGGACATCGATATACGAATTGTAAAAGCCGGAGGGACTATAAGTTCTGCTTCCGATGTGGCCAACCAAATGTCGACGTGTACACTTTCCCACGGTACACAGGACCACCACTGTCGGGCTATCGGAGGTCATCTGACCAACTACGCACGCCGCCGGCTATTCCTCCCCCTCAGGCCGTATCGAGGTCGATGACAGTCCCAACCTCGACGTTACCCCCTGCATCGGCGCCCGTACCAACCCCTCGTAGTAATGCCGGGTGCTACGGTCTACTTATCGCAACCCCAATAAAAAAAAAAAAATAAACACCCCTTCCCTACTCCCCACCTACCGATACGGAATTTCCTATTGTAGACACACTATTCCCCTATCGCCAATGCCGTACCCCCCTCCTCCTCCCGATAATACTGTAAATTTCCTATCGAAATCCGTCCAGTCCCTCCTATCGTCAATACCGAATACCCCCTTAATGGTATTCCAGTCCACTCCTACCGAATGTCGTAAGCTTCCACCTTGAATTCCGAAATTATTTATTTATTATTTTCCCCCTTCTACCGTAAGCAGTACTCCATTCTCTAGCTTTCGTCCACGTGTAGATACTAGAAACCACAGCGTTACAGACCCATCACGACAACCCCATGCTACTTCCGTAGACCAATAACAATTTATAAATGCGAGAAATTGTTTATTAACTAAGTTATTTAAGAAAGAAAAGACTGACATGTATGATGCCAAAGACAGATTTCAACTACCTCGCTAAAGTATTTAAATCGTATATTTGGGCGAGGGTTCGTTACGCGAACTCACCTAGCATCCACTCATTGGTAAAATCACTTGTAGTAAAATCAGCATGTAACCAAGTGCCAGCTACATGCATAAATTACTGTATCAACATTTTATATAGGCCTCTGTTTCCTTAGAATATCATATATTAAGCACATTATTATGAAGTGTTCCTTACTAAATTAGGAAAAATTTAAAATTTAAGAATTTAGTCTGTAAGAATAACGCTGTATATAAATATGTTCGTAGGTTCTTTTTATAGATACAACCGTACTACTCACGACTGATCAATTGTACAGTCATAATGTAAGTAGTCATTAGTACTTATAGATGCCTTGTAGCGCCAAATAAATGTTCATAGTTAATAAATATTCATAGTTCATCAAGAGTACAAGATGAAATGACAATCGAATGAAGTATATAAGTAAAACTGTACATGAGCGTAGGATAAGTATTTAGGTAGCTTGAAAGCGTTAAACACAAGCGATTAGCATAGACTAGGTTAGCATATAAGTTAGTTAGTTGCACACCGAGTTAGCACGTCCCGAGTAAACCGCGAACCGCGTAGCCGCGCTTCGGTTTAGTAGGGGGGAGTTTGTAACACCACATTTTGTGGGTGTTACACAAACTTCCAGTCTGTCGAACGAGTTGCTCAGTGCAAGTCTGATGCTAGACAGAACTAGCCTATAGAACACCTAACAGCACACTACTTACCTATTACTCTCACTAAACACATAATCACACACTATTCTACTCGACGACACATAGCAAGTGAGCTCTCCAACACCCTGAAGCAGCTGAAGATGACGCACAGCTACCATCCCATAGAGCCCCGCATAGGTTGGAGCTGGCTGATCTCGACTGGGGGCCGCTGAGCGTGTCCTGGTGTCTCCACTTCTTGTTCCCGCCCTTTCGAACCAACCTAAGAACACATACATAGCGATTAAAACTTAAGAAAATAAGCAAAATGGTATTAGAATAATACCCACCTGGTTTTAAGCCTTGAAAGGCATGAATGGGTCCACCTTGGGCGGAGCGGCTGCTTCTCTAGGTACTCTGGAGGCCTGCAGCGTACACCCTAGAAAACTGAGCTAGCCTACAGCAGATACGCACATCAAACTGGGACTCTCTTGCCTGGTTTGGAGGGTTTGTAGAGGCAGTGTGGTCTCTCAAATGCAGGAACGCAGCTCAGCTCCTGGCCCGCTCCTCCATAACAGCAGCAGTAGCAGTCTTTGAAGCACTCGCCAGTCACCTAGAAGCAACCTAGCATTAGCAAGGGGAAATTACAGTGTTATACAAAACACTAATCTTACCTGATAGCAGTGGCAGTTGAAGAATGCAGTGTTGTAAGCTGCAGGTAAATATAACCTCTTCGAGGTTAACCGTGTTCACTGCACCTGCTGCAAATATACAGTCTTGGGCCTTGCAGCTCTCGTCTTCGTGCCCCTTCGTCAGCACAGTTGTCCAGATACACCTCCTGCTGCATCCCTCGTCGTACTTTCTCGTCCTGGCCACTCGTCCTTCCTCGTCCTCCCCAACATCGTCTGCAAGCCGTCGACTGCGTGCCATATAGCGTGACGGCACCGCAAGCAGACGCTCCCCTTTCCTCCTTCTTACTTCTCTTTCTTCCTCACGAGGCGCATGCACTGCGCCCTCAACAGGGCTCGATCCGCACTACCGAGATCCGAGTGTAGCGCTGCGGGGACGAAGCGACAACTCACTCACTTCGTACTGAGTCGCGTTCGTAGACACTTCATTCTTTTTTACCTGCTCCGTGCGAAAACATCCGAATTAACTTGCTCCGCTTCGCGAATCTGTAACCACTTTCCGTACCTCAACATTATCGTCGATCTCGTAACGTGTGTGCCGACTAACTTGTATCTTCGAAGGAGGTCACACCGCATTTGAAAAGAGTAAGTTGCACAGAGTATTATTGTATATATTGTAAATCTAGTGCCTAAAAGTAACTAAAAAACTTGGTAGCCATATAAATTAATATACAATTATTTTTAGTTCAGCCTAATATAATAAAAGTCTTCAAAATCAAATATTACAAGCTGTTTGCGATGGTAGAGACCTCTTATTGTTAACGTCTTATTTGTAGTAGGTTATATATTAAGTATCAACAAATGCTTGTATATATAAGATACTTTATTGTAAGGTTAATATAAGCACAGTTACAAAGGTACGTGTTACTCTGTCCAAGAGCTCTTACAATCTGCGTCGCGGCTCACTGTTATGCTACGCTAGTGACATGATGGTATGTCAGTAATTCTGTTACCTGGCGACCGCAATACATCACAATTTATCCTTATTTCCGCTTTATTTCCGACCTACGCGTGCTTCTATACGCTGACAGCGTCGTAGCTCTGTTTTCTTTGGTTTTACATCGATCATTTGATCAAAATTCCTTGACAATTTTTGTGAGTTTGTTTTTAAATATTCCTACAAAATTTTCAGCAGCACCGTTAATTTCAGGATGATACGGGGGAGAGGAAGTATGTTTAACTTCTAAGTTAGTAAAAAAAATTTTAATGTGTGACTTGTAAGTTAGGTTCATTATCGGAAACTACATGTTTAGCCAATCCGAATCTAGCAAAAAGTTGTTTAAAAACTAAAATTAATAGTTCAGATTTTGTACATTGCTTAAAATATATATCTTCCGGACACTTTGAATGTACATCGATAATTACAAAAAACATGTTACTGAAAAAAGGACCCGGAAAATTACAGTGAATTCTGCTCCAAGCCTTTGCAGGCCAAGGCCATGGCGTTAACTGTGTGTGTGGTGGCTTTTTACGTTCTTCGAGACATACCACACATAAATGTATGAGGCTCTCGATGTCTTGGTCTATACCGGGCCACGAAACATACGACCGCGCGAGCATTCTAATCTTGACTATGCCTAAATGCGATATATGAAATTCTTTCAGTATAGTAGGCTGCAACGATGTCCGAATAATAATTCGGTTACCCCAAAATAAACAACTCTTATGAACAAACAAATCCATTCTTTTAAAAAAATTTGTTTCTTCCGTTGATAAATCTGTCACTTTTGCTGGTCAACCTAATAATACGTATCTAGATATATTTTTCAAAATGTTATCTACCTTAGTTTCTTGAGCGACTTTATGCCAATTAAAACATCTAAACCTTTCGATATGTAATATATAGGTGTGCTTGTTTAATGGGTCTATAAATAAATAAGTAAGACTCAAGTGTGTAGCAATAAAAAATAGGGCATTTATTGCTCCAGTAGTTTAAAGTGAGGTGGGGGAATGTTCCTCTAGGCGATCCGCGGAGCAATTAAACGAGCGAGCGCGCTTTTTGGAGCGCCGCGACGAGCGATTAAAGTTCCGAACCACTAAAGCTCGCTCTGATTCGCTAATCAGCGAGAAAAAGGGAATCTCACCTTGTAGCCGTTAGAATCAGTTAGATTTGAATTTAAATACGTAATACCCGAACGCGAACATTCCGCCCACCTCATTTCTTATAAAACGACATAACAATATAATTTGTTGTAATAAAAATATCAAACGCGTAACAATTTAAATATTTGCGTAAACTAAAGATTCGAATAATTAACATATGGTCTCTTGACGTATCATCTATCTTGAATATCTTCATCGTCTTTTTGCCCAGTCTCGTTGTCCAACAATTTAACCAATTTGCTGATTATCCTACGTAGCGTAGTGGTGGATGTGCGGAGAGAGACTACTCTCACTAGACCGTCCTTGCATAGATGGATAGCAGCAACTCTGGCCAAAGGCCACTATGAAGGTGCCGTCATGTCATGCCTGATTAGTACTGTGTCGCCAATTTTGAACGACGGTTGAGTGTCCTTCCATTTTGAACACCTCTGCAGATGCCTCAAGTAGTCAGCTGACCATTGATCCCAGAAATGCTGGTTCAGCCGCGACATGCGGCGCCATCGTTGCCTGGGAGTTAGCTTCTCCTCGGTGATCCTGGGCTCTGTAATCAGAAGAAAAGACTCGCTAACGAGGAAATAAGCAGGCGTCAATATAAAAAGGTCAGCCGCATCCTCAGTAAGGGCGTGAGGAGTCTAGAATTCAAGAAGGCCTCGACTTGACAGAGGAGACTAGAGAACTCCTCAAAAGTGAAAATAGTTTCGCCAACTACCCGCTTCAGGTGATACTTAGTTGACTTAACTGCTGCTTCCCATATCCCGCCAAAATGAGGAGCGTCAGGAGGGTTAAAACTCCATTTCGTGCCGCAGCCTTGTAACGCGGGACCTACATACTTTACAAATTCCGAACCCTCAACATACATCCGACGGAGCTCGGCATCAACACGAACAAGGTTCGTACCTTGGTCACTCAGCATGGAGGTACATGGACCTCGGCGAGAGACAAATCTCTTGAAGGCAGCGATGAACGATTCCGTATCATAGCTGGAGACGGCTTTCAAGTGTACGGCTTTTGTACAGCCAGTATGGCCCTGCGTAGTCAACCCCTGAATGAGAAAAAGGTCTAGAAGGCCGCACCCGTTCAGCAGGCAAATCACCCATACTTTGGTGCGACGAAAGCGCGTTGAACCTCCTGCAAATAACGCAGCTTCTTACAAAGACCCGGACCTTAAGCTTGCCCTTCACTATACAAAACATCCTACGAAGGCATGCTAAGGTGAGCTGAATGCCACCATGCAAAGCTAAATGGTGGTAGTAAGCAATAACTAACTGAGCAAGATGACTATCTACAGGCAAAATGACAGGAAACTTTTTATCTTCATTTAGAATTGAGTTTTTCAAACGACCGCCCACCCTGATCAATCCATTTACAAGAACAGGGTATAAATTTTTCAATGAATGAGATCTAGGAAGTTCCTGATTATTACGAAGAATTTCGATCTCTTCACCGAAATGCACCTCTCCCCGAATAGCAAGAGTGGTAGGTAAAGGAAAGTCTCGTAACATTGGAGACAGTTTTAGAATATATACAGTAATCCTAAGTAATTTACATAATTATGAATTAATGGCCATAATGTATAAGAAGCCTTCTTGATGCGCTGATACCGAACGAAAGATACCGAAGCAACAACAATGGACCGTTGTTGCTTTCTGTACGTAGGTGGTTGTCGCGCACAAACGCTTGAAAAAACTATCGATTCTCTTTTAAGCTGCACGAAACCTGTTGCGTTGCATGCCGAAAATGGCTGCCGGCTTTCGCGCGCATGACTCCGAAAAAGTGTGGACTAAAAACACTCACTTTTAACTGCAGTGCTGGTGTCAAGCTTTACGCACGCTCAAAGGACCAAATGTTTGTTTAATGGGTCTATAAATAAATAAACAAGACTCAAGTGTGTAACAATAAAAAATAGGGCATTTATTGCTCCAGTAGTTTACAGTGAGGTGGGGGAGAACTTCACTCTAGGCGATCCGCGGAGCAACTGAACGAGCAAGCACGCTTTTCGGACCTCCGCGACGAATGGTTAAAGTTCCAAATCACTAAAGCTCGCTCTGATTGGCTAATCAGCGAGAACAAGCGAATCTCACCTTGTAGTCGTTAGAATCAGTTAGATTTGAATTTAAATACGTAATACCCGAACGCGAACAAGGTGAAAATTCTGCATTAAATATATCGGTATAGTCTTCAATGGGTAACGACAACGCGTCGCAGTTACCATTTTCAGTTGATTTAATGTGCTCTTATTTATACTTGAATTCCGACAAGTAGTAAGTCCATCATTGCAACCCACTAGCGACGGTTATAGGTATTCCAGATTTTGGACCAATAATATATTGCAATGGCTTATAGTCTGTACGCAATGTTATTTCTTTACCGAACACATAATCATAAAAACGTTTAGGTTTTGTTCTTTTTTTGGAATTTTTTAGAGGCGTATGCTATACGTTTCTGAGAATTGTCTCTATATTTGTACGATATTATTGCGGACAAACTGTAAGACGATGCGTCGCATGCAAGTACAAGCTCTGCATTAGGGTTATAGTGCGCAAGTACGCGCTCCGACGCCAATTCGTTTTTAACCCAGTAGAATGCTTGTTTGCAAGCTTACGTCCAACAAAAATCTTTATTGTTGGCACATTCGTACAATTAACCGAGCTTATCTGCACTGGTTAAGGAAACGGGCATACAAATTAATTAAGCCTAGAAATGAGAGCAGCTGTTTATTATTTTCTGGCCTCGGAGCTTCAATCATCGCCTTCACTTTAACCTTCGATTTATGTAGCCCGCGTTTGTTGATTACAAATCCCAGTAATTCAATTGTGTTTTTCATAATTTGACATTTATTTTTATCAACTCGCAGACCGCATTTTTCTAGACTTTCACATACTGTCCGCAAATTAAATAAATGTTCCTCGTCGTTTAATCCTGTGGCATAGATATTATCTAGAAAGGTATAACTCTCGGAATTCCGCGCGTACAGTCTTCCATTATTTTTTGTAATTCGGCCGAGCCGACGGTTACACCTTCTGTGAGTTTAGTATACCTTAAAAGTCCGAGATGTGTTATAATTGTTAGATAAACTTGATCTCGTTCGTTTACCGAAATTTGCATGTACACATGTGAAAGGTCGACCTCCGAAAACTTTTCCCCACCTTGAAGCACTTCGAACACATCCTCAATACGTAGCAAGGAATGTTCACTCACAATAATTTGCAGGTTTAGCGTGAGCTTGAAATCCCCACATATGCGTACATCTCCATTACTTCTAAGTATCGGTACAATGCGCGTGGCCCATTCGCTAATGTCGACATGTACTAAACCCCCGAGTCTTTTTAAATGTGCGATTTCTTTCTGTATTAGAGGTTCCATTGCATACGGTACGTGCCTCGCTTTTAGGGCTACAGGCATTGCTTTGTCTTTTAAATGAATTTTTATTTTACTTTTGTTGTATAATCCCGGCGGTTCACTAAATAATTCCTTAAATTCATTTGATAATTGTTCTAAAATATTTGTTACGTTTAATTTGTTTACCCGGTCGTACTCAGTGTTTGAAATTTTTGTTTGCAGAGGCCATATATGGAACGTAGCTAGCCATTGTCGCCCTATAAGCGGGGGTCCCGTACCTGGCATTACAAAACACTTTAATTTACGTGTCTTATTATTGATTGTTACATTTACATTCTCTAATCTGCCTATCGGCTTTAAAACTATATTATCATAACCGCGTAAGTAACAGTCAGTTTCTTTTAATGGCGCATTATTACACAAATATTCTTTCGTCTTTTCCGTAATTACAGTAACGTATGTGCTTATATCTACTTCCATTTTTAAACATTTATCATTTATTATTGTATCTAAAAACATCGGTTCTGTTTCTATATTTTTAGTATTATTTTCTCGCATACCGGTAAAATTGATTTGAAGTTCGTTATTACTACATATTTTTAACGAAAAAAAATCATGACTATCCAGTAGCCCGCTCACTTCGTCGTTAGACTGCTCCGATTCTGGTTTCTCTAGGTATTTCACGTTCGATGCTGCTGATTTTATTACCTTACATACCGGTTCCAGATGTCCCGTCTTTTTACAAAAATTGCAGGATTGAAATCGATGTCGACAATTTCTCGCCCAATGGTTTGATTTACCACAGCAAAAACATAGAGTCGCGTCTTCCGTGCTCCTCAGCTTCGGTGCTCTTTGTTGTTGGAATGTGTCCTTGCGAGGTTGAACTGTAGCTTATAACTGCTGCTTCGCGAGTGGCTTTCAGGCTGTGATTTTAATGCAAATATCTTGCTGGCTGGATTTTGCTTCTAGGGTTTTGAAAGAGCCACTTGCATTTTTTAGTGCACTCCCTCTCGCGGTAGCTTCTTTATAAGCTTCATCAAAAGTTAGAGTAGTTTTTTTAAATAATTCGACGCGTGTTCCTGGGTCTTTTATACTACACACAAACTGGTTTCTAAACTTTTTAACCTTGCGGCAAATTCTGCGATCGACTCGGTTTGCTCTTGTCTTGCCTGGTTAAATTTACACCTCTCCATAACTTCAGAGGGGGCTAGGTTTAGGTGGTCCGTCAATAATTTTTTTAAATCGTCGTACGATTTCTCTAAAGGTTTTGCTGGTGCACACAAATTTTGAACTAGCTTGAACGCATCTATGTCAAGTTTTGTTAGCATTGTCGCTACCTTTTTGTCGACTTTCGTATCTTTAGCTACGAAGTAAATTTCCAATCGGTCGATGAATGTCTGCCAGTTTGTCTTCTCAAAGCAAAACTCAAGTTTTGGTATGTCGCGATCCATCTCGCATTCACTGCCTTCGTCCGCTACGTGTACTGGTGTGTTTTGAACGCGTACCTCGTCACTCTGTTTCTTCTCGTCTACTATTGTTTGCGTGGTATCTGCTTGATTTTTATCTTCCGTTTTTACTTCGCTTGTCAATGCTTCGACCAGTGAACTACTTGCTGCAGTTTCACCTAGTCTTACCACGTTTGCTAATAACTTTCGTAATTCGTTTAACGTGCTATTCTCGTAATGCTCAACTTGTCTGTCCTGTATGTGCTGTACTACTTCAGCTTTACGTAGCTGATAAACCCAGCCCACTATATTTTGATTTTCACCACTCTCCATAAATCCACATTTATTTTTTTTGGTTATTGATTATTACTTTTCTTTTTATTCTTTCGTATGCAACACTTATTTTAACGTTACGTAAACTGTATACACTTTTGTACTACGCATCGAATGCACCCATGTGGTATAACTTTGTTTTTTTCATTTACTTTAACGATAATCACAATTTGCACAATGCCGTTTATTCTCGTCGCCAATGTAGTATTTGTAGTAGGTTATATATTAAGTATCAACGAATGCTTGTAAATATAAGATACTTTATTATAAGGTTAGAATAAGAACAGTTACAACGGTACGTGTTGCTCTGCCCAAGAGCTCTTACAATCTGCGTCGCGGCTCACTGTTATGCTACGCTAGCGACATGATGGTATGTCAGTAATTGTGTTACTTGGCGAGCGTAATACATCACACAAATATATACGATTTTATAATTTTAAATACCTATGTACTGGTGGAATATTGACGAGTTGTGCCAGTCAGTTCAGTAACTATTACCTAGTTAATAGTTCGCTACGAACTCATTATTTCACAGTAGAAGCAGACGACGAAGACCGAGCAAGACGGACTAAACTGACATATAAGGAAGGCCTTATTATGTATCCTTATTATGTAGAATTGGCATCTTTTTATACATGCAAGGCAGATGGGGAATTGGGAATTTTGAAACCTCCCCTATTCCAATAAAAATAAAAAGAATAAACAGTAACCTAAATTTCTTTATAGATTATTCAAATTTTGAGAAGTATTTAAAATTTGCAAAGCCATCGAAATTTTCAATATTATCAAAATTTATCAATACTTTTAAATGTTTTAGAAATTTTGAAAAATTATCATTTTTTACTTGGCCTGACAGCAGAAGGAAAAGTAGTTTTCCTCCAGCGGCAGCCAGGAATTCCGAGAGAGCCTAGGTATTCCCATTTCGAGTATATACCAAGTGAGGAGCCGCTTGAAAAAAAAAAATTTTGTTTTACGTTTTATTAATGTTTTCTTATGAAGCTGCGGCCGTTCTCTTTTCGGGAATACCGAGGGAAGAGCCGCTGCATAAAAAAGTAGTTTCGCAATTTAAAGAATTTTCCGGTGAAATTTGGCCAGTATATCAGTAGAACATTAATTTTTACGCATATTAGCATCATTGAATGTGATGTTATAACCTAAATCATTGAAATGAATTTTTCTCACGAGTCTGCGGCCATTTCCATTATGGGTATACCTAGGGTTGAGCCGCTGCATAAAAAAGTATTTTCTCAATTTAAAGAATTTCCCTATGAGAATCAAACAGTATATCGTCTAGAAAATTAATTTTCATCCAGATAAGCATCATTGGATGTGATTTTATGCCACAAATCATTGAACTCAAGTTTTTCCAGAAGACTGCGGCCGTTCCTTTTATATGTCTACCTAGGAGAGAGCCGCTAAATAGAAAAGTTTTTCGCAATTTAAAGAAATTTTCAGTTATAATCGGCCGGAATATCGGCTAGAGAATTATTTTGAACGCAGTATATTATCATCGTATGTGATATTATGCCACAAATCATTAAACCAAAGTTTTCTTACGAGTCTGCTGCCATTCTCTTCTCCGGTATACCTACGGATGAGCCGCTGCATAAAAACGTAATTTCGCAATTTAAAGAATTCTCTGGTGTAAATAAGCAAGTGTATGGGCTAGAAAATTAATTTTCACGCAGATTAGCATCATTGTATGTGATTTTATGCCCCAAATCATTGAACTTAATTTTTTTATGAGTCTGCGGCCGCTCTATTTGGGACATACCTAGGGGGAGCCGATGCATAGAAAAGTTTTATCGCAATTTAAAGAAATTTTCAGTAATAATCCGCCGGAATGTCGGCTAGAGAATTACTTTGAATGCAGTATATCATCATCGTATGTGATATTATCAAATAAAAGAGAATATTCTTATCTATGGACCCGCAAAATCAAAATCATACGGTACACGAAATTGTAGAGTTTTTACGTACTTTATGATGCATGTGTCAGTTTTTTCCGAAGAGTTTATTTTCGAGGCGAAAATAGCAACTTTGGTTGATGTTTATCGGTTGGTAAAGTGGCCATACGAATGCATTACAACGCAAAAGGCAATCGACACCGTTAAAAACGGCCGTTGCTTCTTAAAAATTCCTACAAAATACCTAGGCATACGCTACGGCACCATATACTTAAATAACACATAAAGGAATATACTTTATTAATAAGGATGTTATATTAAATGCCGAATTGGGGACCTTTTGAATTTTACTATATCCAACGTGTACTACTCTCCTCTATATTTTTTATTTGATCGTTGAATTAGTTAATAATTCATTTTTCATAATTCACTATGACAAACGACTCATTCCTATAACGATATGTGTTAAAAATGACTTGAGCCCACTTAATACTATAACTACTTGATAAATTTTAAGAAACTTCGTCAAGTATGTTATTTTTAAGGTGAGTCTACAATCACAACCTATGTCAGAAACGTTTCTTCTTTGCTCTACAAAATCAAATTGATTGAAATTCAAAAAAGTAAAACCAACAAGTTTCTTCCTTATGTCTTAGAAATAAGAAAAATAATGTTTCGTAGCACTCACAAACTAATCAATAAATTGCAGTTGTTCCATGCAGAATAAGTTTGTTTGCAGACTTCTAAGACATAAACAAAAGAGTTGTAGGTTTTCTATTTTAGAATTTCAATCAACTATATTGTTTAGAATAAGAACTAAGAAAACGAATTCTGTTATAAGTTTGGACTATAGACTCACCTTAAGGAGGATCATTCGCTAGATATAGGGTATAAAACAAAAAATCATATGAGAGTTTATAAAGATCCTATGATAACAGTAATGAAATGTACATAATCATAGTTCAAAACTATATGAAAAACAATTGTTCCAAAAATATAGTCACAAGTGTAAATATTGTCAATTTAAAAAATATGTAGTAAAACCCCCATTTGTTTATCATTTCTTAACAAATTTTAATATTTCGGCGCTTATTTTTGTCCTTAATCATTTCTCTACAAAGTTAACGAAAGAAAATTATCTAGCGAAAGACTCTCCTTAAAGATTTCAAAACTCTAATAATGTAATTAAATCTAATTATTCAATATTAAAGAAAACTGTTTAATTTTTCTTTGTTTATAAAGATTTAACACTTTATACACATTAAATAGTGTAAAACTATATTCATCGTGATTTTTGAAAAATTAGTTTACACGTGAGTTTAAAATACACAGACTATACCAGTTACATTTTTTTAATTGAACGGTATATCCACTTCGTATTTATTTTTACGTATATTTCATGATTATTTTCGTTGTTAAGTATTTTACAGTTATCATAAATAACGTTATAATTATAAAGTATGTAGGTTTCTATTTGAAGTATTCAAAATGAAAACTAACTTGTATAGAATCACTTTCCTATTTTATTTCTCGACTTCTTATTGAACTTAAATTATAATAAATCTTGTGGGTATATTAAAAATCCTAAACGTAAAATCAGGATTTTGCCAAAGCCTACGTTAATGTCTGATAGGGGGATGGGGGGAGGTAATAGAGATAAATTACGATTTTCAACAAGGGGGAGGGGGTCCAAGACTAGCGAAAATTGGTAACCTAGTTTATAGACTATACCCCTTTTTAAAAAAATTTTAAACGTAACATTTTATTTGCGTTCTCCTAAAGGAAGTTTTCTAAAAGTAAAAAGAAGTTTTCTTAAAATCATGTTAGAAATATGTTATGGGCCATTTGGAATCATGATGCACTAGTTTTAGAAAATGTCCGTATGGATGTGTGTGGGTGTGTATGTGTGTGTATGTGTGAGTATGTGTAAATACAATTGAAAAGTAAACATTAAAAATGTTGTGAATATAGTTCCTAATAAAATTTTTGAAAATTAAAGTATATCCGATGTACGGTTTCATCAATTCAGTATTCTGAACTATCAGGTGCTATCAGCACAGACATCCATAAATTGACATTCTCCTGGAACTCATTTCCGAGAGACCAGGCTGGTATACACACCTTACTAGAAGACAATGTATATGATTACATTAAAAGCCCTGGGGCAAAGAATATAGACTTTATTTTTGGTAGTGAGTAAGAGAATGTGTACGTAGACATCAAAATCCTCGAAACGCACAAGCTAGACTTAATTTTCCTTGGTGCACATCATTTATTCTCGTGGCCCCGACAAAAATGAGTCATGTATAATTGTATATAATTATATTTTCTTAACACTTGCATGTAATAGGCCCTTTCCATGCATCTAAAGCGAATGGCAAGTTGATCATTTCGAGCGTTTTCACCGGAGCGGGAGGTAATGATTACCTCCCGCTCCTAAAAAAAAATTTTCAAATTTGTAAAAATTGTTTCAAATTTTGAAAACTTTTGAAAAATTTTGGGCAATTTTGGGCAATTTTAGAAAATTTATAGAATTTAGGAAATTTTGAAAATTTCGGTAAATTTTGAAAATTTCGGTAAATTTTGAAAATTTCGGTAAATTTTGAAAATTTCGGTAAATTTTGAAAATTTCGGTAAATTTTGAAAATTTCGGTAAATTTTGAAAATTTCGGTAAATTTTGAAAATTTCGGTAAATTTTGAAAATTTCGGTAAATTTTGAAAATTTCGGTAAATTTTGAAAATTTCGGTAAATTTTGAAAATTTCGGTAAATTTTGAAAATTTCGGTAAATTTTGAAAATTTCGGTAAATTTTGAAAATTTCGGTAAATTTTGAAAATTTCGGTAAATTTTGAAAATTTTGAAAATTTTGAAAATTTCGGTAAATTTTGAAAATTTCGGTAAATTTTGAAAATTTCGGTAAATTTTGAAAATTTCGGTAAATTTTGAAAATTTTGGTAAATTTTGAAAATTTTGGTAAATTTTGAAAATTTTGATAAATTTTGAAAATTTTGATAAATTTTGAAAATTTTGATAAATTTTGAAAATTTTGGTAAATTTTGAAAATTTTGGTAAATTTTGAAAATTTTGGTAAATTTTGAAAATTTTGGTAAATTTTGAAAATTTTGGTAAATTTTGAAAATTTTGGTAAATTTTGAAAATTTTGGTAAATTCTGAAAATTTTGATAAAGTTTGTAAATTTCGGTAAATTTTGAAAATTTTGATAAATTTTGAAAATTTTGGTAAATTTTGTTGGTTTTCTATTGTTTGATACCAAAGAGTATTGGTCTTTATTTGCAGGCTTTCCTTACAACGTTCCACTGTAACTTTTTATTTATACACGAATATTACAACTGTTTGAGCAATATTTTAAGTTCACAATTTATATTCCGTTACAACGAAATGTTTGATTATTGGCACTCAATTCAACTTCACGATATTTTAATTCTTTTTATAATGATCGACTGCACTGTCCGAGTGCTGGAGGGATACTGACGAGAGAGAATGTAAAAGCGACTACTTCGGTCGAAAAGATTGCGTATGCGTCGATATCGGTAAGCTGCCCAGGTGCACCGGTGAGAACTAAAAAAAACTCTGTCTGGAGAAGAAATAATCCTTGGTTAAATAGTTCACGAAATACCCAAACTTCGCGGACGTATCTACCTGTCGTAAATTTCTTCTATCACCGTCTGGTCTGCGAAGGGTTATCGTTAACGCATCGGCGCGTCGCTAATCCCCCAGACGCTTAGCAGTCGGGAATTCTTTGTTCCCGTATCTCTCGTCTCCGCATCAAAAGGTACATAGATCATTATTTTTCTAGTACACAGACCAATGATTTATAGTTTTATGGCTCTGTTTACTAGAAAATTATACCTACGAAACTCGGAGAGATTTTTAATCGGGCAACGTCGCATGTGCGTGAGATAATCTCATGGATGAAAAGAAAAAAAAAATTTCCGAGTAACTTAAAATGTTACATCTTCCTTCCCAAAGTGTTCATCGCCCTTGATGAATCAGAGGGATGTTCCCTTTTAGAAATCTCGATTCCCTGTTATCGGCTCATTGCATTCGAAATACCCCCTGATTTGCATTTAGAGACGTAGTGCGTTCAAATGACTCGTGAGAGAAGAAATTTAATTGTGGTGTCAATGACCTAGGATTATTTTCTTCTTATCATAATAATAATATGAAAATAGAATATGGAGCTTACGCATTTAATCCTAGAAATTGATTTTTCATTGCGCGCCGTTAGATTTATTCGCGGTGTTACAATTTCAAGAAAGAATGTATTATTCAGCTAATTCTAGGTAGAATTTTTTAATCTTTAGCAGTAATAAAAAAATAAAACGATATATATATATATATTATACATTATTATTATTATTTTGTTTCCTTTTCTTTATTCCTGGATAATTGGAGTTCTTGTGGTTAATCTGTAATACCTCGGAGAAATTTGACTTTGGGAATGTCGGAGATGAAAAATTGGTGACGCACCAACTCGTACTCCACGTCCGTAAGCATGAGGTAGATTAGTTCGAATTGGTCAGTGCTGACTAGTATAGATTGTGGTAGTTGTTTTATATATAACCTCGTGGAGGGGCGTCGACATGTACATCTCTTGCAGTAGTCACAGGTATTGTTGTGATTGCGTTCACGCCTGTGGCAAGGAACTTGCTCAGCTTTGAATCCCATCAGAGCGAGTAAGTAGATTTTCCATTCTAAGGTGAAGGTGAATTATTTTACCATTTTTTTGTTAGAGCTGTAACAAAAAGCATAGTAACATAGGTAGGGATATATATATATATATATATATATATATATATATATATATATATATATATATATATATATATATATTACTGCCAACAAACCAACATGACGTATAAAACACCGACCTGCGAATCCGAACTACTAAGAGAACCATCACTAGAAACTTCAAAACCCTGCACATTAACCCAAGGAAAACATACAAACACGCAATGGATCAACCTAGAGAACAACGATCTATATATATATATATATATATATATATATATATATATATAAGAAATATATATATATATATTTCTTTTGGTTAAGAAGGCCGTTAATGACTGGGGAAGGTAGATAGATAGATAGATATATATTTGTCGATTTATTTGTATATATATATATATATATATATATATATATATATATATATATATATATATATATATATATATATATATATATTTATATATATATATATATATATATATATATATATATATATATATAAATAAATAAATAAATAAATAAATAAATAAATAAATAAATAAATAAATAAATAAATAAATAAATAAATATATAAATATATAAATAAATAAATAAATAAATAAATAAATAAATAAATAATTAAATAAATAAATAAATAAACAAATAAATAAGTCAATAAATAAATAAATAACTACCCATGTATATGAATTCTCCGTCATCATGAAAATTGTCAACTTACTCACCGTGCAGTTGACAGAGGTGCCTGCCTAACGCCGTTTTAAATTTACATAAGGACGGCAGATACCTCACACTGCAAGTGAGGGTGTTCCAGAATCGCGAACCTTGGGCTCTAAACGAATAGAGGCCCTTATCAGTCCGCGATCCCGGAACCGAGAGCTCTTTCACAACTCTCCTACTGGAAGTCCTAGCTGTGTTTTTACCAAAGAGAGCCGCAAGGTACGGAGGTTGTCCCATATTTATTGCCCTATACAATAATAACCCCGCAAAGTACGCTCTTCTTTCCTTTACTGTAAGCCAGCCAAGATATTTCCTGTGAGGAGTGATGTGCTCATCCCTTCTAACACCACATATGCATCTCACACATGAATTTTGAAGTCGTTGCAACTTCATCTCGAGCTCATCAGACACATCAAGGTGAACCACGGAACAATAATCTAAATTATTGTTTACTTGTTGAATAGAGACAAGAATTTCTAGTTTACAGAAGAGTATGGGAGATATATTAGGTGAAAAGTGAAAGTGAATTTAAGCATGCGTGAAAAGAGAAGAAAGATGGGGGTTGTATTTTTAGTTACACACTTTTTTTTTTTTATATTGCTTCATTTTGAAGATTTTCTAAATCTGCTATCGACTGTTCTGACAACGTTCTTCTCATATCCTCGGGATAACGTATTGCATTTATCGGGTTTAATGGGTTAAATTGGTAACTGTTAATGCGAGTGGTTGCTGGTTGTGATTCTATATGTTTCCATGGTAGGCATTTTATACGCCATAAGCATGTAATGATTATGATTGCTGTTATGAAGAACAAGAATATGTTAGATCCAATGGATCCGTATGAGAGGTAAGAGTAAGTGTATGGCTTTGTTGTCTTGCTCTTCTATAAAAGTATCGTATTTATCTTGCACGTCTCCTAGTGTTATACCTGATTCTAGTTTGGATGATGAGTATTTTGGAGTGCTGGATAGGTAAGCTATTCATTTGTTAATGGTTTTTAGTTTATGAAAAAATAGATTATCGATATTTGTAAGGTTAAGGGTTATTTGAGGTAAATATAAAAAGTCGTTGGTTGTTCCTAGGGTTTTCATTCCTAGTAGCGTCATATGGTCTTGTCGAGCTGAACAGCGAGGTTCTATTTGTAATAACCCGACTTCTTGGACTTTTACTAATTCATGTTGTTCTCCTGGGCAAAGAATTTGCAATATCGTTGGCTGAAATAGTGAGTATAACCATCCATCCATAGAATCGAGGTGAATCCAGTGTTGGGCGAAGTTAGGTATGTAGTTAATATTGCATTTTGGTATACTTTCTTCGCTGGGTTGATTGAGTAGTAGGTATCCACATGCCATGTCTCCATCGGCTTCATGAACAGATTCATCATATGTACATATTCTGTGATTTATTGTATCTTTGCATCTCTTTAAGCTTTTTTCGGACAAGAAGCTGTATGCCCTTTTATCGTGACTCAGTGCTATATATTGAGCTTGAGGTTTTATAAATGCTGATGCTGTATGTTCTTTGTCTTTCTGTGGAATTGGTATGGGGTGCATTTGGTACAGTTCGGTCGCGAATTTGTTTAGCATAGGTATTCATATTTCAACTATGAATTTGTTGCGTCTAAATGCTAATTTTACTGGGGCGATCCCCGTTAACTTGTCGGTTTTTGCATGTGCTATTGGGATAGGGAACTCATATTCTGGGTGAATATCTACTATTTGCCGAATTATTTGTTGTAATTTATTGGTAGATATGAGCGATGGGTGTAAGGTGCCCATTCTTGCTTCATGCACTGCGTTGAGCATAGTATGGAAGGTGTTGTGGTACAAATTTAGAGCTGTTTCAATTTCGTTCATGGTGGCCGTAATTTCACGAGAAATTTTAAGTTTAAGTCTTTTGTAGCTTCCAGCAGTTTCTTGGCGCTGGATTTGATTGCTTGTTTCATTTAATTCAGTTCACCTTCTATGTATCCTAATTTATGCTGTATCAGATGTATATCTTCTTTTGCGAGCTGGCCCAATTTCATTTGGCATTGGAATAGTTGCTCAATTCGCTCGGTATAATGAATCCCGTTGGATTCAGATAGGGTACCGAACAATGTTTTGCTTATACTTCCTATGAATCCAAATGGTGCGCTTCTGTTCTTAATGGTAGTGGCCGTTGGTGTCTCTGTTGGGTCCTGTGCTTCAAGTTCCTGCATAGCATCGACAAGGTCGTCGTGTATAATCTTTACCCGTTGGATACGTTCCTGTATTAAGTCTAGTCGCTTTGTTAATATGGTACAGAAGTAAGGGTGGGAGTAGCAAGAATTTCTTGTCGTTTGTACAGTTTTGTTCATTGCCGTAGAGTTGAAGTACAATGGTGTGATATCAATGAACACGATGATTTTCCAATCAGCCTGCGTATATCGAATGTCCTGTAATCTTTCGTAGTAAATGCCTGGATTATGCGTGATTTCTTGTATTGAGTAGGCTTTCTCTGCTTTAACGTATGTGAGTACCAGAGTGAGGATGAGGAGTTGCCACATAATTTCCATCTGAAACAAATTGTATCTATTGGTGGTAGGCAGGTTTTATCTTATCCATATGTTTCAGGAAACGTTTTCCTGATTCATCTTGTAGTACAACATTACGGTAGTCTAAAATATTTGTTAGTTCATATGGACCTTTGTAAGTTTCATCTAATTTGTTTGTTCTTGGTTCTTTCAGTACATAGACAAGATCACCAGGGGAATAAGCATGACTTTTGACTTTTCTATCATAATAATGCTTACTCCTAATTTTAGGTTTAATTAGTGAATCAGTAGCGAATTTTCTCGTGTCCTTTAACCTATTTACCAATCCAGTAATGTAAGACGTGAATGTTTCGGCCTGGTCTAAGGAATTTGGAACACGGGCAGGTTTTCCGAAAATTAATTCATATGGTGTAAAATTTGTGGATTCGTGGACGCTTGTATTATACGAAAAGGATGCAAAGGATATTACCTTGTCCCAATCTTCGTATTTTTCTATGTATTGTCGAATATATTCGGCAAGTACTAAGTGACATCTTTCTAATCCTCCATTGGATTGTGGGTGATAACCAGATGTTGTGAATTGTGTTATCTTAAATATTTTTGATAATTGTTGCAAAACTGTACCGATTAGGGCTGGAGCTTTGTCGGATAATATTATACATGGTGATCCGTATAATGTTATGACGTGTGTTGCTAGTGCGTCGGCTATTATTTCTGTCTTGGTGTTGGAAACCGGTACGGCGATACAATACTTGATGAGGTTGTCCTGGATCGTAAGTATGTGTTTGTTACCATCCGCTATAGTGGTAATGAACCTACAGTATCGATAGATATCTTATCAAAGGGGTCGATAGGAGTGTCAGTGATAATCATAGGTTCCCTGTTTTTTATTCGTACTAGCTTTAGTTCCTGGCATTTGTTACAATTCCTAATGTATTCTGTGATTTCTTCTTTTATTCCTGCCCAATAAAATTTGTCTCTTATTTGTCTCTATGTTTTAGTCTCTCCTCGATGTCCTGCGACAATTGATCAGAAGCGAATTAAATTTAAGATAAATGTTTCTAAAATTAATTTTTGAAGAATAAAAGTGGTATATAATTTTAAAATAATAGTGTGGGTGTAAAAGTTTTCAAAGGATAATTGTATATTGGCAGCTAATATTGAAATAAAACCTTAACTCAATGTTTTCATACAAGAAAGGAAAATGTTGAGAGAGTAAATGATAATGTGTGTGGATTGGGTTTTGCCGTAAAACATTATTTCAGTTTTATAATAATAACAGGATTTTTAATTGAATTTTAGGTTTGAATAGTTATTATATTAAGTGCTAATCTTGTTTGTTACGATGAATGTATGTGCGCTAATAGTCAAAGTTTATTACCATTAAAAAAGGTGTAATATTTATTAACATTTTTAAGGTGTGTATGTGTAAAAAAAATGTTTTATAATATAGAAAGTATTTTACATGTAGATATAGTAGAATGTTTTTAACCTAATTTGTAATGATTAAGTGTAATTTATTTTAGTAAAAAATGACATAAAAGATTCTAAAGTATGGTTGTTTGTTAGTTATACTCTTTTACTGGAACTAAGTTAAAATAAGTTAAAAGTAAAAGAAAATTTTTGTTATTTTATAATAGTTCTAACAATTACACATTACAGAAAATTTCATATAGAAGTTAGTGAAATTAGAACATATATATGCGCATAACCCTGCTGGATTATTATCTTATTTTGAAGTATTTTTTCCTTTTATCTCTTTTTTATAAGGAAACAGAGTATAGGTACAGTGTATAAAAGATAGAGAATATTGACTTACAAGTTGTAGGTCAATTAAGAAACTAGTAAATATACATGCACATGCACATGCTGTAATTAGTGAGTTTTTTTTGATATAGGAAATTAGGAGAAATTTAAATATTTTCGTAATACAATTTTAAATTTAATTAATGTATTGAAATGTTAATGTGTATTTTTTTTTATTTTGAATCTATTTTTACCGGTGCGGCACAGATTCCATCGCTACTCATCAGTTTTAAGAGGCTGTGACGTTTTGAATATTATATAAAAACGTCGCAACTTATTTTTCTCAAAATATGCCGAGCGGTTGCGTATCTGAGGTGAAAAAGTATAAATGACTTATACTTCTGCGTGGCTGAGACAAGAAAGGGGAGGGAAGAAAGGTGTAATCATACCTCGATCGGGGATGTTTAATCGGTAATAATAAACGAAGAATTACCTTGTGTTGTATGTGTTCGAAGTATGCGGCGGTTCCCCGACTTTCTTCCTGTCTAGGTGGAAGTGTTCCGTTTTATACGGAACTAGGTAAAATAATTTTGTACTGTTGGTTTACTTTTGTTTGATACCAAAGAGTATTGATCTTTATTTGCAGGCTTTCCTTACAACGTTCCACTGTAACTTTTTATTTATACACGAATATTACAACTGTTTGAGCAATATTTTAAGTTCTCAATTTATATTCCGTTACAACGAAATGTTTGATTATTGGCACTCAACTCAACTTCACGATATTTCAATTATTTTTATAATGATCGACTGCACTGTCCGAGTGCTGGAGGGATACTGACGAGAGAGTGTAAAAGCGACTACTTCGGTCGAAAAAATTGCGTATGCGTCGATATCGGTAAGGTGCCCGGGTGCACGGGTGAGAACTAAAAGAAACGCTGTCTGGAGAAGAAATAATCCTTGGTTAAATAGTCCACGAAATACCCAAACTTCGCGGACGTATCTACCTGTCGTAAATTTCTTCTATCACCGTCTGGTCAGCGTAGGGTTATCGTTAACGCATCGGCGCGTCGCTAATCCCCCAGACGCCTATCAGTCGGGAACTATTTGTTCCCGTATTTCTCGGCTCCGCATCAAAAGGTACATAGATAATTATTTTTCTAGTACACAGACCAATGATTTATAGTTTTATGGCTCTGTTTACTAGAAAATATACCGACCAAAAGCGGAGAGATTTTTAATCGGGGAACGTCGTATGTGCGCGAGATAATCTCATGGAGTAAAAGAAAAAAAATTTTCCGAGTAACTTAAAATGTTACATATATGTAGTTATTATGCTTGATTTCTAGGATTATCGAAAAGTCGTAGCGCAATAAATCGGAAAAGTACAAAATTAGAAAAAAAGCGAAATGAGGAGGGGGCGGGGTATTAGAGAATAAAATTAAAGAAGCACTTACGTATAGTACGCATGTCTAAATACATAATTATGTGCTTGTATGTGTAGTTCTTATGCTTGATTTGTAGGACTATCGAAAAAATCGTGTAACGCAATAAATCGGAAAAGTGTAAAATTAGAGAATAGAGGGAAAATAAGGAGTGTGGAGGGGGGTGAGGTGATATAATTAATGTAGGCGGCAGTTATGTATAGTACACAAATCTAAATATATAATTATCTGTTTGTATGTGTAGTCATTATGCTTGATTTGTACGACTATCGAAAATGTCGTATAACGTAATAAATCAGAAAAATATATTAGGAGAAAGAGGCGGGGAGGGTGTAGGGGTGCGAGGTGATGAAATTAAAGCAGACGGCATATATTATGTATAATATATATATATATATATATATATATATATATATATATATATATATATATATATATATTTATGTGTTTGTATGTGTAATTATTATGCTTGATTTGTAGGATTATCGAAAGATTTTAATGCAATAAATCGGAAAAGTACAAAATTTGATAAAAAACGAAATGAGGAGGGGACCGGGTGAGATGATAAAATTAAAGAAGGCAGCACTTATGTATAGTACACATGTCTAAATATATAATTATATGTTTGTATGTGTAGTTATTCTGCTTGATTCGTACGACTATCGAAATAGTCGTGTAAAGTAATAAATCGGAAAAGTATATAATGAAGAAAAAAGGGGGGAAAAAGCATTTTGAGGGGGGTTAGGTGATTAAATTAAAGAAGATAGTACTTATGTATATTATACAGTTTTAAATACATATGTGTGTGTATGTACGTGTAGTATATATATGTGAATAAGTTAATAAGTCAATAAGTAAGTGAGAGATTTCATGCGTAAGTATGTCAGTGAAGGAGTGAATGATTTAGTGAGTAAGTATGCGAGAAAGTGATCAGATGTGAGAGTGAGTGCATGAGTGTGTGAGTGATTAATTGAGTGAGTAAGAATGAGAGTGTGTAAGATTGTACGTGAGTAAGTACATACGTTAGTGGGTAAGTGGTCAAGTGAGTATGTGAATGCGAGAATGAAGGCGTGAGTAAGTACATGAGTTAGGACGTGAGGAAGCTAGCAAGTGAGTGTGTATGCTAGTGGTTGTGTAAGCGAGTCAATGCGTATATGATTGAGTGAGAGCGTGCGTGAATGATAGAGTAACAAAGTGCGAAAGTGACTATCAGAGATAAAATGATAGAAAAATATAATATGAGAGAGTATAAGAGTTTGAAGAGAAACATATTCATTAGTTATTTGTTATATATACGTACACTGACCGCACTACCACGCACCTTACTATCCATGCATCCCATTATCTACACACTCTACTATCTACGTACTTTACTATCCGCACACCTCTATTAAGAGATAACACCACTCGAGAGGCCGAAAAAAAAGCCTAATTTTTACAATTTATGCTGGGATTATGGGATAAGGAATAGTATTCATATTTAGATGGTTCATTTAACACATATTGATGTATGAAAAAAAATTTTTATTATGATTTTTGTACAAATGGCGGCGCTACAGCAGATCTACGGAAAAATATTTTTTTGAAGGTGCTCAGCGGGCGCACCAATTCCTCGTAAACCGTGAGAGCTGGAACAAAAAACCAAAAATTTTCTGAAGCTACATACTACTAGCTATCGAAGTACGTAGGATTTTTTTTATTCTAATTTTTGTAGAAACTGTGCATTACTGAACAAAACGTATGAATTTTTGACTAAGAAAAGAGTAGTAAATTGTTAATAAAACAAGTAATTTTCAAAACATCAAAAAAGGGCTACGTACTTCGATGGAGAATATATGTGTGAAGCTACTGTAAAAATTGCAAGTCGAGCCATGCAATGGTGTTAAAGCTATGAGTGCGCCCAGTTTGAAAAAACCCGTTTCGACAAAAACGCGTTTAAAGTTTTCGGAGTATTTAAATCCTTGAAATTTTTGTATAGTTCTAATCTGCGATGCCTGCACCATACATTTGGCCATCTCTATTAATGTCTTACTCCTCCTCTTCCTTCCTGGCTGATTTTAAGGACATCCGGGACTCTCTGGCATCGTCTGTTAGGGATCTCTCGGAAAACTTGATGCGACGCGCGTCCGCCTGCACGCAGAAATTATAGCAGTTCGGTCCGATTGTCAAGCCCAAGTGTTGCATCAGCTTGTCCCAAGTGTCGACATGTTTGTGCTTCTATGTGGTGCTAATCCACGACGGGGATCTGCGGTGTGTTTGTAGATACCTGCAGCAATATATACTGCGGTATCGAGCACGTGTTTGCCACTAGAAACAGATTTTGGAGCCATAGACCAGACAGTCGCATTGAAACTTTCGTTGCTATTTTGTGTGAAGCCGCCTAAGCAACGCGTAAATAGATCGTTACTGCTTAACGCTTTATAAATTGACGAAATCGCTTTATAAACTTCTTCAGAGAGAGGTGGTTTATGTACAAAATCTTCTCCAGTAGCTTGAGCCTTTTGCCAAGAACACCATGAAGTTTCTCCGCGCGGGAATCTTTGATCATCAGTAGACAATTTGTGGTCCAGCGTTGCGTAGATTTCATTCCGCATTTTCTTCTCAGAATCATGATTCCTACGAATTGCTAAACCATAATAAATTGCCAACTCGTCTATGAGCTTGCCAGTAAGCTTGCCTTTTCCTCCAAGTACTTTTATTTGTTTTTTCAAATTACGGAGACGAGATCCCATCGGCTTCTGCACATGATCGATACATTCTTTTTTTTTACGGTGAACTTTTCGTAGGGCTCAGAGTCTGTGATTCCTTTGAAGGTTTTTGAATCTCCGTCGCCCACGTAATTAGCGTACTTCAAATTGTGCAAAGATTCTGAGCGCTGGAACATTTCGATGATGGCGTCCACTTCCATTTTTCCTGCGGAGCCGACGTGGTACGCTTGGCATTCATCTTTGTGAGTTTGGCTCCACTCCTTGAACTGGATGGTGTCAGTTTTGGTTTTCTAAAATTCGCAAGCTTTGCAATATTTAGATTTCACCAAAACATCGACTACTTTGCCAGTATACCAGCCGATAAGTGAAACAAACCCGTAAAGAGATGAAAAACCAGGCTTCCTCCACGAACCGTCACCAGATACAGTAATGCCATTTGGATCGTCAGTTTTTTCTCGTTCTTTTTTAGCTGCAGTTTTCATACTGAGCTTACACACAGCTTCTGCTTCAATGGCAATTTTCTTAACAACTGTATCGTAAAACGATTGAAAAATTGGCCGCGGGAGATCCATGAAGGCGCAATACTTTATAATGCCATTCAATCCTACTCCTAGTAATCGAATGGCAAGAACAATTCTGCGATTAATATCATATCCTTTCTCAATAAATAGACAACTAGGAATAGTAATCTGATCACAGTTTTTACAGGAAATCACAATTTTGAAACCCTAGCCTCGCTTTCCAGTTTCGTTGAACGTTACATCGGATTTGCATTTTTTACATACAAGAGCTTGCGATATCGCGGAGAACACTGCTACAAAATTCAGAATTCGGTAAACGAAACCTTCATTTACTTCAAAATCATCGAAGTTTACATCTGATTATTTTTTAGCCGATGTACTAACGTTCTCCAGGCTTGGCTTCGCCAGCTCGTAGCGGTTTTGCGGCCGTCGGTTTGATATTCTCGGTCTTTTTGCACTACTCCTTCCGCCTTGGCCGGTTTTTTGTCACAATACACGACTTTTCTCAAACTCATATTGTTTATTCGAAAACTTTTACAATAACAAAACACGTTATTAATATTTGAATGAAAATGTACGGAAAGAAAATAAAGCGTCTGCACGGCGTCGCTTGGCAGCTGTACTAGTTCACACACACACACACACACACTTCTATTTAGTGTTAGTACACCCTGGTGGACTTCTGAGGAACCACAATGACCATAAGCAATAGAATTTGGACAGGTAGGAGCACTACATAGTCGATAAATCAGAGCGCGCCGTGGTGGCTGATTCAGATTTTTTTTTACTTAAACGATACTTTGGACTCTTAAAAATCACATCCAATTGGTTTTATACAGAAATAAACTTTGTAAGAGGTCCAATTCTCGATTTTGCCGCAGCGCCTCGATGATCGCTCCGAGGCGCTGCGGCAAAATCGAGAATTGGACCTCTTACAAAGTTTATTTCTGTATAAAACCAATTGGATGTGATTTTTAAGAGTCCAAAGTAACGTTTAAGTAAAAAAAAAATCGATTTTTTGAAAATTTTAGACTGGTGTTACCCCTTAATAAAATGAGGTTTTCACTTATCTACATAGAAAATTATCGGAATTCTGATTTAAAGCGTTTGTAACGTATACAGCTTCGGGGTTTGCTAACTGTACATTTTATTAATAGATTCACGGATAATATGATTTTTTTTATTCAATATACTTTAGATAATAAATCAAGCGAGCTAACGCGTTAAAATTTCATGTGATTTTTTATATCATTTTACAATTGAAAATCATTTTTATTTTTTAAACAAGGACCTTTTGATTTACATTTTTGGCTACCAACTCATCATTTAATCTTTTCTTCTTAAAAATGTTCGAGCGCCAAAATGAAAATGAAGCTTTTTGCATGAAATTTTCTTTATCTTGCGCATAAAAATACTTTTTTTTCTTTATACTACAATATTTTTACGAAAATCTTCTTAAATTATTTATAATTTTCACAGTGCGAATAATAAGGATTTCTTTATATAATTAAAAATTATATAATTTTTCTCTCCATTTTAACAAAAATTGTATCTTTTTGTTAATAATAATTAAAATAATTATAATTTTTTTATAAATATGTTTGCAGTACTGCCTGTAGTACAATATTTTTTTTTTTTTTTTTTAAGTCGCATTTCGAACTCGAAAGTTCATCGCCTCATCTACGCAAGCCTTCCACGTTTCCCTATTTTGTGTCAACCCCATCCATTTCGCGCCTTCCCGCCCAATTTCAGTTACGTCTGATTTTACGTTATCCTCCCATCTGCGTCTAGGTCTACCAAGAGGTCGCGTTGCTTTCGGTTTTCCTTTCATTATGCGCACTGCTGTACGATCATCGCCCATTCTTGCCACGTGCCCTGCCCATCTTAGTCTCCGTGATTTTATTATTCTGTTTCCTCCACTCCCCAGTTTCCTCATCTTTCTTTGGCCCGTATATTTTCCTCAGAACCTTATTTTCAAATACCCTAAAACGATTTTCTTCCGCTTTAGTGAGCGCCCAGGTTTCGCACCCATACAAGATTACCGGCATTATTATAGTCCTATATATCCTTATTTTGACATTTTTCGACAGTAGCTTTGACTTAAGTAATCTGTTCACAGCGTAGAAGCAGGCATTACCCGAATGAAGTCTCTTATTAATCTCGGCTTTAATTTCGTTTCGATCATTTATAGTTGTACCTAAATATCTGAATTCGCTAACCTTTTCAAAAATGAAATTTCCGACTCTGAGATCCCCCTCTGCTTCGCGAATGCCCAGTTTCTCCATGATCATATATTTCGTTTTCGATTCGCTCACTTCTAACCCCGTGTCTTTAGCCGCGTTTATAAGGATTTCCGCATTTCTCGCCACCGTTTCACCGTTATCTCCCACTATATCCAAGTCATCCGCATAGCCTAAAATCTGCGTTGTTCCGTTGAGTGTTGCGCCTAGCTCGCTAGCCTGCATTTTTCTAACAACATGCTCTAGCGTCAAGTTAAAGAGTACCGTTGAAAGCCCGTCACCTTGCTTCAAACCGTCGCGTATCATGAACGATTCGGATACATTACCGCCTATTCGGACCTTTCCAGTGCTTCCGTTCAGACATATTTGAATTAATTTTACGAGTTTTTTTGGTACGCCAAGGAGCACTAGGATTTCATACATTTTGCTTCGTTTGACAGAGTCGTACGCTTTCTTAAAGTCTACAAATAGCTGGTATATAGTTTCGCAATATTCCCACTTTTTCTCTAATAATTGTCTTATGGTAAACATTTGATCGCTCGTTGACCTGTTGCGCCGGAATCCACACTGATAATCTCCTATTATATCTTCCGCGAATGGTGTGAGTCTGGCCTGTATTACGTTTGACAGAACTTTTTAGCAGGTAGCTAAAAGTGAGATTCCCCGGTAGTTATTGCAGTCTGTTTTATCTCCCGTTTTAAAGATCGGTATGATGATGGATTCTTTCCAATTTTCTGGTATTGTTTCATTTCTCCAAATAGCACATACTAGATAAAAAATTTTAGATGTAAGCGCGGTGCCTCCATATTTAAGTAGTTCAGCTGGTATAGAATCGTTTCCTGCGGCCTTATTGTTCTTTAGCTTTTTGATCGCGGCCTCTACTTCTTTGTAGGTCGTTTCGTCCATATGGAGTTCAGCAGTGTGGATTTCGTCTCCCATTTCCTCGGAGTTTTCATGCACGCTTAATAACTTATCGAAATAATCTTTCCATAATTTCAATAGTTCATTTTCGCTTGTCACGAGGTTCCCGTCCTTATCTTTCATTAACTGCGATCTACTCTGAAAACCCTTCCTAATAGCGTTTATTCCTTTGTACATCTCGCGCGGGTTATTTTCCCTACTATTAGTTTCTATTTTTCTAATTTCATTTTTCTGATACTCGCGCTTCTTGTTTCTGTAAATCACACGCACTTGCTTTCTTATTTCATGGTATTCTTCTACGTCCCTACCGCTTTCATTGTGTACACTATCTAATTTAGCCTTCTTGCGCCTTTCAAACCAGAGTTCGCACTCTTCGTCAAACCATGGTTTGCTCTTCGGCCTTTTTTTCTTACCCAGTGCTTTGTTCGCGGCCCCATTTATAGCTTTTTCGATAGCCCCCCACAACCTGTTCGGATCGTCATCTACTCCCGTCTGTTCATCCGTTTCCTCGAGCACCTGAAATCGGTTGCTAACTTCTACTTGATACTTGATTCGCTCTACCCCGCTTCGTAGTTTTCCAATATCAAAGGTTTCTACTTTGTTCGCTCGCTTACTATTTTGACCGGCTACTAATCTGGCTCTTAATTTGGCCACTACTAGATAATGATCTGAGTCGCAATCCGCCCCCTATAGGTCCTTACGTCGAGTACATTCGTGTGGCGCCTCTTATCAATAAGAAAATGATCGATTTGATTGTGCGTGGCCCCATCCGGCGATGTCCACGTTGCCTTGTGTATATCCTTGTGCTTGAAGCACGTGGTCTTGACTATAAGATCTTTTGCGGTCACGAAATTTGTGACCATAATACCGTTATCGTTGCTGGTTTCGTGCAGACTTTCTTTGCCTATGGTGGGCCTAAACATTTCCTCTCTCCCTATTTTAGCATTGAAATCCCCCACTACTATTTTGGTGTCGTAAGACGCGAATTGGTCGATTAATTGCTCTAAAGTTTCATAATAAAGATTTTTGACTTCTTCCTCTTTGTCCTCCGTGGGACAGTGGACGTTAATAACCACGTAATTATACCACGCTCCTTCGATGATGATATACGAGAGTCGGTATTTCACGAAATTGCAACTTTTGACGGAATGTATGATGCTTTTGTTAACAAGAAATCCGGTGCCTAGAGAATGCCCGCTCGCGCCTCCATATAAAAAGGTGAAGTTACCGGATCCTAGCATCGCGTTATCTTTCCATCGGGTTTCTTGTATTGCTACCAAATCTAAATTGTACCTCTGAGTTTCATTTATGATTTCCCGGAACGCGCCCGCTCTGTGTAGACTGCGTACATTCCAGGTTCCCACCCTTAAGTTTCTTTTGGTTTGGTTTTGTTTTCTTTGAGTCATGATAGTAAGTTAAACCCGCGCGTTTTGGATCCTGTTCCGATCGCAGGTGAGTCCATCCGTCTAGGGGTGATAACCCTCATACCTCCCTAGAACTAAGTATGAGAGCTTTCCGACTTTGGCGAGGACATAGTCAACTCGTCGTCAGACACACTCGGTTTCATTCTCATATCCTAACGCCCCCCTGCAAGGCAGCGCGCCTTCGCTGGCTTCGTTGCCATGTAAGACCAGGTGGCGAATCATTCTACACACCCCCTCTCAGGGCAGTTGTCATCGCTCCCGTATCCTCCACGACAGCAGGATTTTTGGCCCATTTGTTGTTTGAAATGTGTGGTAAAAGAGATAGATTACAGAGTAAGGTAGAAGAAGAAAGTAAGATAGGAGATTTTGTACAGTGTTTGTAGTTGTTGCGGTGCTTGCGTAGTGTTTCTAGATGAATGCGTTCGCCAGTGCGGGCTCATCACACCCACGCCTGGGCCTATCGGCTGTCCGCGACTGCTTATTTGCTTTATTCGCAGCTAACCTCTTTCTCAGGGGTCGTTCCTCTATCCGCAACCTGAGGACGCGCTGTGTAGTGGTGATAGGCACCCACCCGTCCGCTCTGGACGACTACGCCCAGGACCCGCTTAGGGTAACGGCGTTGCAACAGCCTGTAGTACAATATAGCATAATTATATTGAAGATTACACACTGATCCGCTACGTATTTACCAAAATGTTATTTTTATCAGACCATGCCGCTCGAACCTCCTGAAGCATATTGTTTAATACTTAAGTTAAAAATACATAACCTGATTTGGAATTATATGCTTTATAATATAAGAAATACTTATAAAAATATTGTGTACAAAATACATATTAATATCTATTTCCAGTAATTTATATGGACTTAGGGAGAGTATAAAATTGTAGCGCTCGTAGCGCGCCTGGAATACATAGTTTATTTAATAAGTTTAAAGAATGTATCTCTTTGTTTTCTTGAAAAAAAAAAATATTGAAAATCAAGAAATTTTGTTCCCGTTAAACGACGAATTTGCTTTAAGGGGGCTCTTCGGTGAAAATTAAAACTTCCGTAGCTTTAAGGCTAACAAAATAATATTTACATGGCATGTTTATAATGATATTATCAATTGATACACAGTTTTAAAATATTTTATCAAATAATATTGAAGTTATGGAGAATAACAGGTTTATTTTAAGTAAAATTAGTCCGTACGGTAAAAGTTGTAGGCGAATATCGCAATAACATTGACGAACCAAAAAATTTGATAGTTTTTATGACAGTAAAATAAAAATAAGTTAGCTGAAACTACAAATTTTTACTCAATTTTGTGTTTTTTAAAAATAATAAATATTTGTTGTTCAAAAATTGTTAAAAACAGTGCAAATTTATTAATAAAAGCATTTTATATGAGCGTTGTCATAGATATTTACAAAATATTTCAGCTAACTAATGTTGAGATTGCTTTATAGACCGTATCCTAAAAGTTTCATCAAGTATCTCGAAAAATAAAAGTCCTCATGATCTGAGCTAAGAACTTGTTCAAGGCCATGTGGCCTTACGTCCATTAAGGAAGTGCACAGATGTGCTGGGATGGGATTTATCAGGATGAGAAACAGCAATTAACAATAACGAGAACTATATTTAACTATGTACAGGTTTTTACACGTAGAGAATAATAAGAACGGATAATGTGCAGTAAAGCGTGAGTTATAGAACGTAGGCCAGAAATGTGGTGGACGAGCGAGCGTGTTGCCCGAGATGCACAGTCGTGTGGCTTCGTTCCGTTGGACTGTGGGTGATACGGTGTCGTACGGATCTTCTTTGCCCCAATTAGCATGGCGAGTGCGGTGAAGAGGGCTGACTCAAACTCCGCCCCCTGGTCCGTTTTAATGGTGAGAGGCGTGCCGAAGGTGGAGATTCAGCTGTTGTTGTTTTTTATGCCAGGCCAGACAAACTTTTCTTTGAGCATCCTGGAGGTGATGCGGTCGCTGGGATGCGCAGGTGAGTGGATGACGTCGAATGCCGCCTTTCGCAGCTCCTGCGGTATGTAGGGCCGGATGACTCCAGTGGATGTCCCGCAGAGAATGCGATTCCTGTCTATCAGGAGAGGTTGAACGTTCAGAGAGGAGGTGGCGAGCTCGTGGTCATCTGTTACGTCCTCCCGTTGCTGAGCCTTGTGGATTGTTGCTTGGTCCAAGATTGATGGCATGCCAATCGTCTCCACGAAAGAGCATATCTGCACCGACGTTCCTGTCACCCTTAATGTAGATGAATGTGAGGCAGAACTGGCTAATGTAGTCCAGCTGCCTGAGTTGACGTGGACAGGCCTCGTCAGGATGCTGTTCCAGCGCTTTTGTGGTCCATGCACAGGATGAATTCACATCGCTTGAGTAGGTGTTCAAAGTATTTCAGAGTTTCAAAAGCTCCGAGGAGCTCTCAGTCGTATGAACTGTACTTCGTCTCTGCCGGGGAGAACTTCCTGGAGAAGAAACCTAGTGGTCGCAATATGTCATCTACCAGCTGTTCGAGAGATGACCCGAGACACGTTTATGAGGCATCCGTAGTCAGTGCCAGAGGGACGTCCTAAACGAGAAAGCTTCACTGCGTTATTACAGCAAGGCTTGGTTTGCTTCGTTCGAACGCGTCTATGCGCTTCAGTGTACATTCAATTTGTCGTCGATCCTTCTTTTCGGCGCCTCGAAGTAGGTCTGTGAGGGGCGCTTGCATTTCTGCTGCCTTGGGGATGAGCGCACGATAGTAGTTTATAATGCCTATGAAGCGGCGGAGATCTATAATCGTTTCTGGTCTCGAGCACTCCAGTATGCACATGGTCTCGTCATGTGGTGGCTTCAAGCCATCGGCGCTTACTTGGTACCCAAGAAAGGTTACCTCTGGCTTGGCGAAATGACATTTCTTTAGGTTGAACTGGAGCGTGTTCTCGGCCAAGACCTTGAAGAGGTCCTGCATGTTCTGGATATGCTCTTCCAGGTTGACGGAGGCGATGATCATGATACGCACGTTCGAAGTCCAGTGTCGTGGAGACTTTGGCACCGTGAAGGCTGCGTAACTGGTCCTTGATTTGCGGTATTGGATACCGATCACGTACTGTGATCGAGTTAAGCCTGCCGTAATCTCCAGTGACGCGCCAACCGCTACTTGGTTTCACCACCATGTGCAGCGGGCTTACCCGCTAGCTGCAGGATGGGTGAATGACTCCTCGATAGAGAAGGAGATCGAATTCCTGCTTGGCACCCTCGAGCTAGTCACCTGACAGGCGCCGTGCTCTTGCGAAGACTAGTCGCCCTGCGGCAACGACGTGGTGCTCGACCGCGGCCAAGGGCCCGCCTCTGGGTGCAGAACTATACTTCAGGATGCTGCTGTATTCCTCCATGAGCGTCTTGAGGTGCGCCGTTGTCAATCAACGAGATGCCGGCGGTGATAGGGTTCTCCTGGAGCTAGTCCGCTGCTGCCATCAGTTCGTATATCGAGTACTTTTTGAAAATTTTCAATACATTCTGCACGTGGATGGGTAAGCGCCATCCAGCAGTGCGCAGCACGTCATCTGTGGCTTTGTTGCCAACTAGGGACTCCATAGCCCTGTAAAGCTGCGAGGGCTTCCTGTCGCCGAGCTCAAGCTCGGTGAGCATTCTTTGTAGCTGCCAATCAGCCGAATCCGTGAGGCGCGCGTGAATAACTAGTCGTATTTGTTTTGCTCAGGTGTCTAGGTCTCTGAGTAGGTCAGACACTTTCACTAACGCGTCTGCGTTAAGGACGCTCACTGTGAGGTGAAAATCCGTCTTGTCTGTCGTACGTGATTTACCTGCATGACCGACTCGATTTGGTAAAAACAGAGTTCCGGATGCGAGCGCCAAAATGGCGGCAGCTCGCATGAGCTGGCGACTGCCACATTGGCGTTGGCGTTGGGGTCGTCAGCGAGGCAGCGGCGGTGGTTGTCTTCGTTGTCAACCATGTTTCGCGCCGCGTCTGCCTGCTCGCCTGGACGCGCTGTCGGTGGATCCTCTCTCGCGGGGGTTTGCTGGCCTAGATTCTGTACTGCTTTTATTGTTGCGTTGGGTTTGTTGTCGAGCAAATCGTCATTGAAGTTAGGAGAGTTCACGGTATTATAGCTGACTTCTGGTCGGTGGATCATGTCGAAGATTGCGGCGGCGTCTCTTTGGTCTTCATGCCCAGTGCGAGCGCGTACGTGAGTTTAAGATAGCGGCGGCCATTTTGAGAATGCAAAAAGTGCGTCTAGATTGACGTTTCGAAATTCCAGTCGCTCCAGAAGACGTACCTGTATGAAACCTCCACAGCCACGTTGCAATTTTTGAAACGTCGGGGTCACCAATGTTGAAGGCCCTGCGGCTTTATGTCCAGTAAGAAAGTGCGTAGGTGTTCTACGATGGGATTTATCAGAATGAGAAATAGCAATTAACAATAACGAGAACTATATTTAACTATGTACAGATTTTTTTTTACACATAGAGAATAATAAGAACTGATCATGTGCAGTAAACTGAGTTATAGAGCGACAAAGGCCAGAGCTGTGGCGGACGAGCGGGTGTGTTGCCCGAAATGCACAGTCGTGTGGCTTCGTTCCGGAACTAGGCGCTACGATGCCTAGAAGAGCGCTCTTGGCTCAAGGCGCTGCTTGCGTGGACTGTTGCTTGTCTGGCGGTACAGAAGGTCGCGCGCCTAGGGGCGCCAAGCGCGGTAGTGCCACAAACTTAGTCGAAAGATAGTAAAAAGATACCTTTTTGAAAAATTTCAGAAGGAATAATGCCGTTTTACTCAAGTTATCGTTGGCCATAGAAAATCGATTTCTTTTTACAAAATAATTTTTTTCTCATGTATAGACAAATAAAATGACTCAAAAATTTACAGAATAATCCTCTCCATTATCCTAATCTCCTAAATTTTTTTCAAAAATTTCAAAATTTACATATTTCAGAGAAATAACCGTTCAAACAAAAAATTATGTTTTCGTGTATAACAAAAGAAAGAAAAAACCTTATCCAAAATTTCGGGTGGTAAAAGATAGGAAATTTTATGCTCTTTCAAATGTATTCTTACTAGATCGATGATATTATTTCTACCATACGAACAAATACGAAAAACTAAAACCAAAAAATTGAAACACCTCTAAAACACAAAAATTAATCTGAAAAACTAGAAAAACTATTATTCTGCCCCGATTCTTAAAAAAAAACGCACAATTATCCGTGATACATTATGTTTTACCGTTGATTATTCCAGATATGCATAAATATAGACACACACTCACACACACACACACGAGCGCGCTCGCACGCATACACACACATGATTTTTCGTGGTCCTCTTTGGTCTAACAGGTGCAGTTACACGCCAATTACATTTACAAAATTGATAATTTTTAAGTCATTCTTAAGTAATTTTTGGATTTTCTCGATTATATAGCGGTATTTTTAGTCCAATAATGTCACTTTTTACTGCATTTTACATACGTCATTTAATAGAAAAAAAATGAATGGTAAGTTGTTAAAATAATGAGAATAGATTTGCACGTAAACGACCCCCTTAAGTTATCGGTTGACACAGAACATCGATTTTTCTCATAAAATGATTTTTTTCTCGTCAAAAGAAAAATAAAATGGCTTAAAAATTTTTCCAAATATTGTTCTTCATTTTACTGATCAGTTCAATTTTTTTTAACACATTTCCATGATATATTTCGGAGATATAACCGTTTAAAAAATGCTTGACATTTCCATGTATGACAGAAAAAGTGAAATAGCTTATAAAAACCCTTTGGAGTCGGAAAATATAGGTAATTTTAAGCTGATTTAAATGCATTGTCACTGCATCAATGATATTATTTCTAAGGTATTAAAAAAATCGAATAACTAAAACTAAAAAATCGAATAACCGATAAAAGAAGGCGCATCGGAAAACAAAAAAAATCATTTTTGAGCCGCTGTTCTTTTAGAAAAGCAAAAAAAATGAGCCGTGAAAAACTAATCTTTACCGTGGATTAGTCAAGATATGGTACTATACAGTCATACATACACACACACACACAAACACACACACACACACACACACAAACACACATACAGACATACACACACACACACACACACATACACACACACACACACACAAACACACACATATACATCCATACGGACATTTTCTCAAAATAGTGTGCTTTGATTCCAAATGTCCCAAAACATATTTCTCGCAAATTTTTAAGAACACTTTTCTTTTACTATTACAAAGCTTCCTTTATTAGAAAGCAAAAATTATGTAATTTCGAACACCTGTATCACACATAACTATGGACTCCAAATTTTTAAAAACATATTTATAAAGAAAAACAAAATTATATTGAATTTTCATTGTAGTAATAACCTAAATAAACACGCACACACACACACACACGCACGCGCACACGCACGCTCGCACGCACGCACACACGCACACACACACAAACAAAAAAACGTCCATCTTTGGTAAGTTGAAGTGACATCACACGTAGCCGCTCTGCCATATTATAATATATACTTATAGTTTCTCCCTCTGCGGAGTGATTCTTTTATAGTGGAAAGGATCCTCTACTAGGCTCGCATGCTGACGTCAAAAGACCATACCTTGATGTTTTATTTAAGCCTGAAGGTATTTCCGCCAAAGAGTGTCAAACGTGACCTAAAAATACCACCACTACATAAGGTGCAGGAGAACGCTGTTTTTCATCGTGACCACATCTCAATCACGTCTTTCTATCCAATATGTGTAGGTGATCCCGCATTACTCCCGAGGAGTCAATCGGAAATCTTACCGAAGAGGAGGACGAGAGAAAAAACAAGTCATTATATAGATTATTAGAGTATATATCTCTCTCACTCTTTCCCGCACAATTTTTCCAGGACTTTGCTCTCGCCGTATGGTCGGAGTTTTTCATTTTCGCCACCAGGCCGCAACACCATTGCCCCTAACGGATGGTATTCGGCAGTTGGCAACGCATTATCTCCTGCTGTAGCAGGCAGCACTGATCCACACTTGCGCACCAATAGAGGAGAACGGGGTAATGCCGGTCACTCGCTAATTCCGGTCACCCTTATTTTCAATAATCTAAACATTTTTAGGTAATAATTCGGAATAGTATATTAAACGCAACATAAAATGCAATTAATCTAATGTCCAAACAACCTTCTATTCAGATTTATTAAAGAATTATACGCAATCAAAGTGAAGGCCTACATTACTTATAAGAAATCTGGTCTGTAAAATAAGCTTTTATGCATATTATTTGTTACTTAATGCAGTTATTTTTTGCAACTTTATTAATTTGAACAATCTAAGAATACGAAGTAGTGAAGAGGAAAGAGTATAAACCTATTCCTTTGTTGTCATTTCATTTTAAATTACTAAGTAGAATTCGGGTAATCCCGGTCACAATGTTATTTATATGATGTTCCCATAAGTGAGGCTAAGAAAACGTTGCGCTGCGCTCTCAGGTAGGGTGACTATGCTTAAGTATTTTTGATTGAACAGTGGTTATGTTATTACATATTTCACTGTGTAAGCGCGAATAATAATGCAACGGATCATATGACAGTTCATATAATTAATTTAAAGAAATTTTTCACCTATAAAAGTAACTTTCTAATAGTGATCGATATTGTACCAAGGCTGACCGGTATTACCCTTTGCTGTAGAGTAAATCCGGTCAAAATGCTTTTCTTTATTTCGACTTATAACTTCGATATATTAAATTTTTATATTAAACCAATAAAAAACATTTAAAGTCAATGGTTTGAGTTATCATAATAAATATTTAAAGATAAAAAAAACAATCTGAAAGTGGAAAGAACAAGCACATTTGTTTAGGTGACCGGCAATACCCCATCCTCCCCTATACAAATATTTTTACAATTCTGCAGCGAAACAAAGCTCGCGAAATATGCAAATTTGAAAATTCAAATTGTAAAATCATTTTTAAAAAATACAACATTTACGAAAAATATAAATTGTTGAATTTTTTCAAAGACTCTACACGTGCAATTATTATTTAATTTCATGTGATACGCACTATTATTTAAATCAGTTTAACAAGTTCTGGTTTTATTTAGAATTTTAATAGCATTATATTACTTATTTTATTTATCTTGTTAAATATGGCGTCTTCGTGGCAGAAGTGCAAAAATATTACAAAGCTTAATTCAATTAGGCGTAGATGTAAGGGCTGCAATAAACCGTATTACAATTTGTGCCATGACTGGACGCCAGTAAGGGGAAATAAATATAGATGTCTAAAATGTAGATTAGAAAAATCGAATAGTCCAGATAATTTGAGTAACACCGGGAGCAGTGAGTCAAACTGAAAAAATGATAATAAAATAACTCTAGATGTTGAAAGTACAGATGAATCTCTCAAGGACAGTAATAAATTAACGAAGAAACATATTTCCGCGTCAATGCCATACGTCCCATCTATCAAGACCGTAGCAGACAAAAAAATAATTAGACTAACTACAACTTAGATCTAAGCACTATCCGTTATTGTACGCTGCCTTCATCGATGCTTAATTTATTTACCAATCAATTTGATTGGCTTGAAGCAGCAGTAGGTGATCTTAAGTCTCTTCTTGTGGGGAAAATGTATGCTATCGTTGCAGTCTCAACTCCCGTCCCAGCAACAGAGGGGCTGATTGATGGTCTGACTGTTAAGTTTTCGTCACTTGAAGAAAAAATTGCTGCGCAGTATTCTATGGTGGAAGGACTACACAATGATCGACTGCTCCTGCTTAAAGAAAACAGAGTTCTAAAAGATCAAATTAACTTCTTACTCACTAAAATCTGAACATTGGTCGAGAGTACTGAGCATCAGCGCGGTAAGGGTGGTCAAAAATGCGTTAACACTGACGACTCTCAAGTATTTGTGTCACTCAAGGCCTTAGACAAATATGCCCAGTCTTTGGACGCTAATAATAATAGTAATAATAGTAATTATAATATTAGTAATAAGAATAGTCATAGTTGTAAGGATAGTCGTAGTAGAAAGGCTAGTCCTTATAATGTGATAGTAAATAATAGAAATGATGACCGACTTTTGTCGTCCGTGCTGATGTACATGCTGCCCCGTCGGGTCTCACCCCACTGGTCGAACCACCTTTTGACAGCTTTCGAACGCAACCTACTTTCGAACGGCAACGTACTAAAATTACCTGAAGACATACGATTTGGTATATATAATAACAAGCGGCTAATTAGTATCCTTTTGATATTTGATTTTAGTAAGGCGTTCGATACTATTTCACCATCCAAGTTGTTACGCACGCTGATCAGAATGGGGTTCTCCAATGGAGAGGTCATATATTACAGGGCGTAACCAAAAAGTTGTTACGGCATCTAATGGTAGTTCAGATTGGCTCACAATCAATCTCGGCGTACCACAGGGCTCTGTCTTGGAGCCCCTTCTGTTCAGTCATTATATTAATGACCTTCAGGAAGTTTTATCGAGCTTTAAAAGTACGGGGGATATTCTTACGGATAGTGTATAGCATTTGTTATACGCGGACGATTTGCAAACCTACACTCAAGCTACTTGCGATAATCTTCATGAAGGGATAAGACGCTTGTCGGCTGTGGCCAAAACAGTGTCGGTGTGGGCTTCTGAGAACGCTCTGTATCTCAATGTCGAGAAAACGAAGGCAATTATTTTTGGGTCAGTATCTAACATTACGAAAGTACAGCGTATGGATTTGCCTGGCATAGAAATTCAGGGTAACGTCTTTGTTTCCATTGTTGACACTGTAACTAACCTCAGTGTTGTCATGGATTCGAAGTTAACATGGAAACCAAATGTGGATGCAGTAAGCCGAAAGGTTAATAAGGCGCGGCTTGGGCTTAGATCATTTCAATCCAGCACCACCGAGGCATTATGCAAACGGTTTGCAAGCGCTCTTGTCCTGTCTCATTTAGATTACTGCTCTTTAGTGTATCTTGATATGTTACGTGAGCTCCGAATGAGACTGCAAAGATTACAGAATTCATGTGTGAAGTACATATGTGGTGTTAAAAGGTATGAGCATATCAGTCCCTATAGGAGTAAACTTGGCTGGCTTGATGTTGAAGGAAGAAGGGCGTATTTTGCGGCGGTACAACTATACAAAGTTATTAACATATGGCAGCTAACGCATCTTGCAGCCCTTATTCAAAAAAACCACGCTCGGACCTCTAGTAGGACTGATTCTAGAGAACTCTCGATTTCATCGTCGCGAACCGGTAGAGGGTTGAAATCTTTGCAATCTGAAGGTGCGCGCCTATAGAATACGATCCCTCGACGTATTAAGCATTTTCCTTCACTAGGCAGATTTAAAGCGACATTTTGCGACTAATTGCTATTTAAACCCAGGGACATGGACCATGTATAATATAATTTAGAATGACGCTAATCATACGAATGTTGACTATAACAAAAATTGAAGTTTGATAGTCACAAAAAAATGTATTATCCGTAATGATAAGAATATGTGATAACTGTAATGACGCGATTTATGTACGACCTATATAATATTGTGCTATATATGTAAGTTAATGACGAGTAATGACGAGCTGTGATATGATTGACTATACTAATGATCTCTGTAAATAATTATTACAACATTCGTATAATTATTGATTGTAGTTTTATTGTTTTTGTCTTGCATATAATAAACATCTAATCTAATCTAATACACTTTAAATAATATTTAGAAGCGATTTAAAAGAAAATCTGAGGTCCTTCAAGCAACATCCATCTCGATTAATAATTCGACTGGACTATAGGAGAAAATACTTTTCGTACGCGTTATGATTAGAAAATACGTGTCACGCGTTACGATTAGAAAAGATATATCTTACGCGTTGCGATTAGAAACGTCGTAACTTTTTTGAGGTTATTTCTTACACTAAATTTGGGGATATGTAATTATTATTACATCATTCAAATTTTCACTTTTATTGACTTAAATAAGTTAAAAGTTGTGTAGCAAAATAAAATGAAGAAATCTTTATATATATTTAATTAAAGGTGTTTTATATAAAAAGATCAAAATAATTGTATTTTATATTATATTAGTGTATTTCAAATTTACACAAATATCTAAATGTATTCAAGAGTACACTGGTAGAAAATTGACGAGTTCGAATGGTCAGTTCACTAGTAAATGGCTAATTTCATTAGCTATTGCTTAAGCAGTAATTAAAGAAAAAACGCGTTAAGGACCCCTCAAGTAGTACAAGCGGCGGATTCATAGGCAGCGGCAAGGAGCTATCGTGGCGCCGCATTGCTTGCGTCAGCTGCGTCATCTGAATGCACGTGTCAACGTTGTTATCTGCGCGCGTTGCGAGGTTATCCATTGTATGTTTTGACAATTTCGACGATGTTTTTGAACAGCAGGATATTTCGGAAACTTTTATGCAAACCCCTCTGCTTCTTTATCATTATAAATCGTGTATGTAAGTGTATCTATCGCAGGCTGTGTATAGGTTTTAAATTGTATTATAAAAAATTTTCGGCATTGAATAGACCCTTTAAAACAACCTAAAACAAGATATGATGTTTCTAATCGCAACGCATAAGATACGTCCTTTCTAATCTTAACGCGTGAGCTACGTCTTTTCTAATAGTAACACATAAGATAAGTCTTTTCTCTTAGGACCCATCGATATCGTCTATTATAATGAAACTATCTAATCTATTTCTTTGAAACTATTAGGACATTTAAATGGTGATATTATAATGTGTAAAAGGAATTTAATAATGTTATATTAGATCGTTTGTTGTTAATAGACAATACAAAGTACCTATGCGCTACAGACTTCTACAATGTTTACCCTGGTAGAAACGTTGTCGAGTTCTTATCGATAGCATAGCTATTTTTGTTCAATTCGCTAATTTATCTTTATTAAATTAGCTAGTTTAACCGCTACCTTGGCTATCGACTCGATCATTTTAAAAATTCTATTTTGACCGAATGCACTGTCACGGACGAGCTTAGAGCTCCTCGCGGCAGCTCCGTATCGCAGAGCGGATGCGCGCGAGACGCGCAGTCAGCTCTGCTCGTCGCTGCTCCAGCGTTCCCTCACGCAAAAGTGCAGGGCTTGCACCTTTTGCGCGTGGGACCACTCGCAACGGTCGCGATGCGACTGCAGCGAGCGGGCAGCTAGATTCCCGGCGACCACCAAGCTGGCAGGTGCTCCTTAGCCTAATAAAGAGCAGACCCCAACGACTGTCTTCTTCTTGACCCCCTCACCCACTCCTGTCCGTCACATTCTAGCATCCCTTGCGGGCTTGGATCCCGCTGGTTATACCTCGCGTCCAGCACCCCAAGTGAACCCGCGTTTATCGTATCAAAAGTGAAAAGTGACAAAATACTATGGAGTGCGCGTTCAAGCAAGAGGCTGAAAAATTTAATCAGTCACCCAGCACAGCAGCGCGAATTCAAGTAGTTCTACGAGTAAACGCCAAGTCGCCAACGGCTACCATCAAACGGTGCCACACAAGATAAGTACGAAAAACTGCAGCTTCAAAAATATTCGGAATCTCGCCATCGCTTCTAGCGAGAAGGTGCAACGCACCACGGACCAACAAAGCTGATCTCAGCCAACGAAGCCGATCTCGGCCAGCAAAGCTGATCTCAGCCAACGAGGCCAACCTTGGCCACCGCCTGGACGAGATATACCAGCGCTCTCCAAGTAGCAGCAGCTACCACGCGCAATCCAGCTATCAGTGCGGACCAGCCGCTGATACGCGCGAGAAGCCGCGACATCACCAGCGCAGAATCCAGTAGCCACCGTCACGCAACTATCACAATGCGGGCACAAACTGTGCAGATTGTGATAGCAACACTGTAAGTCTTTACTATTTTCTAACCGCAGCTTTGGCAAAATTCCCCTTTTTTTATTAGAATTTTCAAATTAATTAATATAGAAAATAGCTGGCGAGTAAAATCGAAACGCCGAGACTAAAATCGCGATACGCATCAAGTGCTACGAAAATCCGTGAATCGGGAGTGCCGAAAAATAAGCGCGTGAGCGAAAAGAAATCCTCGACCGGAGTGTACAACTACAAGCAAAATTCGAGTAATAAATAAAATAGAAAATTCAAAAATTTTAAAAATCAAAAAAGCTGGAAATTTTTAACATTTAAAAAATTTTTTTAAATAAACGAGGAATATTTAATTTCTATTTAAATTTAAAATTTGGAAAATTTTAGAATATTGAAATTTCTAAAATTTAATTTTATATTTAAATTTAATATTTGGAAAATTTTAGAATATTGAAATTTTAAAATTGTAATTTTATTTAATTTTAAAATTGGAAAATTTTAGAATATTAAAATTTTTAAAATTGTATAATTTTTTAAATTTAAAATTTGGAAAATTTTAGAATATTGAAATTTTTAAAATTGTAATTTTATTTAAATTTAAAATTTGGAAACTTTTAAAATATTGAATTTTTTATAAATTTAAAATTGGGAAAATTTTGAAAATATTGAAGTTTTTAAAATTGTAAGTTTATTTAGATTTAAAATTTCGGAATTTTTGAAAAATATTAACATTTTTTTTTTAAAAATTGAATTTTATATAAATTTGAATATTTAAAAAAAAAAATAACGAAAAATTATGGCACCTCCGGGATTATTCGATATAGCGAGTGATGCGTCGAGATTAGGAGCGCGCAAGATAACGCGCGAAGCAACAGGGATCGACAGCGATTCAGCGCTCGACCCTCGAAAAAATAAAAATTTAAAGGAGGTAATGTCGAAATTTGCAAAATTAGGTCCGAGGGCACGCAGGGCAGTGTATCGCAGCACTCGCGAATTAGAACGAAGCAGCTCCGATAGCGAAAGCTCCGATAGCGACAGCCAGGTAAATCGGGAAAAGGCGCGGAAAAACCTTCTGCTGTGCCACAGCAAAGTCGCAAGCGAGGATGAAATTGCGAAGGCCAGCGTAAACGCAGATCAGAGGCGCAATCACGTCAGTTCCGCGCTATCAGAAGCGGCTGGCTTCGCAAAAATGAGCGAAGAATCGAAAGATATGAACGCGGAAGATTTAATTAAGAGGCTCGACTGCGTAAAACTTAACACCGAGACGGCGATAACCACACGAGTTACGGAGGCAGACGATCCCCTGCGCGTAAAATTGGCGACTCCGGAACGCTGGGCCATAAACGAAAAGTGCAACGAGGGTCTCGCTAGCTGTCTAGATATAAAGCAGATAGTATGGAAGAACGGCGAGTGCGAACCGTCCACTGCTAACGCTGCAAAGCTCGGATACATCGGCGCGAGTCAACATTTGAATCACGAGTGGCAGGCGCCGTATGAGTACACGGCAAATAAATCAAAACCGCTAACCGAATACAAACGAGCGGGAAGCCGATGCAGTGCGCGCAGCTTGGCCAGCTCTACGAGACGCTCTTCCGAAGTGAAAAAATTATTAGAAAGCTTACAAAAAATTATCACGGACATAAGCAAAAATGCAAGCAAAGAGGCATTGTCGCAAAAGATGTACCGTGGCGAAAGCCCGGATATCAGTGACAGCCATACCAGCGCAAACAGCGTATATAGTGGTCGGAGCAGCACGCGCCGAATGCAGCGATCAGGCGGGCACGTAACTACAAACTCAAGGCGCGTATCAGGCGCAGCCCCCGCGGTCGTCTTCAAACACACAGCCAGCCCCGCGCGGGACGCCGACGCAAGGCACCGCACCGATAGAGACCGTTATGCGCGATCTCGAGCAATTAGCCCATATCGCCGCGAACAAGACCCAGGGTATCCGCATGAGTACGTCGGACGACGCGACTACGAGCCTCCTAAACGGAGCGGTCGCGAGCCGCGCAGGCGCAAGCGCCCGGGACGCAGCGACCGTGAGCCGTCGGACAGTGAAGGCGATTCAGACGAGGACGACAGATACGAGTCCGAGCATCAGAACCACAGCACGAGCTTCAGGCGCGGCAGCAAAAGAATGACAGTAAATCAGGCGCTGAACATTATACCAAATTTTGACGGTAATCCAGACAAATTAAATTTGTTTTGACAGTCGGTGCGCGCAATGCTAGGCGATATCGGTAGGAATAAGGAAAATCTACTACTGATAGGCCTGGCAACCAAATTGAGTGGTAAAGCACCTGACAGTTATACATCGAGACTAACCAGTTATACTCGAGCAGAACAGCTGTTAGAGGATTTGACAATGCAGTATGGAAACATAGGCATTGCGGACGACATCATGGCACAGGTTAAGGTATTGAAACAAAACCCGGGAGAAACTGCAGGCGACTATGGGGTGCGAATGCAAAAGTTGCATAATCGATACTTGACAGTGATCGAGTCGACACCAAACCTCTCAAGTTTTGATAGAAAGGCCAGAAGACGCTTTGCAGACGACGACGTGCTGCAGCAATTTTTATTTGGTTTGAAAACCCCGCTCGATCATCAGGTACATGGCGAAAGACCGCGCACTCTCGGCGAAGCGATCAGGATCGCGCTCGAGTTCGAAGGCAGACAGTGCGCGCGCCGAGCTGCTGCCAAGCCACCTGCGGCAGCAGAACCAACCCCAGCGCAGGTGCGACGCGTGGTGATAGAAGAAACACCGGAGCCAGAACAACAGTGTACAAACTTTAAACAATATGATGGTTACGGCAACAAGCTTAATAGCAGTTATGGCAATAATAGGAACATCAATACCAAACCATCTCCACGCGACGCATACTGCCTGTACTGTGAGCGCGACGGGCCTGCGACTGAAGAATGTAGAAGAGTAATCGACCACATAAAGAGAAGTTTTATTCAAAACCCATTCAAAAATAATAGCGGCAACGCGAATAAAAATTATAACAATAACGCGAACCGCCATAATAAAAAATTTTTCAACAACAGCAATTACGAAAAAAAAAGTAAAAATGACCGGAGCAACAAAATAAATCACCAGGATAATCGTGACTGTAGCCGAGAGGACGATAACACCGCCGGCAAGTACGATAACGATGAGCAGCAAAAAAACTAGAAGGACGCTCGCCGCAAACCCCAAGCGCCGAGCGTCGAGAAAGAAAGCCGAAAATCGAAAAGCCTCTTGATTCAGCAAATATCAAATTCCTTACCGCGGGACGGCAAGCGCCAATCGTTCTATTGGATTGCCCTCAACTAAAAGAGAGGCAAGGCAAGTTTTACGCTGATTCTGGAGCAGACGTATCCGTTGTAAAAATCGGACACCTCGCACCCTGTTCCCCGATCGATACGCAAAAAATAATCGAAATCCAAGGAGTAACTCCCGGCACTTCGCTCACTTTAGGCCAAGCAGCAATCAGACTGCAAGGGCTGCTATGCAACGTCCAAGTAGTACCGAATGCAATCCCCATAGAAATTGCGGGAATAATCGGCTGGGACATTATCGATCAGCATCAAGGCTGTGTCGATGCAGCAACCCAGAGCTTAAAGCTCAATAGCTTAGTCGTACCCTTCCAATCGGACGAAAAAGTTACAGTGACGCCGAGAGTAAAAATGGTGATTAGTGGTCGTGTCAGGGATAACAAGTGGAAGTAGGATGGGTCCCGCTAATGGATCTACACCCAGATCTGCTTTTTGGAAATTTCGTTGCCGAAAATATTAACGGCCGGGTTTATGCAGAATGCATAAATTTAAGTGAAAACGAAATAACGACTGTCAGCCCAGTAGTTGACCTACAGCTTTGTGAAACAATTGCAGAGAACCCGCTATACCAAGCCGATGGGGACGGCTCAGCTGAGAATGCTACAGAATTTTCGGCATGTTTAAGACGCTTGTACAACGCAAATAAGCAGGCAGAAAAATACAAAGAGTAGATACAAGCCAGAGAAGATAGGGTAAACAAAATTATGGAACTGGCAGACTTAGAGGGATGCAATGAGGAGGAAATAGGTTATATAAGAGAGATAGTGCAGGAGTACGCGGGAGTTTTCGGACTCGAAGCCGAGCCACTATCCGCGACACACTTAATCAAACATAAAATCGTCTTGAAGTCGTACAAGCCGATACGTAACCATAGATTCAGATTTCCTCCAGCCCTAAAGGAACACATGATAAGGGAGCTCGACAAGCTACGGGCCCAGAAAATAGTGATTCCTTCCAACTCAAATTACTCATCTTCGCTTTGGATAGTATCAAAAAAGCCAGACGCCCAAGGAAACAAGAAATTTAGGCTGGTTACGGATTTTAGGGCCCTGAATGACGAAACAGAGGGTAGTTGCCACCCCCTACCCTTTACAAGCGATATTTTAGAGCATTTGGCTTTGGCAAACTATTTCACGGTAATGGATCTCAAGCAAGGATACCACCAGATAGAAATGCATCCTGATTGAGCACACCTAACCGCTTTCTATGCACCCGACGGCAAGCATGGAAACCAGCTACTCCAGTACGAGAGGATGGCCATGGGGTTGAAGAAGGCAACCATAACCTTTACGAAGGCAGTGTCACTAGCCATGGCCGGCCTTCAGGGTGAGGAAGTCGAGATCTACCTCGACGACTTCATGGTGTTCAGTGAAACCCTCGACCAGCACAAAATTCGCCTACGCAGAGTACTCAAAAGACTGTTAGAAGCAAACCTAACGGTAGAGCCAAAAAAGTGCCAGTTTTTGAAGAAAGAGGCACTAGTCCTGGGATACATCGTGGGAGGAGGCAAGATCAAAATCGATCCTGCGAAGATAAAAGCAATGCTGGAGTATCCTGCACCAACGGATGAGACGAAGGTCAAACAGGGCCTCGGTCTGTTCAGCTACTATAGGCGTTTCATAAAAAATTTCGCCAAAATTGCACGCCCACTATTCAGATTACTGCAGAAGGGCGTCGAGTTTACATGGGGTCCAGAAGAGCAAGAGGCCATTGACACTCTCAAGAAGATGATATGCTCCGAGCCAATTTTAAAGGCCCCAGACATGTCACAGCCATTCATTGTATCCACAGATAGTAGTGATTGGGCCCTCGGCGCCATTTTGTCCCAGGGCGTGCTGGGCCGTGACCAACCTTGCGCATACGCGTCGCGCTGCCTCAAGGGCAGCGAACTCAGATACCCGAGCAGTTACTCGCCTCAGATGCGCTAAAATCGTGCGGCGAGCCAAATGAAACTAAGGCGATACTGAAGTCCCAAACCGAATATGGGACAGTAGACTGTGCTTATCTATTCACACGAGAATTCAACGTAAACATATGCATTCATTACGACCTACCAGATGGTAATAGAAGCTATTGCCACGTAATAGCAAACCATTCAAACCATTACGTACATCTACACTTGATAGATCGGCATTTTACCCCATACGTACGGGTAAATGCGCGGCTAAATTCAAGAAAATTGCAAAGGCGTCAGCACGAGTCGCCGACGCCGAGCGATGACGAGGAGTCGCGCCCTAGATCACTAATCTTAGGTAGAAAGAAGCGCGCCAGTCGAAAAATAAATAACCCGAGGGAGCGGCTCAGCCGCGACGGGAACGGCCAGTCCGGAGAACGCGAAAATGCTCCAAACGATGGTGCCGAAACTGGACCAGAGCCCGAGAACCCCGACAATTCTGCGCCGAAGAACGCGTCCAACAACGATAACCGGAGCGGCGACGTCGCACCGGACGGAGGAAGCTTACCAGCTAGCGGAAACTCAGGCGGCGCTAACCGGTCACAAGACCGGGAATACCCTTCAAACCCTGCGACACCATTGCAAGCTAGTACCAATAGCAACGAAACAGCCGACGGCGGTAATGCAGCAACCCAAGCTGCATTAAAAAACGACAACCTGAAGCGATATGTGGTCGCAAATGCGCGGCTGCCCCGAGAAAAACCGCCGTGGGCCATACTGGAAGGCCAAGAGTCACCGCCTTTCGTACACCTGCAATCACTAAATGAGCATCCGTTTAGGTACAGGGAAAATCTGGTTTATCTGATCTCGGCCGACAACTTCTTGACAACCGAGGTACAGGAAGCCCTTACCGAGCGGGGTTATCTAAATCCCGATGAACTAACCAGTAGAGAGTTCAAAATAGGGGAAATAAATGTAACGGAAGCTAGGGGGATACAATTAATCGGGGTGTACGTGAAAGAGCACATAGATGCGAGGCCAATGCGCGCCGACGTAAAAAAATGTTTACGCACGCTGAAAAACGTCGTGGCAGCTAAACAGCTAAAGAGTTTCGCAATAATCCACGATCTAGCCATCGTCACGCTAGCAGAGTGGGAAAATTTCATCGACCAGTTCAACAATATGTTCATGGGCAAAAGCGTAGTTGCGTTATTGTACAGAAAGAACCTACCAGTACCTCCAGTACTGGAAAGATTCAAATTGATTACGGAATACCATGAGGCAGCAATGGGGACACCGCGGGATGAATAAAACCTACAACAAAATAGCAAATGATTTTTATTGGCGCAATATGAGACCCGACGTAAAACAATTCGTCACGCGCTGAGTCACCTTTCGCGCAAATCTCCTTAGATTTTTATGGTCCTTTAGAAGCTTCTAAGCGCGGCAAGAAATACATTTTATCGGTTCAAGATATGTTAACAAAATACATAACCTTGACGCCGACAAAACACGCAAATGCGGAAGAGGTGGCACGAGTGCTAACCGAGAAAATTATATGCGTGTTCGGACCCCCAGCGGCGATAGTTACGGACCAAGGCACGCACTTTCAGAACCGCCTGTTGGAAGAATTCGCAAATATTTTCGGAATTACGAAATTCAACACTACCGCTTATCACCCTCAATCAAATGGTTCTATCGAAAGGATGCACCATACCCTCACGGAATATCTAAGAAAATACGTAACCGATATCGAACGATGGGACGAGTGGACCGCGATTTGCCAGCATGCATACAATTGCACTGAGCACGAGAGTACCGAGTACACCCCGCATGAGCTGCTGTTCGGGACAAAACCTAGGACCCCGTCCAGCTTTCCCAGGGGTGAGGACGGCCTATCATATAACGCGTACGTAGAAGACGCGACGGCGAACCTCACTAGCCTCCAGACAACAGCAGCCATGAACTTCGTGCAGTCGAAATACCCCTCTAAATACTACTACGACCGGAAATTAAACACCAAGCATTTCCGCGAGGGAGAGATGGTATACGTGTTAAAAGAACCAAAAAAAGGAAAATTTACTAAAGAATACCTCGGTCCATTCGAAATAATCAGAATTAATCGCGAGACGAACAACGTCACGGTACGAAACAATGAAATCACAAAAACCGTGCATATCAATAAAATCGAGAGACCAAGCGAACTGGCTATGCAGGCTGAAAAAGCCGAGTAATTGCCAGGCTCAGTCGTTTTTTTTTGTTGTTTTTTTTTACGCGGCCCGGACACGCCGCGTAAAAATAAGACAAAAAGCCAAAACTAACAAACAACCAGCCCACCTGCTATCGTGCTCAAGCTGCGGCGTCATTTGCAGCCTGAGCATCGGAATCGCACAGCCGAGCCACGGAAGCTTCCACGACGGAAGCCCCGAGCAGATCATCCATCACCTTGGAAAAGACGTGGGACTAATCGCATAAAAAATAGTACCGCCCGCGACGTCCAGTACAGACTAGAGAATTATTCAAAAAACGGATTTGAAACCGTATTTTAGGGCAAGCGAGACATTACTACAACAAGCCGCGATAGTTTTGCACGCATGCGGCCCTCGCTGCGAAGCAGCTGAGCTAGAAAAACAGGTGAAAGAAGCAGTTCGCCAGGCGGAACGCGTGCTAGACCTAGTACAGGTGCATAGCGTCGACGATGAGCCGTACCGCGTGCACCGCTCGCTTCTGCCCTTCATAGGTAAAATAAGTAAATTTTTATTCGGCACGCTCGATGAGGAGAGTGAGGCCGAAATCCAGGCAGCCGTGGTAGCACTAGCTAATGACACTCGGCTAACTGCAGCCCTACTCGCGAACCAGATAGAATTGGTAGAGCGCAAGCTTTCTAACCTTGAGAATAAAATGTCAGGGCTCGCGGCAGCTACCCGGTTATTAGCAAACCAATCAGCGTTGAGCGACAACGCGCACATATTGCACAGAAGCATAGAACTTTTCAGAGACAACCTTATACAATTCAATTTAGATACCGAAGTGCTAACGGACGCCATTTTATTCGCGGCAAAAGGACTAATCCACCCGCGTATAATGCCACCCGAGACAATAAGCAGGGCCGCGAAAATGGTGCAAAATTCCGTAAGCAATGCGCGATTCCCAATGCCCTCCGGAAGCTTCTCAGCGATCCCGGTAATGAAAATTTCAAAACTATCGGTCTTGTTAACTCAAGGCCACCTAGTTTACCAAATGTCCATACCGCTGTTGGATATCCAGAGATATAACCTATTTAGAGCATCACCGCTGCCCTCAGTGCAAATCGGTGGGAACGCTTCGAATATAGCGGCATACATCTGGCCAGAGCATCACTACTTCGCGATTAGCGAATCAAATCGCACCTACATGCCGATACCGAGCGAGAGAATACCGAAGCTCAGGAAAATCGAAAAATTGCTAATAGCAATTAACCCAGAACCCATACGCGAGATTCGCGAGAATGTAGCGTGCGAAATAAAAATAGTGTCGGGCCGCGAGATAAGATCACTCGAACAATGCGACATAAAGCTGAATAAGCTACGCGACACGTTCTGGCTAAGACTCCACAAAACAAATTCGTGGGTATTTTCCACCCCCATACGCGAAAATATTTTCATACAGTGCCTAGGATCCGAGCAGATTACTTCGGAGATAGTAGGCACTGGGTTACTTGAGCTACGGCCGAGTTGTTCGGCGCATACCGCAAACGCCCATTTGGCGGCTTCGCGAGTGATCACTGCCCGCGTTGAAAAATCGGTATTCTGGTCGGTAAAAATCAACGCGTCAGCGATATTCGATGGACTAAATAAATCACTCGCGAGTACCGCCAACCTACAAGAGATAATAAGTACCGAGACAGACGAACGCGTAGAAAGCTTACACGGAGTCAAAATCGAGACCCTCCAAAACGGTGCGGGACTACGGGATATCGCGAACAAAGCACGCGAAGTAGCCCGCCGCAAAACATCCGAATTCGAGATAAAACATTTCAATTCTACGACGTCGACATTTGGCTATACCTTTGGAAGCTTGCTAGTAGTATCATTGATCATCACAGTGGGATTATAGATACTGCACCGCCGCCGCGCAAGCTAGCAAATCGAAAAACGGTTTGAAGAAGAGGAAATGCATGCTAGGATTAGACGCGCGGCGAGAAAATTGGAACGGAAAAGTAAAGCGACAACGTCCGTCTAACGGGGCGCACAAAGCGCGAACGTGTTATCGCTAACATGTAATAAAAAAAATACGTAATCAGGAAAATTTAAGAATTTTTTTTAAAGATTTAAAAAAAAAATTTGAAAAATTTGACAAATTTGAAAAATTTGAAAAATTTGAAAAATTTGAAAAATTTGAAAAATTTGGAAAATTTGAAAAATTTGAAAAATTTGAAAAATTTGAAAATTTTGAAAAGTTTGAAAATTTGAAAATTTGAAAATTTTGAAAAGTTTGAAAATTTGAAAATTTTGAAAATTTAAAAATTTTGAAAATTTGGAAATTTTGAAAATTTGGAAATTTTGAAAATTTGGAAATTTTGAAAATTTGGAAATTTTGAAAATTTGGAAATTTTGAAAATTTGGAAATTTTGAAAATTTGGAAATTTTGAAAATTTGGAAATATTGAAAAGTTTCAAAAATTCAAAAATTTTTGGGAATTTGGAAATTTTTAAAAATTTGAAAATTCTAATTTTCCCACAAACATCAAATCAAACCGTAGTTTTTTAGTTAACCGGAGAACAGTACAAATTGAGGCTAAAAACTCCGGTAAGGCTCCTACGTGGACCATTCAGTTATTAGATAGGGGCAGAAAATCCCCAAGTAAAATATTTTCTTACCTTTAGTAACCCCTCGCCAAGCCAAGGCTGCAAGAAAATAGTACAGGTACCAAGCTACTACAGTTAAAATGGTTTTTACCACAAGGGCTTATTTTCACACCAAGTTTATAAATTAAAAAAAAATATTAAAACAAACACGTGAAAGAAACGTGTATGATGAAAAGTAAGTATAATATAAGTGAAATACCGAGCGTAAAATAATCATGGTAAGATTCTGAAAATTGCAAAATTTTGTAAAATATTGAAAACATTATACAATTAGTAGAACATCATAAAACTGTAAAATTTTGTAAAGTATTTAAAACATTATACAACTCGTAGAACATTGCAAAAACTGTAAAATTTGTAAAACATCGCAAAACTGTAAAATTTGCAAAACATCGTAATATTGTAAAATTTATAAAACCTTAAAAAACTGTAAAATCTTTAGAATTTGTAAGAACGTTAAAATTTTGAAATTTTGTAAAGTAGGTAAAACTTAGAAGTTGAAACATTTTGAAAAATCTATAAGAATTGGTAGTTTTCTTTGAAATGAAAACTTCAAATTTAAAAAAAATTGTATTTTGAAAGGAAAACGATTTAGAAGTAAGTTTTATCATTAATCAAAATATATTTTTGATTGAGCATGAAATTTTAATTCTCAATCGAAAGTAGAAAAATAAAAATATGTATTGTAACCATAGCGCAAAAACGCTAGTTATAGAATTAAGAAAATAGCACCTGCCAAATTGTGTTTTGTAAAGCAGCAGCGGCTGCTAACCAAGAGTAAATTTTTTACCAAAAAAAAAGAGAAAAATATCAATTATGCGCTATCCGAAGGGACACAAATTAGACAAATAGTTACAAAACAGATAAAGTTACATATACAAGTGCTAGCGTGCTCCCGCGCGCTCGCATTTACACATGCTTATACACGCACGCTAGAGCAGCGCTTTATTTACCGATTTTAATTGTTTTTTTCGAGCAACGTGGACGTTGCTCAACGCGGCCCCGCACGTGTCACGGACGAGCTTAGAGCTCCTCGCGGCAGCTCCGTATCGCAGAGCGGATGCGCGCGAGACGCGCAGTCAGCTCTGCTCGTCGCTGCTCCAGCGTTCCCTCATGCAAAAGTGCAGGGCTTGCACCTTTTGCGCGTGGGACCGCTCGCAATGGTCGCGATGCGACTGCAGCGAGCGGGCAGCTAGATTCCCGGCGACCACCAAACTGGCAGGTACTCCTAAGCCCAATAAAGAGCAGACCCCAACGACTATCTTCTTCTTGGCCCCCTCACCCACTCCTGTCCATCACAGCACTATGAAAAGTTTTCCTTTACAATGCAATTCAGACAAGTTGTTTCACACAGTAATAAAAACAGGAGTACTGTACAGTCGAATTTATATCACGGCGTCAGCAGTGAATACTCGTAAAAGATTGACTAGATACTAAGTATCATGTAATTACCTACAAAAACTGAAAATAAAACTTAAATCGTCTTGAATAAAGAGTATCAAGAACTAGAAGCACATACACACATATGAAACAAAGAAGGATAAGATAGTACTATTTACACTGGATGCTACCATCTATATACAGCCTGCAATAGATACACTTTCACACACGATTTATAAAGATAAAGAAGCAGAAGGGTTTGCATAAAAGTTTCCGAAATATCCTGCTGTTCAAAAACATCGTCGAAATTGTCAAAACAGACAATGGATAACCTCGCAACGCGCGCGGATAACAACGTTGACATGTGCTTGCAGTCGACGCAGCTGACGCAAGCAATGCGGCGCCACGAGAGCTCCTTGCCGCTGCCTATGTATCCACTGCTTGTACCACTTGAGGGATCCTTAACGAGTTTTTTCTTCAATTACTACTTAAGTAATAGCTAAGGAAATTGGCCATTTACTAGTGAACTGACCATTCGCACTCGTCAAATTTCTACCAGTGTACTCTTAAATACATTTAGATATTTTTATAAATTTGTATAAATACACTAATATAATATACAATACAATTATTTTGATCTTTTTAACTTATTTAAGTCAATAAAAGTGAAAATTTGAATGATGTAATAATAATTACATGTCCCCAAATTTAGTGTAAGAAATAACCTCAAAAAAGATACGACGTTTCTAATCGCAACGCGTAAGATATATCTTTTCTAATCGTAACGCGTGAGATACGTATTTTTTAATCATAACGCGTACGAAAAGTATTTTCTCCTATAGTCCAGTCGAATTATTATTCAAAATGGATGTTGCTTGAAGGACCTCAGAATTTCTTTTAAATCGCTTCTAAATATTATTTGAAGTGTATTAGATTAGATTAGATTAGATGTTTATTATGTGCAAGACAAAAATAATAAAACTACAATCAATAATTATACATATTTACAGAGATCATTAGTATAGTCAATCATATCACAGCTCGTCATTGCTCGCCATTAACTTACATATATAGCACAGTATTATATACGTCGTACATCAATCGCGTCATTACAGTTATCACATATTCTTATCATTACGGATAATACATTTTTTTGTGACTATCGAACTTCAATTTTTATTATAGTCAACATTCATATGATTAGCGTCATTCTAAATTATATATACATGGTCCATGTCCCTGGATTTACATAGCAAACAGGTTTAAATACTAGAAAAAAAATCTTGATGTAAACCGTGAAATTTGATCGGCTACAGAAACTAACCTGACGCGCGGACTAATATTAATCGGTCAGTTTCTACATCTTCCCGTTGCAACCACATGTCACTATTGAGTATCTCGACTAGAAAGTATTTTTCAAGTATAGTTTAGAAGAACTTTTTGTTATTTTGAGCCATTTCAAGCTTATTTTCGTGAAGAAATTTATTTAGTAAAAAATAATTTGGGAATAAAAGGGTTAATATACAGGACGCAAAGTGAAAAAATTACAAAATGAAGGATATAAAAGTATAAAAATAGTAGGAAAAATATTATTTATAAAAAATATTATATTAAGGGGGCTCTTCGGTGAATAATCAGACTTCCGAAGCTTTAAGGCTACCAAAATAATATTTACATGGCATGTTCATAATTATATTGTCAATTGATACACACATTTTTAAAAATACATATCAAATAATATTGAAGTTATTTAGAATATTAGGTTTATTTTAAGTATCACACAATGACATTTATTAATCAAAAAATTTGATAATGTTTATGACAGTAAAATAAACATAAGTTAGCTGAAACTACAAATTTTTACTAAACTATGTGTTTTTTAAAAATAATAAATATTTGTTGTTTAAAAATTGTTAAAAACAGTGCACATTTGATAATAAAATCATTTAACATGAGCTATGTCATGGATATTTACAAAATATTTTAGCTAACTAATATTTATAATACTTCAAAGAATGTATCTTAAAAGTTTCATCAAGATCGATTATCTTGGTATGCGCCAACAACATTTTGAAGATTGAAAAAAAAAATAATAAGAAAAGTAGCTTTATTTTATAATACGTTAATACAAATTTACTAAACTATATTGTATTTATAAAAATAAATAAAAAGCTTTTAAAATAAAGTATAGATCATTTTTAACCTAAAAGAACTAACACACGGTCAGGCTGAACCACATTTAAATGACACTGATCGCTACTCTGTAAAAAGTTTCAAATTACTATTTTATAGGCAATATAGAGCTAGCTAGAAACAAGTGGAAAAAGAAAAATCCCCTTTGCCCTTTTTCTTTAATCGCTAAAAACCATTTTTCGTTCGAAAGTGGAATAAAAGATAAATAAAGGAATACAAATAAAGTTTCCTTTACATACTTGACTAATTGAATAATGTTAAAATTATTTTCGTGAATCATTGAATTACGTTCATCTTTGTGGTAAGCTTTGTATCCCAGTACTACATGTTTCAAAATATATCTTTAGCAATTAAATAAACAAATATATACGTTTTTATAATTTTTAATACCTATGTACTGTAATTCCAACCTTCATCATTTAAATTTTACATCTTTCTGATGAATTTTTAAATCAGTGCATTTTCTTAAAAGATATAAAGTGATGAGTTGTGTAAAATTACACTAGCATTGGAAATTACATTACCGAATTAATAACTTTTCATGTATACAGTAATGTATATTTATTACACGATTTGTGTAATTTTACAATGCGACATCATGTTTACGTAGGATTTTACAGTGTATGCTTTTGCGTTAAAAAATTGCAAAAAAAAATTTCGATAAAAACATTGCTTTTTCTTTGAAAAAGGAAAAGGTTTATTTTGCATAGTTAGTGTACTGTGTACTTAAATATGTACGAAGAGGTAATTTTTTACCAAAAAGAGAATCTCGGTCTTACAGGGTTAAAATAGTACATTATGTAACAAGGGGCAAAAGTGGGAGATTTTTCCCGCGGGTGAGTTTACTGCCCGAACGAGAATATTTGAAGGCATGGATTCTAAAACGTCCTTAGCGCTCGGCTCGGGTTGCCGCTATATACAAATTGACGTCATGGTGACCAATTTTTAAATTTGCGGAAATGAATTTTTAAAAATAGCATCGTATAGAGGATAAAAAATGGCAACATTTTATATATATACTTTGTTTGTACAATGTTTAGTATTTGAAAAAAAAAATAAAAACGGCAAAATTTTAAATCTTATTTGCACCACGTTTTTTAAACTTAGCTCGCTGCAGCTCCGACAAATATGAACGGATCTTGCTCATTTTTTGAATAATCTCGTAAAATAGTCTAGCGCTGCTGATAAACTCATAGATAGTTAAATATTAAATATTTTTCTTTCAACAATTTAATTGCAAACCAGTGAGTTACCTTTTATATGGTTAAGTATATTCAACGAAAAAAAGTATCGAGGGAAGTTTAACACTCAGTGAACTTTCAACGAGACATTTGTTTGTTAACATTTGAAGAAGTTTCTCAGAAAATTACAGATCAATTGGATGAAAAGTGGCAAAGATAGAGCGATTTTGCCAAACTTGCACGCTCTGCGCGAATATTAGCGGGTCTACGCGATACATGACGCTCGCAGCGTATGTCAGTCATATAATGCCGTTTACTTGAAGATTTGCTGTCCTTTTTTTTAAAAAATACATACTTAATCAAATCATACTATTTAATACTGTCGATTTATAGTGTAGAAGTTAAGAAAAATAAGTATCTGATGAAACAATAAGAAATTAATTAAACAAAGCAAAGGCAAAATCAAATGGCAGTTATTCATAAAGTTGTTGAATATTTAAATCTTTGTACGAAAGTTTTAGAAATTATTGTTAATTCTAAATGTTATATACACTAGATAATAAATGGTTATAATAAAGCGTTCAAATGAAATTCACACACATTAAAAAGAATATTGCAGCGTAAATGAATTAAATAGTAAATTACAATCTTTAAAAATATAAATTTCTGGGAAACATATAAATTTCACAGATTTTTGACATTGTTCAATAAATTAGAAACTTCAAATAACTAATACTTATATTTATTTATATTTCTACATTAAGATATTACTTTTTTTTTCCTTTTATTGTTTTTGTTTTCTTTTCTTTTTTATTAATTTTTAATTCTAATTTTTGCCTTTGTTCGTCGCTTACGTTTCTTCTTTTTGTTGAGACAATTTCCGTTCTTCTTTCACATTCTTTATTTTACTGACAACAGTTTTAATAGAAGTTGTTTTTAAAAATTTTTCACCAAAATGTTGCCCATTAGTAGTACAAAATTGCAATAAATGTTTAAAATCCTTTTCTTTTTCTTTCGTTATTCCTACCTATTTAGCTAATGATACTTTCGACAAATCTACTTCACTGCTGTTTCTTAGTTTAATTGTAATTGGATTGCCATCATAATCGTAATACAAATCAATTTGTCCGTTAGGAAAATATACAATTCTAACAACTTTTCTTATTTTAATTACATTTTTCTGCAAGTCTTCGTCTTTCGCAAACAGTTTTTCATAATCTTTTACTTCGCACTGTGAAATAGCAACCATTTCGAATGGAAGATTTCTAGAATTTTTTATTAGTTGCACATAATCATTTTCTGTTTCAATTCTTGCTTGCTTTTTTTTCTTACTACCATAAAAAACGGAATTTCGGTCACACTGGCAGTAGGAATGCCCTCTAACAGGAAATAAATGTTGGATTTCTAATTGCAATTTGTAAGATAAAAATGAAAAGAATTTCAAATTAATGTAATTTCGATTTTGACCTCCTGCAGCATCAGAAAATAAAAATATTTTATCGAAGACGTTTAGTTGTAGTTCTTTCCTTATCGCATACTCAACCATATTAAATAAGCTGTTGGCGCCCTTTTTTAAAATCCCTTCAAGGAAATGGAACATGTAACTTCGATCACTATCGAAAATGTGTACATTAAACAAATACATCCAAACTAAACGACGAAAAAATTGAGAATTAACTGGTAGTTTTGGCAATGGCAAGTTTTGACCAAAGTCAAATTCACATTTTAGTACATTTACAGTGGACTACATTGAAATTTTTAAGTTTTTATACTTTTCAACTTGCACGATATATTCAAAATACTCATTTTCTCGTCCTTTGTTAGTTTCATAAGTAAAACAAAGTATCACATATATCAGTACGTGGCAGACCAATAGAGAAATTCACAAAATGATTAAAATAATTAAAATATGTTGTTTTATCATCATATGTTGTGTCATCATGGCGTCGGGAGGAGGTGGACTACCTCCCGAACCTCCTGATATAAACTCAGAACCAGCATATACATGCCATCCAAAAAATAAAGTTACAACAGTGATTTGTGTAGTGTGTGATAATATTTATCATAAAAGTGACTTTGACAAATATAAAGACAAAATATACGTAGGGAAAGCACTTGTGGTTTGTCCTGCACACGTGGAGCTTGTTCTAACCTTAAAAGAGAATAAAATAAAATTAGATGAAAATGCTAGAATTTTAATTGCTCAGATAAAAAGTGCTAAAGAAGAGAAAATAAAGCACAAAATCTTAAATGAATTAAATGTTATATCTGAAAATACACAAAAATCTGGAACGAATGAAAAACTAGATGCCACGCTACTGTCAGAAAATTCTGAACTAGAAAATCTTAATATCGAAAATCAATTACTTAAACAATTAAATAGTGAATTAATGGACAAGAATACTCTGTTAAAAAGATTATTGAAAAAAGAGAAGAATGAAGATGAATTTGAAAAAGTGCAAATAAACCAAAAAACATATGCTGAGGTATTAATTAATAAATCAGTAAATAAAAAGAAAAGAGTTCCAGCAATAATTGTAGAAAATAAAAAAAAAGACAAAAATCCTAAAGATTTTTCAAAAAAAGTGTGCAATTATTTAATAGATGATAAAAATATTCAAACTAAATATGTGAAATCCATTAATGATAATGAATTATTGATTAAAAGCTTGGACGAAAGAAGTGCTAAAACTACTTTTGATGTTTTAACAAAAAAGTTATCTAATAATTATAATGTTGTGTATGAAAAAATTGAATCGCCAAAGATGAAAATAGTTGGAGTGGATCCCACACAAATGAACCAAGATGAACTCGAAAATGATATAAATCGAAGAAATTTTAGTGAATATCAAGACAAATGTAAGATATTACACATAAATGAAATTACGACTACTAACAAGTTAAGCCTAATAATAGAAGTACCAAGAGATTTATACAAACGTATAAGAGACAACCAAAATAAAATTTTTATTGGTTATCAAAGTTGCAGAGTCTGGGATTTAATAAATATCAAGCCCTGCAATAAGTGTGGAAGATTTGGGCATAATCCTCGTAACTGTGAAAATGAGCTTTGTTGCATAAATTGTGCTGGAACACACATATCTTCACAATGTGATAACCTGTCCAATAAAGTATGTATCAATTGTTTTTATAGCAATACTAAATATAAAACAAATTTAGAGGTTAACCATGTAGTTAATGATACGGAAAAATGTATAATATTTAAGAAAAAACTTAATAGATACATAAGTATGACAGATTATCCTATGAATCCTACTATACCAAGATACATGGGTAATGTAGAAAATTACAAAAAAAACACTACGACAATGAACTCAACTAAACCAAGAATGAAGAGTGCAATACTCAGCAAAAATGCAACGCTCAGCAAGAATGCACCACTCAGCACTAGTATACTATCATTAACAAGCCCAAGCACAAGCAGAAATAAAAGTAAATAATGGAGCAACATCTAAATCTCATAGAAGAATTCCAAAAAGAAGTAATTCAAGAGGAAATATCATATCTTGATCTAAAAACTCTTAATAAAAATTTGAATATAAAAGACAGCCTTATACTGTATGTTAATATTAGAAGTCTAAATGCTAACTATACAAAATTAGAAATTTTTATTAAGAGCTTGAGGATCAAACCTTATATAATTGTATGCTCAGAAACATGGTGCTTACATAACTGTCAATATTTTGCTATACAAGGTTATAATTTATATTATAATAATAGCAAAATAAATCAAAATGATGGAGTAGTTGTATATATAAAAGATTGCGTAACAGAAATAACCGAAACAATTGAAATTGGTACATTGAAAATATTAAATACAAGAATAACACTAAATAGAGGTATTTCTCTTGAAATATCAACATTATATAGATGTCATAATCTATCATGTACTGAACTCATTTCCAACTTAAAATCATATATGAACGGCAAAAAAAATATAAAAAATCATTTAATTATTGGTGATTTTAACATTGACATTATGAAAGAAGATCATAACAGTCAGGAACTTTTAAATAATATGCTTGAAAAAGGTTTTTACCCTGGGTTTATATATACAACTAGACCAAATGATAATAGTGGAGAAGGCACATGCATTGATAACATATATATAAAAACCAAATCTCTAGACACCAAATCCTTCAAACTTTTAATACCATTTACTGATCATTATCCATTATTTATAAAAATAAACAATTCACAAACATTAAATAAAGAAAATATTTGCTATAAGTATGATTACATTAAACTACGCAGAGTAGCTGCTATGAAAAATTGGAATATAATTGAATCAATGCATGATCCTGAAGAAGCTACAACAACTTTAATAACTGAAATACAAGACTGTTTAGAAAAATCTAAATATGTGTTAAAAAATGGAAAAAATAATAAGAATAAACCAAGAAAGGATTGGATCACTAAAGCTATTATGATCTCATGTGAAAGAAAAGGACAATTATATGTCAAAATGCGTAATGAACCTAATAACGAAAGAATAAAATTAGAATATAGGAATTACACAAAGAGTCTTGATAAAATTATTAAAGAAGCTAAAACTAAGCATGAAAGAAATTTAATAATAAAAAGTAGCAATAATTCCAAACAACTATGGAAACATATAAAAAGTAAACTGGGTACTAAATCGCAAAATAATAATACAATTAATAAAATAATAATGAATAACGATGAAATAATAGATGACCCTACAAAAATTGCCAATCAAATGAACTCATATTTTTGCAAAATAGGAATGAATTTAAGTAATAAAATTAATATTCCGCAGGGTAAGATATTAAAACTACCACCCATGAATTGCAACTCTATTTTTATAAAACCAACTAATAATTTTGAAATTTTACAAATAATTGAAAATATGAAAATAAAAAATGGCGGTGTTGATAAAATCCCAACAAAAGCTTTGAAAATACTATCAAATCTAATCGTAAATGCATTAACTCATATATTTAATATATGTCTAGAAAAATCAATATGGCCTGAATCATTGAAAACAGCTGAGGTAGTACCTATCTTTAAAGCTGGAAACAAAATGGAAATATCAAATTATAGGCCCATATCCTTAATCTCAAATATAGCAAAAGTTCTAGAAAAAATTGTTTTTGTAAGATTACAAGAATTTTTTGATAAATTTAAACTATTAACTCACAATCAATATGGATTTGTAAAAAATAAAGGTACTAAAGATGCTCTTAGTTATATAACGAAAGAAATATATAGCAATTTAGACAAAAGCAAACCAATAGCAATCACATTCCTAGACTTAGCTAAGGCGTTTGATACTGTAAACCATTCTATCTTATTAGATAAATTATATAATTATGGTATAAAAGGTAAAGCACATAAACTAATAATGAATTATCTAAGCAATAGGAGACAAAAAGTTAGAATTGGAATAACAGAAAGTCAATATGAAACAATAGACACAGGTGTTCCCCAGGGTACTATACTAGGACCACTTCTATTCATAATTTACGTTAATGATTTATTAATAAATAGAACTGACAGCACTATCTCATATGCTGATGATACAGCAATTATAGCATCTGATGATACCTGGGAAAAAGTTGAAAATAAAATGAATAAGTACTTGGATGATATAGCTAATTGGTTAGCTCTGAACAAACTATCTTTAAATATAAATAAAACAACCTACATAACATTTGGCAATTACTGTGATAGTGTTCCTAAAGATATGAACATAAAAATACAGGGTACTAAAATTTGTAGGGTAGAATATTGTAAATATCTAGGTATTGTATTTGATTACAATCTAAAATGGGACAGACATATTGAATATATAATAAAGAAAACAAAATATATATTATTTATACTTTACAAAATGTCAAAATACATGCAATCTGATACACTTAAGATAATATACTATGCATTTTTTCATAGTATAATTACTTATGGAAATATAGCTTGGGGTGGTGCATACAGAAACAATCTGGAGTTACTTCAAAAGACTCAGAATAGAATCCTAAAAATTGTTAATAAAAATAGTTTCAATCAGGACAACCCATTAAATTTAAAACAAATTTTTGCTTATGAATGTGTATCGTATCATTATAATGAACTCAAGAATTTATACTTAACGTCTAAAAGCAAAACCAGAAATAAACTTATTATACCACCAAAATGTTCAAAAGCTGTAAGTGATAAGAGTAATCACATTAGAGCAATACAAGTTTATAACTGCTTACCAACAATTAATATAAATCTTAAAATACTAGACATATCAAAGATTTATAATAAGAAAAAATTTAAAAAATGGATAAGTACGAATATATTATAAACATCAACAAGTCACTGTTACTTTTCCAAGACAAATATGTACTTGGACACTTAGGTTTTAAGTTAGTTTTTAGTTTTACTTAGATTGTAAGTTAATTATTAAGTTATTATACACACCGGACCTATGTACAGGTAGCTCTGACTACCTCTATAGGATGTGGGTTACTCCAGATATAATTAATATATCTGGAGATTAACTACAACATGCATTACGATGTATTACTCTGGTTAAATAAATAAATAAATAAATAAATAAATAAATCAATAGGAATAGCTTCACTCCCTGCTACAGCTGCATAAAAATCCAAAAAGGAAAAATAGAGTGAATGTAATGTTAACGATGTATCAAGAAAATAGTAAAGCTTTGAGCTTTCTCTAGTATAATGTGACTCAGAATGCGGAAGGCTTTTACAATGTTCCAGAATTAAAGTTTTGACATCTTTAGTTAGCTTTACCTTGTGATTATCTTGTTTTCCTCTATTATCAGACATCGTTTTGCCACTTACTATTTTTTCTTGAACCTTTTTTATTCTTCGTTCTCCAATTTGGAAAATACTGCAAACAAACTTTCGACAAATATCGATACTAGTGCTTTTATAGTAACAATGAAATTGCCACTGTAAACGTTTTAATTCTTGTGTCGATTCTTTTCTTACAATCATATTTTCTAATATTGTATTCTGTACTTGAAAATCTCCACTGCGCCAAAATTTATGAAACATACTTTTTTGCCATTCATGATCTACTGTTAAAAAACACTTTTTAGGACAACAATTTTTGATTTCTGTGAACGTCTTTTCAAGCACTTTCTTTCCACTAACTGATTCATATTCTAATCCCTATATAAAAGACGTTTGGAAATCATCATTTTATATATACGTATTAATGAAAAAATTTATTTTACAAAATTGATTACATCTTCATTTTAAATGATTTGAAAATAGTGCATTTTGACACGGGTGTGGAAGTTGATTAACGCATGGGATGCATAAGTATTTAAAATAATTAACCTCAAATTGTTTATTTACATAATATTTCATAACAGCATAAAAATTTAGAGAGTTCTTCGTTTTAATTAATTTCGAGTTTTATATACATGTCATTCAATCATATTTGCAACAGAAATTCTTTTTTATAACACGTCTTACGATATTTTACTTACCTTATTTTTACAACTTTTATTAATAGTTTTTTTCCATGCATGCTCATTTCTAATTCTTTTACGTCCTATATTGATCGACATTATGCTTATAATTTATTTAGCAAGTAAAACGTTTTTTAAAAAGATTAAAGAAATTAACAAATTTGTGAATAAATGCAGCTTGTAAACGAACAAGAAAATCAGTGTGATTTCAATGCGAAACGAGTTCGACTTTGTTTTGTTTATTTCAGGATAACTTTTATCATGTTTCTTAAATTATTTCTTATTCTATGAGTGACATACACTGAGCGTCATGTATCGCGCAGACCCGCTAATGTTCGCGCGCATCGTGCAAGTTTGGCAAAATCGCTCTATCTTTGCCACTTTTCATCCAATTCATCTGAAATTTTCTGAGAAACTTCTTCAAATGTTAATAAACAAATGTCTCGTTGAAAGTTAGTTGAGTCTTAAACTTCCCTCGATACTTTTTTTCGTTGAACATACTTAACCGTATAAAATGTAGCTCTCTGGTTTGCAATTAAATTGTTGAATGAAAAATATTTAATATTTAACTATCTATGAGTTTATTAGCAGCGCTAGACTATTTTACGAGTCTATGCAAAAAATAAGCAAGATCCGTTCATATTTGTCGGAGCTGCAGCAAGCTAAGTTTAAAAAACGTGGTTCAAATACGATTTAATATTTTGCCGTTTTTATTTTTTTTTTCAAATACTAAACATTGTACAAACAAAGTATATATATAAAAAGTTGCCATTTTTGATCCTCTGCACGATACTATTTTTTAAAATTCATTTCCGTAAAATTGCAAATTTTGGTCACCATGACGTCAATTTTGATATAACGGCAGCCGGGCCGAGATCTAAGGACGTTTTAGAATCGATGCCTTCATTTGTCCAGAGGGTGCATTTAGAGCGAAGCTCGGGCAGTAAGCACTCATGGGGAAAATATTCTCGTAAGGGCAGTACAATCACCCAAGGGAAAAATCTACTTTTGCCTCGTGTTGCATATAGTATTTTATTTCACTTTCCACTGAAAGTCCACTTTTTGGTCTTGAAAAGTGGGGTCGAAACAACTTCGCATTCTGTTAGCAGTTGATTGATCTAGAAGAATGCGTATGCGTTTACATTTCAATTTTACTTTTGCCCCGCAAAATTATACTTTTGCCCCCAAAATGTTACTTATGCCCCGCTAATTCAAAATTTTGAATTTTTTCAAGATTTGGATTTTTTTCAAGATTAGGAATTTTTTCAAAATTTCGAATTTTTTCAAAATTTTGAATTTTTTCAAAATTTCGAATTTTTTCAAAATTTTGAATTTTTTCAAAATTTCGAATTTTTTCAAAATTTCGAATTTTTTCAAAATTTTGAATTTTTTCAAAATTTCGAATTTTTTCAAAATTTCGAATTTTGTTAAAATTTCAAATTTTTTCAAAATTTTGATATTTTCAAAATTTTTAATTTTTTCAAAATTTGGAACTTTTTCAATATTTGGAACTTTTTCAAGATTTCAAATTTATTCAAAATTTGGGACTTTATCAAAATTTGGGGCTTTTTCAAAATTTCAAATTTTTTCAACATTTCAAATTTTTTCAAAATTTTAAATTTTTTAAAAATTTTGAATTTTTTCAAAATTTTGAATTTTTTTAAAATTTCGAATTTTTTTAAGATTTGAAACATTTTCTAAATTCGGAATTTTTTCAAAATTTAAAATTTTTTCAAAATTTAAAATTTTTTCAAAATTTAAAATTTTTTCAAAATTTAAAATTTTTTCAAAATTTAAAATTTTTTCAAAATTTAAAATTTTTTCAAAATTTAAAATTTTTTCAAAATTTAAAATTTTTTCAAAATTTAAAATTTTTTCAAAATTTAAAATTTTTTCAAAATTTAAAATTTTTTTCAAAATTTAAAATTTTTTCAAAATTTAAAATTTTTTCAAAATTTCAAATATTTTTTCAAAATTTGGAAATGTTTCAAAATTTGGTAATGTTTCAAAATTTGGAACTTTTTCAATATTTGGAACTTTTTCAAAATTTGGAAATGTTTCAAAATTTGGACCTTTTTCAAAATTTGGAACTTTTTCAAAATTTGGAACTTTTTCAAAATTTGGAAATGTTTCAAAATTCGGAATTTTTTCAAAATTTGGAATTTTTTCAAAATTTGGAATTTTTTCAAAATTTGGAATTTTTTCAAAATTTGGAATTTTTTCAAAATTTGGAATTTTTTCAAAATTTGGGATTTTTTCAAAATTACGAAGTTTTTCAAGATTTGGAACTTTTTCAAGATTTTGAACTTTTTCAAAATTTGGAACTTTTTCAAAATTAGGAACTTTTTCAAAATTTGGAAATGTGTCAAAATTTGGTAATGTTTCAAAATTTGGAACTTTTTCAATATTTGGAACTTTTTCAAAATTTGGAACTTTTTCAAAATTTGGAACTTTTTCAAAATTTGGAACTTTTTCAAAATTTGGGATTTTTTAAAAATTTGGGATTTTTTCAAAATTACGAATTTTTTTAAAATTACGAATTTTTCAAAATTACAAATTTTTTCAAAATTACGAATTTTTTCAAAATTACGAATTTTTTTCAAAATTACGAATTTTTTCAAAATTACGAATTTTTTCAAAATTACGAATTTTTTCAAAATTACGAATTTTTTCAAAATTACGAATTTTTTCAAAATTACGAATTTTTTCAAAATTACGAATTTTTTCAAAATTACGAAGTTTTTCAAGATTTGGAATTTTTTCAAGATTTGGAACTTTTTCAAAATTTGGAACTTTTTCAAAATTTGGAACTTCTTCAAAATTTGGAAATGTTTCAAAATTTGGAAATGTTTCAAAATTTGGAACTTTTTCAAAATTTGGAACTTTTTCAAAATTTGAAACTTTTTCAAAATTTGGAACTTTTTCAAAATTTGGAACTTTTTCAAAATTTGGAATTTTTTCAAAATTTGGAATTTTTTCAAAATTTGGAATTTTTTCAAAATTTGGAATTTTTTCAAAATTTGGAATTTTTTCAAAATTTGGAATTTTTTCAAAATTTGGAATTTTTTCAAAATTTGGGATTTTTTCAAAATTACGAAGTTTTTCAATATTTGTAACTTTTTCAAGATTTTGAACTTTTTCAAAATTTGGAACTTTTTCAAAATTAGGAACTTTTTCAAAATTTGGAAATGTTTCAAAATTTGGTAATGTTTCAAAATTTGGAACTTTTTCAATATTTGGAACTTTTTCAAAATTTGGAACTTTTTCAAAATTTGGGACTTTTTCAAAATTTGGAACTTTCAAAATTTGGGATTTTTTCAAAATTTGGGATTTTTTCAAAATTACGAATTTTTTTAAAATTACGAATTTTTTCAAAATTACAAATTTTTTCAAAATTACGAATTTTTTCAAAATTACGAATTTTTTTCAAAATTACGAATTTTTTCAAAATTACGAATTTTTTCAAAATTACGAATTTTTTCAAAATTACGAATTTTTTCAAAATTACGAAGTTTTTCAAGATTTGGAATTTTTTCAAGATTTAAAAATTTTTCAAAATTTGGAACTTTTTCAAAATTTGGAACTTTTTCAAAATTTGGAAATGTTTCAAAATTTGGAAATGTTTCAATATTTGGAACTTTTTCAAAATTTGGAACTTTTTCAAAATTTGGAACTTTTTCAAAATTTGAAACTTTTTAAAAATTTGGGATTTTTTAAAAATTTGGGATTTTTTCAAAATTACGAATTTTTTTAAAATTACGAATTTTTTCAAAATTACAAATTTTTTCAAAATTACGAATTTTTTCAAAATTACGAATTTTTTTCAAAATTACGAATTTTTTCAAAATTACGAATTTTCAAAATTACGAATTTTTTCAAAATTACGAATTTTTTCAAAATTACGAAGTTTTTCAAGATTTGGAATTTTTTCAAGATTTGGAACTTTTTCAAAATTTGGAACTTTTTCAAAATTTGGAACTTTTTCAAAATTTGGAAATGTTTCAAAATTTGGAAATGTTTCAAAATTTGGAACTTTTTCAAAATTTGGAATTTTTTCAAAATTTGGAATTTTTTCAAAATTTGGAATTTTTTCAAAATTTGGAATTTTTTCAAAATTTGGTATTTTTTTTAAAATTTGGAATTTTTTCAAAATTTGGAATTTTTTCAAAATTTGGGATTTTTTTAAAATTACGAAGTTTTTCAAGATTTGGAACTTTTTCAAGATTTTGAACTTTTTCAAAATTTGGAACTTTTTCAAAATTAGGAACTTTTTCAAAATTTGGAAATGTTTCAAAATTTGGTAATGTTTCAAAATTTGGAACTTTTTCAATATTTGGAACTTTTTCAAAATTTGGAACTTTTTCAATATTTGGAACTTTTTCAAAATTTGGAACTTTTTCAAAATTTGGAACTTTTTCAAAATTTGGAACTTTTTCAAAATTTGGGATTTTTTAAAAATTTGGGATTTTTTCAAAATTACGAATTTTTTTAAAATTACGAATTTTTCAAAATTACAAATTTTTTCAAAATTACGAATTTTTTCAAAATTACGAATTTTTTTCAAAATTACGAATTTTTTCAAAATTACGAATTTTTACAAAATTACGAATTTTTTCAAAATTACGAATTTTTTCAAAATTACGAATTTTTTCAAAATTACGAATTTTTTCAAAATTACGAAGTTTTTCAAGATTTGGAATTTTTTCAAGATTTGGAACTTTTTCAAAATTTGGAACTTTTTCAAAATTTGGAACTTCTTCAAAATTTGGAAATGTTTCAAAATTTGGAAATGTTTCAAAATTTGGAACTTTTTCAAAATTTGGAACTTTTTCAAAATTTGAAACTTTTTCAAAATTTGGAACTTTTTCAAAATTTGGAACTTTTTCAAAATTTGGAATTTTTTCAATATTTGGAATTTTTTCAAAATTTGGAATTTTTTCAAAATTTGGAATTTTTTCAAAATTTGGAATTTTTTCAAAATTTGGAATTTTTTCAAAATTTGGGATTTTTTCAAAATTACGAAGTTTTTCAATATTTGTAACTTTTTCAAGATTTTGAACTTTTTCAAAATTTGGAACTTTTTCAAAATTAGGAACTTTTTCAAAATTTGGAAATGTTTCAAAATTTGGTAATGTTTCAAAATTTGGAACTTTTTCAATATTTGGAACTTTTTCAAAATTTGGAACTTTTTCAAAATTTGGGACTTTTTCAAAATTTGGAACTTTCAAAATTTGGGATTTTTTCAAAATTTGGGATTTTTTCAAAATTACGAATTTTTTTAAAATTACGAATTTTTTCAAAATTACAAATTTTTTCAAAATTACGAATTTTTTCAAAATTACGAATTTTTTTCAAAATTACGAATTTTTTCAAAATTACGAATTTTTTCAAAATTACGAATTTTTTCAAAATTACGAATTTTTTCAAAATTACGAATTTTTTCAAAATTACGAATGTTTTCAAAATTACGAAGTTTTTCAAGATTTGGAATTTTTTCAAGATTTGGAAATTTTTCAAAATTTGGAACTTTTTCAAAATTTGGAACTTTTTCAAAATTTGGAAATGTTTCAAAATTTGGAAATGTTTCAATATTTGGAACTTTTTCAAAATTTGGAACTTTTTCAAAATTTGGAACTTTTTCAAAATTTGAAACTTTTTAAAAATTTGGGATTTTTTAAACATTTGGGATTTTTTCAAAATTACGAATTTTTTTAAAATTACGAATTTTTTCAAAATTACAAATTTTTTCAAAATTACGAATTTTTTCAAAATTACGAATTTTTTTCAAAATTACGAATTTTTTCAAAATTACGAATTTTTTCAAAATTACGAATTTTTTCAAAATTACGAATTTTTTCAAAATTACGAAGTTTTTCAAGATTTGGAATTTTTTCAAGATTTGGAACTTTTTCAAAATTTGGAACTTTTTCAAAATTTGGAACTTTTTCAAAATTTGGAAATGTTTCAAAATTTGGAAATGTTTCAAAATTTGGAACTTTTTCAAAATTTGGAATTTTTTCAAAATTTGGAATTTTTTCAAAATTTGGAATTTTTTCAAAATTTGGAATTTTTTCAAAATTTGGTATTTTTTTTAAAATTTGGAATTTTTTCAAAATTTGGAATTTTTTCAAAATTTGGGATTTTTTTAAAATTACGAAGTTTTTCAAGATTTGGAACTTTTTCAAGATTTTGAACTTTTTCAAAATTTGGAACTTTTTCAAAATTAGGAACTTTTTCAAAATTTGGAAATGTTTCAAAATTTGGTAATGTTTCAAAATTTGGAACTTTTTCAATATTTGGAACTTTTTCAAAATTTGGAACTTTTTCAAAATTTGGGACTTTTTCAAAATTTGGAACTTTCAAAATTTGGGATTTTTTCAAAATTTGGGATTTTTTCAAAATTACGAATTTTTTTAAAATTACGAATTTTTTCAAAATTACAAATTTTTTCAAAATTACGAATTTTTTCAAAATTACGAATTTTTTTCAAAATTACGAATTTTTTCAAAATTACGAATTTTTTCAAAATTACGAATTTTTTCAAAATTACGAATTTTTTCAAAATTACGAATTTTTTCAAAATTACGAAGTTTTTCAAGATTTGGAATTTTTTCAAGATTTGGAACTTTTTCAAAATTTGGAACTTTTTCAAAATTTGGAACTTTTTCAAAATTTGGAAATGTTTCAAAATTTGGAAATGTTTCAAAATTTGGAACTTTTTCAAAATTTGGAACTTTTTCAAAATTTGAAACTTTTTCAAAATTTGGAACTTTTTCAAAATTTGGAACTTTTTCAAAATTTGGATTTTTATAAATTTTTGATTTTTTTTAAACTTTGAGTTCAAATTTGGAAAATATAAAATTTTGACATTATTTTCAGAGATTTTTAGGAGCGGGAGGGAATAGTCATTTCCTCCCGCTCCGACAAAGACGCTCGAATGCCGAGTTTTCCATTCGTTTTCCCAGCATGGACAAGGGTCTTTTTCACGCACGCGTTGAGAAATATACATTTGTTTCCGCTGAACTTTTCTTCCGCCCGCAGGTCGGAAAACGGTCGCTTTCATCCCACTACATGTGCATGAAATAACGCGTTTTCGTGCGAGTGTGACAAAAAATAGATTGTCTAAAGTTTAAATGTCAGGTTTTGAAGCAAATTGTTATAGTTTAATAATTATAATAATATATATTTTGAAATTTAAAAAAATTATTTGATATAACATATTTTGAAAAAGTGTTCATTCATTGACTTGTATTTACACACTGATACAGACCCTATTTAAATTCAAAATAATGTTTCTATAGTTTAACAGACAGTGCGTTTGATTTATACTGTAAGTATATTTTTTGTCCTTAAAAAGAAAGTTGACATACGAGTATAACCCCCTCGTGCCAGTAGTGCCTCTGAGGTAATTTTACAAAATTTCGATTCTTTCTTTACGTGTACTTTTTTGAAAGCGCAAATCATCTTTAATTTGTCAAAGCACATGCAAATGACGGACAAAAATACAAAGTGGTACTGGCCGATTAACTCACCCTGTGATAGGTCAGTCAGAAGAGCTCAAGTGAGAGAAAGAAAGTGAGTAAGAACATATTACATATAGAGAGAAAGAGAAGGCGAACGATTAAGAGAGAATGAAAGGGAGAAAGGGAGAGGGTTAGAAAAAGAAAAGAGCAGACGACGTCGGAGGGTTCGAATCTCATCAGTCTTGCTTATCCCAGTGAAGGCAGCTATAGATGCCGACTCGCTCCATTATTCCTGTCACGGTCAAACGACTTGGTTACCTGATATCTTGCACTTGCGACGAACAGCCATCTACCCCGGAGATTCCTCGCGTAATTGGACTTTCAGATTAAAGGTTCACGTTTTTACGTCATAACCCATACTGCCCATCGTACCACTATAATTCCCCATTTCGCATACCTTGGCCTATTAATTTTATCGTACTCTTACAGAGTAGCTTTTACTAAGTGATTTAGATATTTTATACTATGCTTTATTTATGCCAAATCTACTTATTTACATGTTCACGTGAAAGATGTAATCAAGACCTTTAATTTGAGGGTTCAAATAACATTAAAGGATAATGTGGTTAAGAATTCGCTCATTTTAAGATTGGAAAAAAATATTGGTGGTAGGAGAGAACGGGGTAATGTCGGTCACTGGCTAATTCCGGTCACCCTTATTTTCAATAATCTAAACATTTTTAGGTAATAATTCGGAATAGTATATTAAACGCAACATAAAATGCAATTAATCTAATGTCCAAACAACTTTCTATTCAGATTTATTAAAGAATTATACACAATCAAAGTGAAGGCCTACATTACTTATAAGAAATCTGGTCTATAAAATAAGCTTTTATGCATATTATTTGTTACTTTATGCAGTTATGTTTTGCAACTTTATTAATTTGAACAATCTAAGAATACGAAGTAGTGAAGAAGAAAGAGTATAAACCTATTCCTTTGTTGTCATTTCATTTTAAATTACTAAGTAGAATTCGGGTAATCCCGGTCACAATGTTATTTATATGATGTTCCCGAAAGTGAGGCTAAGAAAACGTTGCGCTGTGCTCTTGGATAGGGTAGCTTTGCTTCAGTGTTTTTGATTGAACAGTGGTTATATTATTACATATTTCCTTGTATAAGTGCGAATAATAATACGACGGATCATATGAAAGTTCATGTAATTGATTTAAAGAATTTTTTTTACCTATAAAAGTAACTTTCTAATAGTGATCGGAATTGTACCAAGGCAGACCGGTATTACCATTTGATGTAGAGTAAATCCGGTCAAAACGCTTTTTCTTCATTTCGACTTATAGCTTCGATATCTTAAATTTTTTTATTAAACCAATAAGAAATATTTAACGTCAATAGTTTAAACTAACACAATAATTACTTCTAGTTAAAAAAACAATTTGAAAGTGGAAATAATAAGCACGTTTGCTTCGGTGATCAGCAATACCCAATCCACCTCTAAATTGGGAATTATTCTTTGGACGTCAAGACACGTTTATTTTTTGAACTTTAAATAATTCTCAATTTACCACCAAAATTGTTTACCAATCTTAAAATGAGCGTAACTTTTAACCACAGTATCCATAAAAGATGTTAGAACCCTCAAATTAAAGGTCTCGATCACATCGTTCACATGAAGATATAAATAAGTAGATTTGACGTGAATAACATATAGTAAATAACGTCCATGTATGTTAATGTCACATTTATTTTTCATGAAAAATGCGAGCTAAAAGATTCTTCATAATAGTTTAAATCAGATAAATAATGACATGCCTTACAAGCTGTATCAAAATTTTGATGGATATTTACTAAATTACGAAAATGGCTTTATTCCGTTATGGCTTCATATATCGATGCTTCTTACAAAGACTTGCAGATTTCAGCTTTTTTTAAGAAATATTAGTTCTCTTTAACAGTCTTCTACGAAAACTAGTAATTTTAAGATTCTCGGACAAAATCTATCATTTTTCTTTCTGAATGAGAAAGCTTTGTAACGATGAAAAGGCCATTATCGGGTAGGTATATAAAAACGGCCTTCTATGCTATTTTAAATATGTCTCGGTAAATGTATACACATACCAAAGATACAACTATTCCCAAAATTTCAGGTCTCGAAACTCTATTATAGGAGTATATACTAGGTGAAGTGTGATTTTCCGACTACTACTCGTTTGAAGAAGATCAAGCTGGTGTATTTTTGCTAAAGGCATACATGCATTTTTTTTCAAAGCATCATATTTATCACTAAGACGTTAAAAAAATTAGAGAAAAATTCACATCGGTTATACTAAAAAACGCAAAGGAACCCCAACTTCGAAAAAGAATTTTTAGTAGCTTTATTATATTTTCTTTTATAATCTATTTAGAATTTTTCTATCGAACTGGTGCGGGAGTCAGAAAAAATCAAAAACTATGTTTGTAAGCATTTAATTGTTTTAAAAATGTGCAAAACTAATTTTTCAACCTATTATATAGCTATTCTGTCTGTCAGTATTGTGTAGGTTATACCTTATCAAGAAAACATGTTTTATTACATGTAAAAGAGTATGTACACTGTTGAAAAATTTTGAGGTTTTCTACACTTTACTACGCGATTTTCTACACCCAGTAAGTACACAAATGAGAAGCTTATAAGATATACAAATGCATATATGATTGCTTTCGGTACCTAGAAGAGAACATGACGTTCAAATGACTTAGAATTTTCAATTTTTTAAATTCAATTATTTTAATTATGATAAACATAAATTTATACGAGACATTTTGGTGTACACTAAGAATCTCAGGTTTGCTTTGCACAAGGTTGATTTATACACAAGGTAAAGTAAACAATGCTCTTGTGGTATTTATAAAATGCAATAAAACGAAAAAAACGTATAAAAGTGGAAGAAATCATAAAAAAGAATATATTTTCTAAGTATCATTGCTCCTTAAGTAACTTAAAGTTTCTATTTTGTACACGTGAATTAGTTTGTATATGCCTTGCCACCTATCGGTAAAAAATTCAAGCTGTATATTTTTCTCGAAATTTCAAAACGTAATGAAACCCAAGAAAACGTAATATAAGGTAAGGAAACGTAATACAGCGAAAGTCAACGTAATGAAACGTGAGGAAGCATAATAAAACGTATCGAAACGTAATAAAACGGAACGAAACATAATAAAACGTAATAAAACGTAATAAAACGTAATAAAACGCAATAAAACGTAATAAAACGTAATAAAACGTAAGGAAACATAATAAAACGTAAGGAAACGTAATAAAACGCAAGGAAACGTAATAAAACGCAAGGAAACGTAATAAAACGTAAGGAAACGTAATAAAACGTAACGAAACGTAATAAAACGTAAGAAAACGTAATAAAACGTAAGGCACGTAATAAAGCGTAAATAAACGTAAGGAAACGTAATAAAACGTAAGGAAACGTAATAAACGTAAGGAAACGTAAAAAAACGTAAGGAAACGTAATAAAACTTCAGGGAACGTAATAACATGTCAGGAAACGTAATTAAACATAAAAATGCGTATAAAATATATAAAAATGTAAAAATGTTCGAAATCCATAGTTTATTATGGTTTGTTACGTTTCTTATGTTTTCTTACGTTTCATTACACTTTTCATTTGCACCAGAGTGAATATTGATTATGTTAGTAACCTCTGTGAAAATTATAAATTGTAATAAAATGTAAAGAAACGTAAAAAGTGGAAGAAAACGTAAAAAAAGTATAACAGTGTAATAAAACGTGACAAAACGTAAAAAAAGTGTTGAATTTCGGACGTTTTATATTATATTGTCATGCATTTTCTTACGTTTTTTTACGTATCTTACGTTTTATTACTTTAGACACATTCTCACAGTACAAAGTTCTGCTCACTAAAGAGACATCCATAATGTCAAATATTAAAAAAAAATATATTTTCTAAGTGTCAATGCTTCTTAAGAAACTTAAAGTTTCTATTTTGTACACGTGAATTGGTTTGTATATGCCTCGCCACGTATCGGTGAAAAATTCAAGTTATATTTTTTTCACGAAATTGCGAAATATACTGAAACGTATGGAAATCCAACAGTTTTTTGCGATATGTTGTTAGGTTTGTTTACTTTTGCTTACATTTACTTACGTTTTATTATTTTTTTCATTTTTACTAGGGAAACAAACCAAACATACATGAGATATTACAGAAAAACATTTATTTACGTTTAATATGTGACAGTTCAAATATATCATAAACTAATGAATATTTAAAAAATAGTACACAATTTTGAAAAAGAAATCAAAAGGAGTAGCTTCATACAATATTGAATTTCGTTCTTCATGTGCTAATTTGCTTTGTAATCACTAAAATATAATTTATAGTGTTAATTGATAAACGTTGATACGAGATTTTGGCTGTTTTGAATGGCGTATGAAGCTTTTTTCAGAAGTAAGCTATTTTATTTTAAATTGATTTAGTAAATAATAAGAAATATTGTCATAAACCAGCCAACTGCTTCATACGATGTTCCGTTTCGCTTCTCATGTGACAAATTATCTCAAAATTACTAAGTCAATATTCTAGGTCCATTGACAAATAGCATTACGAAAACATTACAAAAAAATCGTATCAGAACGATGTATGAAGCTTATTTTAGGACAAAGGTTATGCACTTTATATTGGTTTTCAAAAATATTACACAAATTTGAAAAAAAGTGATAGTTTTATACAATGTTCGGTTTTGTTCTTTATATATCAATTTTTCTTGTAATCAGTAAAGTATAATTTACAGTCGCAATTGGTAAAGGGCATAACTATTTTTGAAAGTACAGATAAATAACATACGTATACAGTAATATACACATTAGATGTTAAGGATAGCTTCATGATTCAAAGATACTACGCACATAAAAGGTTTTGTATGCATTAATAGTTATCTATTTTATTATAAAATCAAACTAGACTATTTTAAATTAAATATTTTTTAAACAATACCATGTAAGACGCGACCAATACAAGACCAGGACAAGATTAAAGTATTGGGTCTTGCGCAAGATCAAGAGAACATCAAGACGAGACCAAGACGAGATCAAGACAAGACCCAAAATTTTGGATTTTTTCAAGAAAATTTTTAAATGTCTCGTCTTGGTGGCAGTCCAAAGCATATTGTTAAATTCTTAAGTTAAAACTATAAAATATCAAACAATCGTCTTCTTCATGTTATAAGAAATGTGCGAAATTGTGGCGCGCCTGGCACGTAGAACATGCCTAGTTTATTAAAATCCCGACTGTAATTGTGGAAGACTAAATTATAAATATATAAAAAAAATTAAATTAAAACAAAATGTGGGCGTTAACCAAACGGGTAGAAAATAAATTTAGAGTGTTTGAGAATAGAGTCCTCAGAAAGGTATTTAGGGATTAAATAGATGAGATTACTAGAGAATGGAGAATTCTACATAATCAGGAAATACACGAATTATATACGGAAAACCAAACATTACTAGAGTGATTAAATCTCGAGGAGTAGGGTTGATGGACACGTAGCTGGGAGGGGGAGCGAAACGCACCTAGAGTACTGGTTGGGAAATCGACAGGCGCAAGGCCCCGAGGTAGACCAGGACGAAGTTGGCAGGACAGTATTAAAATGAATCTACGTACCTACTAGAAATAGGATGCTATGAGAAGGATTGGACGTAACTTGTAAACAATAGAGAGAGATGGCATGACTGTGTGAACACGGCTACTAGTCCGGACATATTAGACTTAAAATGTAGCGTTTTGAGAAATAAATTAATGAGGATATGTCTCAATTGTTTCTTATGAAAAAAAGTGTGATAAACACGGGAAAAATATTTGAGACTCGAAAAAAGCTGGGCAACATTGTTTAAACAATGGAAATATTCAGGAAAAACAGTTTTTTGACTCTAGGGAGAAATGTATTTCTACTACCGGAAAATAAGAAATAGGTGCTTATAGGCATTACAAATACCTATCAAATGAGCCTCCGGAAGTTAAAATTTATTAATTTGTTCATGTATAAAAAATCATAAACTACAAAAATAAGCCTTTCTTTCAATTATTTTTAATTTGTTAAATAATGATGATAAGACTTTGAAACCCTGCGATAATATAGCTCTGATAGTACTTATAATATGTAAAAAATTTCAGCTAATATACCGAGTACATGTGATTCGAAAACAAGCGCGCGCCATCACGACTGTGCTTGCGCGTCGCTGTCGCAGGTGCAGCCACCCGCTTCGCCGTCGCCCGCTGTGCTGACAGTCGCTGGCGTGGATATAGTTGTATTTATCGATTCTTTTAGATGACAATTTTAGCTTCATTTTATCTACACTATCGTGCACATACTTAAAGTATCCCTCTACATGATGATATTCTTTTCGGATCTTAATATTTCATATATAGATCAAGTTAATTAAAACAAAAAAAATTATCTCCGCTTGCAGATATCGTAGACTAACTTTTCGGGGCTTAAAATTTAAACATAAATAGTAGCTTTTCGAATATCTATGCACAATTTAAATTAATATATTATTTGTAATACTGTGTCCTTTTTTCGTGACGAAAAAACGACACTTACTTTACGCCATTTTTAAATAATTTATACTTAATAAATCGTTTAGATTCAAGTTGTTTATTATAGTATTAGTCTTAAAGAAGATAATGAGACCTCAAACAGTTTTAAGTACCGCTCCAAAGCTCTAGAAATTAAGTTTTGCCACAATGGTTTTCTTAGTTGCAAAATGGATTTTGCAACAATTAATGAATATTTCTTGCTGAAATTTTTTACACATTATAAGTACTATCAGAGCTATATTGTCAAAGAAGTTCATAGTCCTATGATCATTATTTAACAAATTAAAAATAGTTGAAAGAAAGGCTTATTTTTGTAGTTTCTGATTTTTTTATAAATAAACAAATTAATAAATTTCAACTTCCGGGGGCTCATTTGATAGGTATTTGTAATGCCTATAAGCACATATTTCTTATTTTCTGCTAGTAGCACCACATTTCTCTCTAGAGCCAAAAATCTGTTTTTCGTGAATATTTTCATTGTTTAAACAGTGTTGCCCAACTTTTTTCGAGTCTCAAACATTTTTCCCGTGTTTATCACACTTTCTTGCATAAGAAAAAATTGAGATATTTCCTCTTTAATTTATTTCTCAAGAGAAATTAATATGACTGGACTATATGGAGTACACAGCTCTTGACAGTTAGTTCCAACAAATAGTTATGGTAGCTATGGTGGTGATGCAAGCATGACTACAGCTGGCATAGAGATTATGATAGCTGTGGTTCTACAGGTTCTATTACTGCTAACCATTACTACTTGGCCAATATAATAATAATAACTCCTGCGTTCACTGTTGCGATCCGAATAACAAATGCACAACACATAGATAAGTTGTGCGATCACACCAAAGTGTTTAATTCCATGCTTGAGTTGTAAAAACATGAATTTGTTATGAGTGCATAAAATAGCATTTTGCACACTGAGAAAAGTGCGTAAAATCTCTTATGTTATTTTGTAAGGCTGTAAAAAATTTTTTGAATTAATAGCACAAAACATGCTTTAAGGGGGTGTAAAACCATTCAAATTTCCCGACGAATTTCCTAACCTCAAATTCTTTAACAATTGATTACAATTAATAAATAAACTAAATTATGAAAAACCAAGACAGATTGCCCTCCCTAATACAATCATCTACCACTGTGCGAAGTTTCAAACAAAAATTTCAAAACCTTTACGAATGCCATTCGAACGAAATTTATATTAGTCTATTAGTCTAGACTCGAACCTTCAAATTTCGTTCAAAAACCATTCGTAGAGGTTTTGAAGTTTTTGTTTGAAACTTCACACAGTGATAGATAATTGTATTACGGAGGGCAATGACCTCTTAGTTTTTCATAATTATACTTATTCTTTTAATTAAAGCCAATATTTTATAATTCTCGGGTCAGTAAGGAAGGAAGGATAAAAATTGACTTTAACACCCCCTTAAGACCCTATGAATCAAAATAACATATCCCAAAAATAAAATTATAACAATTAAAATCTGTTTAACTCATTCTTCTCTATACGAGATATCTTATACCAAAATATAAATCATTTATATCTTTCAAAAATTGATTTAAAAAGTTCAATAAACTAATAAAATAATAAAAATCACGTAAAAAATTTTATATTGTGAAAAACTTACGTTATTGGCTTAGTATTTATCAGAAACAGAATTTTTAGCTATCGTAGTCTAGCTTCGGGGGTTTGATATACGGTTTTCAGAAAATATATATAAATACTCGTATAATCAACATATTTTGTAAATGGCTAAATCCATTTTGATCATATATCAAGGCTCATTATTTTTTGATTTTTTATACATATATTCGAATAATTTGAAAAGTTTCGGAAAGTAATTGCTCTAAATCTTCAGCTATCACACTCTTAGTTTCTTGTTCGAAAGTACAACTTATACATATAATGTAGTGGAGTTAGTACAATGCGTTTTCCCCATCGGCTTTCTTATGTTGATACAGAAGTCACTTAACTCTTCGCAAAACGGTTCCCACTTTCAAAGCGGTAAAGCTGTGTGAAAGAGCGAAGGTGATTGATTCCACCACATGGATCAAAGGAATAGCGAATTTAGAAGATAATTAATCTTAGCCAAACACCCCTTTAGTTTGAGCTATTTGTAAGCAGGTCGTTTTATGTATTCTTCCTTTCGCTTCTTTTCACCATTCTTTCACTATTTGCAAACAAATTTCCGTTTTCTCTCGATGTCTTTTGCTACGCTACTTTTGTAACTGGTTTTCTCTGTATCCTCGAAACGGATGCGGTTGTCCGACGTAACCAAGCCGCGAATTAAATACCGCAGCCAAACGTGCCTTGAATTTTCGTGGTTGTACTCATCCCTCCTAGAAGAAAGATACGTTGTTGCGTTCGTCGCCGTTTCAGGCGCGATTGTATACTTTAAATGAAACTTTCTTCCGAAACAATTAAAAATACTCAGATTTGTGTGAGGAGAAAGATTCATTTTATTCGCGTAAGAGATTACATTTTTTTCTGGTTGTTAGAAAGCCATTGTTGCTAATGCAGACAGACATTAAATAAATATAAAAAAGTTATGTTATGGATTTTTGTCTTCTGTTACTACATGGATACAATTAGTATAATCTGTTCGTGAAATATATTGAATAAATAAAACTATGTTATTTTTACAGGTCTCTAGGATAAAAAAGAATTAAAAATAACCTGAATTGATGTTAACCATTACAGTCAGAGCGTGATATATGAGTAATTTTCAGTTAACTGTCAAATTAGGTGTCCAAAACGTTTTAAATTTTAACTTCAGGTAATAAAATGTATTATTGTATTAGATGTAAAAGAAATCTTACGAAATTATGATAGGCAAACTTTTAGCTTCGTAGTATAATCGTTATAAGATTTAACATGGGAATATTTATTTTTACTACGGAGGTGACATGCAACGAAGGTTATATTTTGTCAGTTTTCATCACATTATTCTTTACAAATTCGATTTCTCAGATTTGAGAAAAAAAGTTAGCTTACTGTATGCTTCCTTAATAAAAAAAAATTACGACAAATAAGAGCTTATACCATAGCCCAGATTTTAATAACATCCTGTAAAAATTTTTGTGTAAAATACGAATCCTGTGTAAATAAAAATTTGTGTACATTTTTTGTATAAAAATTGTGTAATGTCTTAGTTTTTCAAAAATATTTTTGCAAAGAATGTGTAATGTTTTAGTTTTACACAAATTTTACACAAACGTGTGTAAATTACAATTTATAGTTCGTCAAATATCATACAAGTTTACTTGTCATACAATTATAATTTCGCATACACACATCCACTCATGTATCACACCACATACAAACAACCATTCATGCTAATGAATACACGTAGAGGAGATCGGAGCAAAGTGAGCCTAAAAAAGTTTAAACGCGAATATATAAATATATTTCAATTATCAGTAATTCGAAATATATTGAAAAGTTATTATAGACTTTATTTAAGGAGGCATTCCAATGTGAACGCACAATAAATGAATATTTTCATCCTTTTTTTCTCGGGAACTATTACATATAATTGAACGAATGTTTTTTTTTCTTAAAGGTAAGATCAAGGAGAGTGGAAAAAAAATTTCGTTTAATGGTAAAAAATATTTATTTATTTATGAAATAAAATGCATGTGTGAAAAAAGAAGTTTTCTGTTGGCGCAGGTGATTTTGGCTCTCCTGGTGATCTGAAATAGAAAATGGAAAAAGTTTATTAATCTATGTCATCGGCCCTATGGTCCGAACCTCTACTTTTTTATTCCATCGGAAATTAACAAAATGGCGGCGTTTCTTGTAAAACAGAGAAACAAACACTTTTTTTACACCATAAATCAGGTGAAATTATAAGTTAAAATCAAAATATCAACAACTTGAAGGTTCGGACGATAGCCATTATAGTGCTGAATATTTTGCTAAAATTTTAAGTCGATATGCCCGGTCATTGTTGAGAAATCACCTGCACCAGGTGCAAAACTGTGGTTTTGAGAAAAACGCGTTTAAAGTTTTTCAAGATAAAAAGTCATAGAAAACATACCTTTTTGACTAATCAGTAATATCCGGTCCATACATGATACCTTCCTCTTGGTCGTAGAGCTCATCTTCAGCAGCTCTAGCCTCTCTCCTGGCGATTCGAGCGAATTTTGAGGTAAACGAGCTGCGCCAGTCTGCTTGTCGTACGCGCGCGTTGTCGCAGTCCTCGGCGAAGCTCAAGCTTCGACGGCCAAGTGAACATCCCATGGTTTCCAGGATCTTTATTATCGGTTTCTGGTCTTTATTAAACACACAAGCTGCAGTGTAGGTGGTAATTTCTAAAATTTTTTTGCCGCAAAAAATATGTTTAGGTGCCAAACGCCAAACGCAAGCGTTGAAGCTTTCGTTGTTCTTTTACTTGTTGGAACCTAAACATCTCTCTAGAAGTTTCTTTTGGCTCAGTTCTTGATAACTTGGCTTCAAAACATCTTGAGTTTCTTTATCAAGAGCTGGTGGGTGGGAAAATGAAGTACCCGCAGCTTTATGCTGTTGCCACTTACACCAGGAGATTTCACCTTCGGGACATAAATGGTGTTGAGACTTTCCATCCGTGGAAATTTTGTGATAATAAGTGGCCCATATTTCTCTCTGCATGTCCTCCACTTAATCAGCATGTCGTTGAATTGCTAGATCATAGTAAGGATAGATCTCGCATAACTTTGTTGGTTAGAGTAGTAGTTTTTGGTTCAGTTTTGGATTTTCCCTTTTTTTCGGAGCTACTTTTTGGCCTTGACTCTCAACCTCTTTACGTGCTTTTTTGAGATGCGTGAGCGGTTTTTTATCTTCTTTTGCTCTCCTATACATCCTTTTTTTTTACGTGCAACACGCATTCTTTTTTCTTCGCGACAAAGTCATCACCGTAAGGAGCAGTTTCGAGTAGATTTTTGAAAGTCTTCGTATCTCCATCGCCGATCGTGAAAAGAGACGCCTCTATTGTATATCTGTATGTAAGATGCAGGTATAAACACGGAGCAGCTGCTCGAATGCTTAATTCGTATACCTGCTCCGAAACCCGAGCGTTCGCAGTCAGAGCCTCTCTTTTGGAGCATTATAACTGGTTAACAAGGTAGGAATCACCCAAACGGACTATGGTCGGACATATTCGATGATAAAAACTATCGAAAAATGCAAAGAAATATCGATTTTCCAACCTTAGTCACATTAGAATGTCTCCTTAATATAAATTTTAAACACCAAGACTGCAAAGTAATTCAATTTATTTTAAAAATCACCTACAAGAAAAAAAATGAGAGGGCCTACTTTGTCACAAGCTTGGGGTAAAGTGAACCTTTGCATGGAGCAAAGTGACACTCAATAAATATGCAGATAAAAGTGTAAATTACGCTAAATTCATAAGTTTTATTTTACTCTTAAACTTAACTTAATCTATCTGTTAACAGGCATATAAGTTAGAAGCTTTACAAAATGTATTTATCAGACTTAACCATATAACCGGATTGAGGTTACACTTTCGTTTTTACATTGTTTATATAAGCGCACATTACCCCGGTCAGTTTGCCCTGAATGCACGTGCGACGTAAGAATGTTTTTAAGAGATTTACATATTGTCTTATTGTATTAAAAAAAATTTTATTTAAATTTTAGTATACTAAGTATAAAACAAAAAATATCTGTAATATAATAGCATACATAACACTGCTTTATTTAAAGACCAAAACATGCCAAATTATTATATCGAATGACTCTAAAATACATAGTTAAATTTTTTACTAAATAACTGATTATATGTACTACGAAGTATTTAAGAATCATTTACTTAGATTATTTTGTTATATAAGTGAAATTAATATAAATTTTTTATTTCTGTCGAAATATACAGAAAGCTTACTTTACCCTAAGGCTTACTTTGCCTCGGTCTCCCCTATATTCGTACAAATTAAAACTAATTTAACAATAAAAAATTGGGGCGATACAAAAATTTAGGACAAGAACAATAACGGTACATAACAACACGCAGAACATTTAAATATAATATTTATTGGTCACCAATTCGTTGTCTGAGATACATGTGTAATGACGTTTTAAATTTACATAACGACTGCAGATATCTCACAGCACGGAAAGGAGTTCCAGAAACGCGAACCTTGGGCTCTAAACGAATAGAAGCCCGTGTCGATGCGGGATACCGGGACCGAGAGCTCTTTCACACCATTCATACTGGAAGTCCAGGTATGGTTTTTACCAAAGAACACTTTTTGCGTGCTGTGATACTATCTAAAACCTGCTTGCATTGGATCAAAGATCTACTTAGCTTTTAAAATGTCTGTAATTTGGTCAAGAACTACTCTCTCCAATACATTGGATAGAAAGCTCAATAGTGTTATTGGTTGAAAATCCGAAACTGTAGAGGTGACTGGTGTTTTGCTTTCGCCAAGAGAGAGAGCTTTGTAATGATAATTTTTTTTTTTTTTTTTTTTTATTTAACGTCGCCATGTTTGTGCTCCCATGTGGTGCTAATCGACGACGGGGGTCTGCGGTGTGTTTGTAAACAAAGCACATGTAATTTTTACAGAGGTGCTTGTATCAATCGGCAGAGACTAGGATTCGAACCCGGGTCACCGGCGTGGGAATCCGACACTCTACCGACTGAGCCGCCGCAGGCCCCGTAATGATGATTATTAACCAATATTTTGATGAATTTCGATGTTTCTGAGGTCATTGAAGAAGGATATGTAGGTTTTTCAAAATGTCTATATGTGTGTGTACGTGTATGTGTATGTGTGCGTGTGTGTATGCGTGTGCGTGCCCGCCTGTGTGTGTATGTGTGTGTGAGTGTGTGTGCGTGGGTGTGCGTGTGTGTGGGTGTACGTGTGTGTGGGTGTGCGTCTGTGTGTATATGTGGCTGTGTGTGTGTGTATGCGAAATTTTAAATGAGATATTTCCTTTGTTCTGTTATTCACGAAATCGTCATTTTTTTGAAATGGTTATATCTGTGAAATATAAGAAGGAAAAATTAAAAAAAAATGAGGTGATGGGATATGGACAAGAATATAGTGTACATTTTTTGAGGCTTCATCTTTAACTTTTGAAGGAAAAAAAACATTTTTGTAAAAAGAATCGATTTTTAGTCAGCTGCGAATACTAGAGTAAATTGGTGGCAGTTGATCTCAAACTTTCCAAAATGGTAGCTTTCGATTACCTATTGAGCGAGTTATTGGCCCAGATCACAACGACCTTTATATTTCGAGATATTTTGTTATGTTTTTGACATTTGTTTTTGATCACTTATATCTCGACAATAAGACGGTCATTTTTTAACAAACAAGGCTCATTTTTTTCGTTTTTAAATGAATATTTGAAATTAAAATGAAATTCAAAAATTCATTGCCATGTTTTTTTTATAATAATTTTTGAATTTTTGTAGTTTTGAGTTTTAGCTTTTCGAGTTTTTTTGGTATGTTAGAAATATTATGATCAATTTAGTGTAAATGCTTTAAAAAGAACCTAAAATTACCTATCTTCTACAACCGAAAATTTTGGAAAAGCTCTTTCCCTTCTGTATGTATGTATGTATATATATATATATCACTCTTGTAGCGATTCCTTCGAGGAATTGCGCAGGGGGTCGTTGCGGGAGTACCCAGAAGGACTTTTCTCCTTTTTCGAAATTGCACGACGTTGCAGCTGAAACAAAACTGCAAACGTCGGGTAATTTCTACCTCTTTCCGCATTGACCGCAGCTTTAATCATACCGAGTCAAGGTAAATGCTGTGCGCCTTCGCAGAGTCCATCGCCACGTGCAAAGCGGCACGCACGCAGTTCTCTCATATTTTATTAAATTCACACACATGCACATACACGCAAGTTATTTATGTATAGACAATTAATTTAAGGATAATACTAATTCCTTCTTTTTCTCCTAAATTCTAATTTGACCGAATAGTGCACGAAAATTTGGTCCTTCGAGCCGAATTTACATGTGTTTTACAGGAAACAGAAGTGTGATCGCGCTTAAAAACTTTAAATAAAAAATAGTACTGTTCAATAACCAAGAAAAGTGATCAATCCCGAAATTAAACTTGATTCTCGCGCCGAGAGACACTCATCGACTCCGCGGTATAGTGACATTCTCGGATAGTGTATGTGCAGTGTAAATTTCTAAATGAAAAAGAGATAATGCGGAACTGTAATAAATAACACACATAAGGAAGAGAAAATCTATTACTGTCCTCTGCGAATTTGAATTTCAAAATGCCCGCGGCGTGTCGTTAGCACGCCACTGCGCGGAGCTGTATTCTCCGCCAATCAAGCGCCTGCGCTCACTCGCAAGCTTGTGCCACGAGGAGATAGCTTGAGCGCACTAGAGGGCATGCGCGCTACCTTACCGAGCTGCTGCACGCTGCTCATGGCCCACGTGCTCGACATTCCTAACCTCGAAACCGGACGCCAGTTGCTGCCTGTCTTGTTGCTGCGCTGAGTCGACGACGAGATTGCTGCTGCTACTGGAAGTCCTGCCCGTCGACCACACTAATTTTTCCTAGTAGATTTCGGAACATCGCTGCACCATACATAACACCTTCATTCTCGAGTAGAGTTTTTTCCTGTCTTCTTTTAGCTAAAGATATGATTCTCCGGGTCTTTTTGTATGTTTCAGTTGTTTTTAGTACGTCGCTATTGAGTTTACGCTCGTCTAAGCTTTGCGCTACCGACAGAATGTATTCTCCGATTGACAACCCTTGCTTCATATGTTCTATGATGTTTTTTTACTCCCAAATTGTACTCACTTATGGCAATGTATGCTGCGAATTTTACTCATGGCTTGGACACCTTATTTATTATAATTATTATTATTATTATTATTATTATTATTATTATTATTATTATTATTATTATTAATATTATTATTATTATTATTATTATTGTTGTCGTTCTTGTTGTTGTTGCTGTTGTTCTTTTGTTGTTGTTATTATTACTATTATTTATATTTGTGTGGATTAACATTTATAATTATAGATGTATTTTCGTATAATTTAATTACACGATTCTTTTTTTCCATACTCTATTAGCTATTTAGTTCCCAAATTTCTATAAATTTTGCATAAATTATAGACAAATGAATTTCACCTTCTTCTACGTGGCTGATGTATTCTTCTTTTGTAAGCCGATATTCAGAGCCATCAATATTTAAACTGGAAAGGTGGTTGAACGTCTTAGCATCTCCGTCTGAAATTATCGTCGTCAACCGGAAACCATAATCCGTTGAGCGTTTCAATATACTCTCAGCTGCCGACGTTTCCGTAGCTCCAGAGGATCCTGAGTGATTCATTGGGCAAATTTTTGCATGCCCTTGGAACCAAAATAAGAACTCAGGAGAATCTTCGCCCAAATATTTTATGGCCTGAGCACATACATGAAAGAATTTTGATCCTACTTCAAAATCAATAACAAATCCTGACAATAAATCAATAACACTACCAAAACCATGTTTTGACTTGTAACCTCGAGTGGGCCAAGAACCATCATAGCTTACACCTGCTTTTACACATAAAACTTTCAGTTCATCTTCCTTTTCATGATCTTCAACAATCTCGGCTCGATTTTCAGATACTGTTTTATCCGGATGTGTCGAATTTTCCATTTCTGTATGATCACACTCACTGTTTTTTCAAAATCTTTGTCGGCTAGATGTTGTCTTTCCTCAGCCCTTTCGATTCCACTCGATTCACCCTCCAGATCCAGTTTTTCATAGGCTTGTTTTACAATAATTCGGCACTCGTCTAAAATTATTTGAGTCAATTTCTCGACGCTACTCTCAAGTAATTTCGAATATCCATCGAACACTGTTTCCGAAAATGAATGCATACCCATGATAATGGAAAATTGTTCGATACCGGCATAGCCATTGCCAATATAACTAAACGCGGTGCTCAAACGTAAATTTACGTCGAATCCAGGTCTTGTCGATCTACCCTGTTCAACTCGTTTATATGTATAGACTTTGGATTTGTGAGTTTGTAAGGCTCTCATCTCGCAATGATCGCAATTTAGAACGATTTTATTTGCGAAACCATGTCACTCATCAGATAATATAAATCTAAGAGAAGGCTCTCCGCAATTGGCACATTTTGCATTTGTCAATATTGCCGGTAACTCTGCAAAATCTAATAAAATATATCTACATTCATGTTTATATTCTATACCGTCAGAGCTCTTTTCAGACAGCAGATCTAATTTCTTGCGGATACGTATCGTCTTTTCCACTGAGGTGTTTGAAATGTCTTCGCCATTTCCTACATCCTCCGGTATATCTGCCACCTTGTTGCTTTCTTGTTCTCCTTAGTTTACCTGATTCGCATTCCTCGACTTCTTCTGCTTTCCATCTTTTAGCGAGTCACAAAGGTCACAAAAAAATTTGGTTTCTTTCTCGGAGGAGCCATTTGCGATTTTTCAACCCTTTTTTCCACGGATAACCTAAACGACTGTTCACGAAAACGCAAAAGCTTCAGTACATCAATATGCTCCTCGAATGTTTTTCTTTATCATTTGTTTTACATTGAAATTCAATTTTTTCGTGTTTGAAATATTCACATAGTATTCCATAATGAAGTTATGATGATGAAGGATGATGATAATAGTGATCACAATGATATCAATAATAATAGATATATTATTATTATGAAATAAAATAACTGACCGATAAATGACCGATATAATAAAAATAAATGTAATCTATTATTATTATTATTATTATTATTATTATTATTATCATTATTAGTACCCTTGCTTTCATCATTATAATATTTTATAAAATTCGAAACCGTACACGAATCGACCGATAACTCGTTTGATAAATATAAAATTTGTCGATTCTTATTGCTTATACATTGGATTTCTTTATAAATAAACCTATATAACGACAGTAATCATTCAATAATAATTTACACAATGTATATTATAGGTTTCATGTAATTATTCCTATTACGAGTAGCAGTTTCTATGTTTTGAAGGCAACATCGTTTACGTCGCATTCGAGTATTCTCTCTAGAATAAAGTTGTATATTATATACAGTTCAATTCTAAAAATGAAATCGTCGTCCGCGTGAGAGAAATTTGCAATTCATACTAATAACAATAATCAGTTTTATACTAATAACAATAATCAGTTGCATACTAATAACAATAATCAGTTGTATACTAATAGCAGGTCAATACCAACCGAAGTCGGCGAGCCCGTGCCGCACCGCCTGGCCGTATGCGACTCCGCGGCCAGGCCAGCCCAAGCAGCCGCGGCGCGTCAAATGCGGGCGCAGTAAAAATGTATCAGGACTCACAGTTTTTCATCGTTCGGGTTGAAAATCATTTTACAGGTTCCTGGGATGATTTTGATCAACTTAACGCATGGATTAAGGCGACAGTGCAATGAATCAAAAATTAAGAATCAGAAACCAAAAAATTTTTTTCTAAATACGGAAAATTTTTTTTTAATCCTTTTTGAGTACATTATTGAATTCCTCGTGAAACTCTTCATATAAAACAATTGCATTTGTCCCCGCACTGATTAACTATCACTAGGCTGAAATTTTACTTGGATCTCCCCTTAAACAGAGTGAAAGTATCATCATCTTCATCATCGTCATCAGCATCATCAATTAAATCTTCGGAAAATGGAAATAAAAATGTGAATTCTCAAAATCAAAAAATCGTCGAGGAAATTGAAGAAAACAATGTTTCAAGTTCTATTAACCAACAAAATAATAGGTAAATTTGTTAGATTTTAATTGCTTGTTTATTTTTAAAAAATTAACATTGATTTTCATTACATTTTGTTATATTCGTAGGATCAATATTGAGAGTTGCAAAAAGAGCAGTAAAACTAGCACTCCTTCTGAAAGTATAACTAGTAGTTGCAGCTTTTCGAGCAGTACTTGCAGTTTTTCGAGTAGTGCTGTGAACAGCGATAAAATTCTGATACCTAACGAGGCTAAATCTATGGAGGTATATAAAATATTTATATTTATGTATCAAAAATAAATTGATTTTATCGGAAATTATGTTTTATCTATTCTGTAATAAATTATTGTAATGATTCATCTAGTAAAATCAACGTTAAAATAATTATATCATTTGAATAATCAAAAACAATTTTATTTTTATTTTATTTATTATAGATTGAAAATAGTAATACGAATCCTGTCAGTTTAAAGGAGAAGTTACAATATTGGAGTATAAATAATATTTATACCTTGATAAATTCTACCATTAAAGAAGTTTTAAAAATTTTATATAATGCAGGGCATACAAACCAGCCACGAACTGCTGCAACTTTGTTAAAAACAAAGAAATTTTCTAATGCAACAAAATTTATGGAAACCGCAAAATTAAATAATGGACTCTGTACTTATTTTGGAATTATAAACGTTTTAATTTTGATGATAAACCCGGAAATTTATAAAGATGATGAAATTGAAGTTTTAGCTAACATCGACGGATTACCTATATACAGAAATTCCGACAAACAGTTTTGGCAGATAAGTTAATGCAAAGTGGGGTAGTAATTTCAAATAAAATGTATTCTTTTAATATTAAAGTCTTCATTTGTGACTGTCCTGCAAGAGCTGTCTGTAAGTGTTGCAAAGGTCACGGTGGCTTCTATTCTTGTGAAATATGTGATATTAAAGGTATTACAATAAATAAAAGACGAGTGTATAGTCAAATCGATTGCAAATTAAGAACAAAAGATTCTTTTTTAAATAAAAGACAACCCGAACACCATAAAAAAGGAAACTCCCCTTTGACCTGAATTTCTGGATTTGACCCTGTGAGACAAGTTTTTCTTGATTCAATGCATCTTTAGTCTTGGAGTTATGAAATCTCTATTAGAAAAATTTACGGAGCCTGGTAACCAAAATAAATTAAGTACAAAACACAAAAATGAACTCAACAATATATTAAAACATATTAGCCCTGGTATATCAATGGCATTCCAACGCAAATGCCTTGATTTAAAAGATGTGAGTAATTGGAAAGCAACACAGTACCAATTTGTTTTGTTGTACTCATTACCATTCTTATTTAAAAAGTTTGTGTCGACAAAAAATATAAACATCTACTTCTTTTATTTGTATCATGCCGCATATTTTTTAGCCAAACTTTTGCAGTACCATTTGCTAATTACGCACAAATACTCTTAAGAAAATTTTTTACTCTAACGCCGACTATGTATGGGAAGAATACGCAAGTTATGAATTTTCACAATCTCATTCATGTAGCAGATGATGTAGAATATATGAAAGCGCCATTGTCAGCCTATTCGGCGTTTCCGTTTGAAAGTTGCTTGGGGCAAATAAAAAAGTTGATCCGGATCCCAAATAACTCATTGGTTCAAATTTTTCGACGATTACACGAGATGCAGTCAGGGACATCACAGTTTATAAAAATAAATTATTTATTGAGTGATTGTTTAAAAAAATTAATCTTTTCCGAAATCAATATTGCAACAACAAGATGATGAATGTGAAGTTTTAAAAATTAAATTTAAACAATCAGTAATTAAAACAAAATCTCCTGACAAGGTTATGCACCTCGCCACAAATAAAACTATCGAAATCAGCAGATTATTTTTTGAAGTAAAGGAAATCAAAATGCAAGGTTTTATTTTATATTGTGAGAATGCATTTAATTATCCCTGCGAGTCTAAATTTGTTGGTGTAGAAAGGATCACTCGTGCATCAAAAATTTTAAAAGCGTTTTGTTGCACTGATATTTTTAGCAAATGTTTGAAATTGAAAATTGGAGAATGCTCATACGCGATTCAAATGCTTCATATGTAAATATATGTCTTCATTTAACCATTGTTTGTACATACTTCTATATACAATTCAACAAAGAATCATACCCAACTATCCAGGTACGTAAAGTGTTGAAAATTAAAAATATATTGTAAATAAGTTCAAAAAGTCATGGAAATAATAAACTAATTGTACAAATTAAATGTTATTCTTATAAATTACGAATTTCAAGTTGAGTTTTAGATTGAGCTTTTCGTGTCTTTCATACTGCATTTATCAAATATTGCATTCACCAAATCAAGAGATTTGAAAACTTCTTAAAATCGTATCACTTTTTGAGGTAATTTATTTCTTATTGTTATAAATTATTGTTATTATTGTTATATTTACTATTATGATTTTTATTATTTAAAAGGTAATTTAATACAATTTAACGAATTACCTTACAATGATCTACACAGTAAAATTATGTTTGATACTTGAAAATTTGTTTGATTATTTAAACATAATTCTAAACGTTTATTACATAAGTTGTTATACGCCCAATACTATGCTCTTTCGCGCAGCTCAGGGCAGCTGAATTTAAATTCTCGCGCCACCGTAGTTCGCGCGTCGCCGCTAGGTGGCGTCGTCCAAACCGTGGTAGAAGTAGGCATGGCAAATCCATATAGGACCGGCCGTCGCCGTAGTCGGCACCCGTGGAATCTCGCCTAAAGTAACTTGCCTAGTAACGCCTACAGACGACTATAGGGCTAAGATTTGAGTTTGAGAATAAACCACGGTTTTTAATGAAACTTCCGTTTAATTGACTTGCTTTCTCTCTCTCTCTCTCTCTCTCTCTCTCTCTCTCTCTCTCTCTCTCTCTCTCTCTCTCTCTCTCTCTCTGTCTCTCTCTCTCTCTCTCTCTCTCTCTATATATATATATATATATATATATATATATATATATATATATATATATATATATATATGTATATAAATAATTTTATGGGGTTATTGGGAGAAAATTTACTATTATGTAGTGTAATCATAATCTTTTTAGTTTTGATTTATCTTACATGATTCTAGAGTTACAAGTTTCAAGTTTACATTTATTAACGCTCGCTTCTGGATTCTAACCCTTTACTAGCGAGTCTCTAGATCTTCCAGTCAAGAAGAAGACATACGTTCGAAGTTTCTAAGTTCGAACTTACGTTGCCTTCCCGAGGCCGGTACTATAGAACTTATTTAGGTTCTCGTCGCTGGGCAGTAGCCGCTAACGCCAGAGAGTTCGGCGGGCCGTTGAGGACGGTGCAGAGGCTCCAAGTCTCCTCGTCTTTCTTGGGTTCTAAGGTCTACTTCCTCCAGTCAGAAGGCATGCATATTCGAGGGTTCTATGTTCGAACTTGCGTTTGCCTACCCGAGGTCAGAATGTGAAACCTCGGAGTCAAGACGGACTGATGACCACTTTCACACTTTCAGTCAACAAAACGTCTATAAAACGTGGTACGCGAGGTATTTATAACCTCGCGTATCGAGCGTGAAGGTGGTATATATACGTCAGTACCTTTCATACAATGAGTGTTTGACAAATTTCGGTGTCCCTGACCTGGCCGAGAAGGGGAGAGTGCTGAGCTCACTCCTCGTACTCGCGCAATATCTCCCGCGCGGCATTGGCGAATATTTCGACATGCTTCGGTTTTCGCTCGCTTAAGCATGTAAAGTCGTATACACATATGTGTATACAAGTGGCTATAGATGTACGTATATACGTTAATATTCTTATTTAATTTTATAATATATGGTGTCAAGGGGATGTCGCACCCCTTTCGATTAATCAAACTGATTTTAAAATTTAAAATCATGAAAAAAGTGGGTTTTATCACTCGAAATATTATATAAAAAATCATGAAGATAGCTTTTTTAAGTACAAAAGTGACTGCTATAGTCGTAAAATGGCAGAAGTACAATATTTATATAAAAAATTAAAATAACATGAAATATTATTAAAAGAAATTATTAAAATGCACATTTTCATAATAAAGTCATATTTAGCTTCAACCAACTTTAAATATGAGGTTTTTAAAAAATTGGAAAAAATTCACAACCATTTTACATACAAGAAGGCACATATTTGCCCAAATATAAAAATTTTTTTTTTGGTTCTCGATTTCTTAGAGAATTATTACATACATATATAATATTACGGTCATATTTAGATCTGAACAACTTTAAACCTGTCGGCTTCAAAGAAAAAAATTACAAGAATTCTTCATACTCAAAAGAACATATTCACTTAAATTAAAAAGAAATATTTTTTTGTTTTCGATTTCCCAGAGAGTTATCCATTTATATATAAAAATACAATTTATTTTCCGAAAAATCGAGAATATATATATAGCTATATGGGTAATTCGCTGAGAAATCGAAACAATAAAATATTTCTTTTTAATTTCAGAAAAAATATTCCTCTTAGTAGAGTGCATTCTCAACAGTGGTCTTCCCAATAGGCCTAATCCACTCTACAAGTAAATAAAAGTTTTATTAAACTATACTGTTAAGTGTAAAGATCGCAATATATAATATCAAAAGAGTTATTTTGAGTACTTAA
>OX424576.1:52453842-52628025 GCA_949152435.1 Gastracanthus pulcherrimus
TGTGATTTGGATAAAGTTCAGTCTGCAAGGAAAGTATGAGTTGCTTAACATTTTTATTTTTTGACAAAATATAACGACAGGGGCATGTACAGCATATCGGAGGACTTTCGCTCAAGTCAGGGCAAGAAGAAAATGACGATGATTCTGCAAGGAAACATTCATCTTATCCCAATAGCGGGTAACTTGTTGGATCAGATAATTTGTGAACACAACGTAGACATTTTGATGATTAGTGAGCAGGACACCATATGTATAATATGGATCGCAAATACAAGAAAAGTACTGGTTACGCTGCATTGATCGGGAAAAGGCTTTGTGTGGGTCATAAGCAATGCGGCAACGTACGTAAGTTGTCGCTTTACACCCAGTTATAATATTAAAGACTTTATTCGAAAGAGAGGAGAACTGGAAGATATGCTTTGGGAAATATAACGAAACCTAGCATTTAGAAAACCTGGGCAAATGAAGACGGTACTATATATCACTTTTGCACCAGATGACATCACCGGCAGCGTGCAATGCCATCGGATGCATCGAACTATATTAGGTATAATATATCTAAAGTGAATAGAGAAAAGTTAGTAACTGTCTTACAAGAAGGACAGAAAGCAAGTAACCAAGGCAAAGCTGAATAACAGGAGGGAGCTAAGGCCCAGAGATAAGGTATAATGCACAGTGCATGTGAAGCATCAATGCCAATAAAGCGACCCGGAGGAAACAAGAGACGACCCGTTTAATGGTGGACGGAAGAGATCGTTAACTTAAGATACAATTAAGATACAACAATGGCAAGAGATGTCTACTGACGTACAGCACGATCCATGGGGTCTAGCCTATGAAATCATGCTCTGCAAGCTAAATCAGTTAGTACGCCTGCACTTTGAGATGCAGAAATCATGGAAAACATTATCAACACCCTTTTCCAAATGATGAGAAACGCAACGAAGACAATGTTGAACATAATCTGGAAGAAATATCACTTTTCACAGAAACAGAATTGAGAATAGCTGCAGACCCCATGCCTACATTCTGTTAGATATGTACAATAGCTGTCTCAAGATAGGTATCTTTTATGAAAAGTGTAAAATACAAAGTCTGATGCTCATCAGTAAGAGATCGGAAAACCTTAACTCGGCATCGGATAATAGACCGCTATGGAGAAACTTCTTCGAACTCTTCTACAAAATGCAGTAAATGCTAGTGGAGGTCTTTTAGGTAGACAATACTGCTTCAGGAGAGAAATATCAATTGTTACAGTATGTTACGTTTCTACTTTTTACGCCGTGATGCCCCTCAAAAAGTAAGGAAGAAACTGATTAATATTTAAATTTCGTGGTTCGCGTACTGACCCGAATTCGTCGTAGTTGCGAGTGTCGACCCCCTTCCCCGTAAAGCACCGGGTGTGATCACGCCGTGCCGTGGGTGAATTTTGTTGCCCGGTGCCGGTGATGATGTCTAGGTATCCCGTTGGATAACCTGTTGAGTACCATTGCAAAAACTAGAGGTGAATAACTTTTGTTTTTCTATATTATTTTTTACGTCGATGCACTCGGCTGCGGAATTACAGCCGGGCCCAGTGACGTTGGGGGGATCGCTGAGCACGCTCACCGATGCAGCGTGATCAGGTACATGGGAGTACGCCAGCGTGAACCCCTGCGGTGTCCGTCGATAGTTCGCTCGGTGGATGACGATCGGAGCATCAAATTGAAGCATAAAACTTAGGCGCGTCGATACGTGAAGGTTATTCACGTTGCTCGGCGCCACTTATTTCTTTTCTTTTTGTTTCAAAAACCGGTTTGGAGTGGTTTTATACATTCGAAATGGATGGACAAAACAAGATTGAAAATGTGTAAATTTGTATTTGGTAATTTTATTTTTTATTTGCATCTTGCATTAAACGCCAAAAAGAAAATGTTAGTTCACCCTTTAAACTCTACACCCCCTGTCGAATACGAAATGAGAGAGATGAAAAGATTTCGAAACACTAAAGCTGGGCTTGTGTGTTGTACGGGATAGCGGATAGAAAAACATAAAAGAGAAGTGCCTCTTTTACACCAGTTAACAGGCAGCTAGTTCGCCGATTGCTCCGGGACTGTCGAAAGACGACTGTTGCTGAGTCGTCTATCTATCTCTCTTACTCCTTGAAACTCGTCATCGAGCCCCCTTGCGAGCGCTTCGATTTCGCACTAATCAACCTTTACTAGCGCGCGCTTCGATTTTGCACAAATTTACCTTTATCCGCGCGCATTGCGCTCAGGCACTTTTGCATGCCATCTCAAGTTTTAGAGATCAAGAGAATCTTCGAAGAAGAACAGAAGAAGAACAATCCGAAGAGTCGTACTGGAGCAACCTTAGATTTGAAAAATGCCTTCAAATCTGCCAGATGGAATAATATCGTGTCTTCTTCGTATGGAAAGGATTACCCAAAATAAGGAGAATCGGCTGGAGCTGCTCAAGGATCGATCATGGGATCTGACTTATGGAATGTATCGTAGGACAGTGGTCTGCTACTGGATATTCCGGTCGATACCTTATTCATCGGGTACGCAGATAACATAGCATCAATAATCATCGCTGGATATAGAGAATAGTCTGAAGAAAAATTGGACATGGCCATGAAACAGATCAACGGGTGAACGGAAGACCACGGACTAGAACTAGTATATTTTACCAGAAACCAAAAAAAGACTTTTGACGACATCCATATAATGCAAGTAGGAAAAAATCGGATTAAGACTAAGGAGGCCATCAAGTATATAGGTATAACGCTGGATTCAAAAATGAAATTTAGTGAACAGATCAAATGAGCAGCAGACAAGGCAGCATGAGTTACGACGGCAACTAACAGAGTTATGGACGACTTAGTCGGACCAATAGCGAAAAAATCTCCATCTCCCGATGACGGTGACCCAATTCATTCATCTGTATAGTGCATATATATGAGCCGACGCACTAGACATTGAGGTTTGTAGAAAACATATCGCTACAATTCAGCGTACAGGACTGCTAAGGATAGCGAGCATGTACCGAAAGCTTTGGAACTACGGATCTCGAGTGTCGAAGTCATAATTCTAATCGACCGGCTTGCTAAGGAGCGAAAGAGTCTGACTACCAAACTAATCCTTGCTCCTAAGGTCACTCGGATCCATATATGCATTTATCGATTTAATGAAATGAAAATTAACAATTACTTACCCTCACCTGAACCCTTATGGATGTCCTATTACATTTATTTGTGTTGAAAGTGTTTCTAAAAGTTAATTTTATACGTTAAAATGCATAAAATTATATTTTCAAGCATACTGTACGTTCCTTAAATATTTTTATAGTATTTAATTACATTGCTTTATATGCATTTGCTATATTTAAACCCGTTTTCTCATGACTTAATTTTTGGACGTAGAAATGCTCCTTGCGCAACAATACTTGATGAAATCGGGGAGGATGGGGTATTGCCGGTCACTGCTTGTTATTTCCGGCCGGCCGGTGCTTGTTATTTCCACTTTCAAATTTTTTTTTGTAACTTTAAATAATTATTATCTTAATTCAAACCATTGAATTTAAATATTTCTTATGGGTTTAATATAAAAATTTAAGGTATCGAAGCTATAAGTTGAAATAAGAAAATGCATTTTTACCTGATTTACTCCATATTAAAGAGTAATACCGGTCAGCCTTGGTATAATTCCGATCACTATCAGACAGTTACTTTTACAGGTGAAAAATTTCTTTAAATCAATTATATGAACTTTCATATGATCCGTCGCATTACTATTCGCAATCACACAGTGAAATATGTAATAACATAACCACTGTTCAATCAGAAATACTTAATCAAAGTTACCCTACCTGAGAGCGCAGCGCAACGTTTTCGTAGCCTCACTTTCGGGAGCGCCATATAAATAACATTGTGACCGGGATTACCACAACTCTGCTTAATAATTTAAATTGAAATGACAAAAAAGAAATAGGTTTATACTCTTTCTTCTTCACTACTTCGTATTCTTAGATTGTTCAAATTAATGAAGTTGCAAAAAATAACTGCATAAAGCAACAAATAATCTGCATAAAAGCTTATTTTATAGACCAGATTTCTGATAAGTAATGTAGGGCTACACTTTGATTGTGTATAATTCCTTAATAAAACTGAATAGAAGGTTGTTTAGACATTAGATTAATTGCATTTTATGTTGCGTTTAATATACTATTCGAATAATTACCTAAAAATAATTAGATTATTGAAAATAAGGGTGACTAGAATTAGCCAGTCACCGGAATTACCCCGTTCTTCCTAATGCGCAAAATTTTTATACGGTGGTTGTGTAGAAAATCGCTGTGACAATCATGTAAAAAACCATAATTCTGTTAGGTTTAAAGTAATTGTATCAAGCTCCGTTGCGCAAAAAGAATTTTTAAGGCCAAAAATGATGTTAAATAAAAGGCTTTAAATCCATGAACCCCATAAACCACATTAAAATAGTAAACCCATAAACGCCATAAATTAATGAATTCCATACAATCCACAAACTTCGTAAACTCCTAAAATTCTATATAATCCATAAAAATCATAAACACTATAATATATAAAAATATAAACCCATAAAACCCATAAAAATCATAAACGCCATCAGCCCATAAACCCTATATATCCATAGACATCGTAAACTTTCTGAATCTCACAAAACTCAAAAAAAAATTTAAACTCCGTAAAACGTATAAGACACGTAAACTCCATAAAACCCATTAAAGCGATGAACTCCATTAAATCCATAAACATCGTAAACCCCATTAAATCCATTAACATTGTAAACCCCAAAAATCCCATACATCCAATAATCATCGTTAACCCCATTATCCCCATACCCCCTCTATAAAGCCATAAACATCGTAAACTCCATAAACCACATAAACCCCGGAAACCCCATAAAACTTATAAAACTCATAAACGATATAAAGAAAGAAGAATTTTTATAAGATTAACCGAAAAGTCTGAAACAGAAGAATGTGATTTTAATATAATAGAGAATTTTTTAGTAAAAATATTAATTTTCAAAAATCAATTTTTTTATATTCAAACTAGAAATAAACCCAATAAGAGTTAAATTAATAACTAAAGAATTTATAATAGTTAAAATATAATGATCAGAATATTAGAATGTCCAAAAAAATTTAATGCTCAATGTAGGGCCAAAGAACTATGAGTCAAAAAATTATAAAACAGCCAAATTTTAAGACCTAATAAATTATAATGATCAAAATATTAGAATGCCCAAAGCATATTAAGGCTCAGAAGGTTATAAGGCCCAAAGATCGATGAAACCACAAAATTATAAAAAGAGCAAAATTTTAGGACTCAATATATTATAATGACCCAAAATTTTAAGGCATTAAATATGTAAAGCCCAAAAATATAAGGTCCAAAAAATTATATAGCCCGAAGAACTACGAGGCCCAAAAATTATAAAAACAGTCAAATTTTAAGACCCAACAAATTACAGTGATCTAAATATTAGAAATCCCAATAAATGTAAGGTCTAGTGAACTTTGAGGCCCAAAGAGATTTCTGTCAAGAGATGTCCCGGTGTCAGCGCTGTCACGTTTTCTGGATCGCTGGTAAGTGGGCTGAGAGGCTTGGAGTTGAGGTAGGCTTCGATTTGCGTTCAAAGCGTAAAGAACTCCTCGAAAGTAAGGTTCGAGTCCCCATGACTCGGCGGAGATGGTGTTTGAAAGCCTTGACACTGGCCTCCTAGAGACCACTGAAGAATGAAATACGGGGTGGGATGAATTTTCACGTAACCTCGTCGTTGGATACTGCTTCTGCTACTTCCTTGCTCAGCTGCGAATTGGATGTGAAGAGCTTTCGTAGCTCTGCGCTCGTTCCTTGGAGTATTGTCCAGTTGTCGCTGTAGATGGTGTGGCACAGGCCTCATCTGGTCATGAAGCGCCTGACTCCCAGCAGAACAGTCTGAGTGGTGTAGTGGGAGATGCATTCGCTATGCATGGCTCGTGACACCATGCAAACGGAGATGACTACGTACTCTTTGAAGGGCTTCTGGCCTCGTCCTTTTAATGTGCTCATGGCGGAAGGCCCAGCGTAGCCAAGCCCAGTGATGCTGGAATTCTCGATTGGTGTAACTCTCATGATGGGTAGTGGTACCATTTGCTGAGTTTCCATTTTACCTTGGAAACGTGTACCCAGTATGCATTCTTCGGTCAGCTCCGAATACGGTTACGTATGCAATACAGAACGCATGCCGGACATGGCTCATGACGAGTTGAGGTCCACCATGTAGAGTGCGTAGATGAGTATCTTGGATTAGCAGCTCAGCTAAGTGGCTCTCGTTCGAGATGATTGCTGGATGCTTCTTTTCATGGCTAAAATAGACGTTGTGTGGACATCATTTGACTCGTAGAATGTGTCATGTACGAGCTTATGGCTCTCCGTGGTAACTTCTTAAGACGCGCACTCAGCTCTGCCCGACACTGCTCCAGCGTTCTCACGCGCAAAAGTGCAGTGCTTGCACCTTTTGTGAGCGGGGTCGCTCGCAACTGTCGCGGTGCGACTGCGAGCGGGCCAACAGATACCCGACGATATTCACTGCGAGAGGTGCTCGGGACGAATAAAGCTGCACTTTACTAAAAGCCATGTTTACTTGATTCCTGCGCGCCTCTCTGGCGTCACAGGAGAATTCCACCAACCATCCATCACATTTGGCATCCCTTGTTAGCCTGTGTGGAATCGAGGACCTATTTTCTCCCGACGTTGAATTCGAGGACCTTTTTTCCCCTGCGTTTAAATTTAAAATAAAAAAATTAAAAAATTGGGTGAGTGCGTGGGCGGTGCAGTACGACAGCGCAACTCTCCACTAACCAAGGACCACGCTTCAAGGCCTTACACACCTGTGGCCGAAATTGCACGCCGCTGCATCTTTAGCAGGCCCCAACACACCGCACAAGCAGCCATCGCAGAGAATCAAAAGAAAAAAGAAGCTCGCCATCTGTCATCGAGAGCGCAGTGGTTCCGAAGAGCAAACCGGCCGTCGAGACACAAGCAAGCAGCGATCAACGTGGACCACTGGCAATAAGCCGCAAGCCTACACTAGGCCACCGAAACCCATCGGGGCCACCGAAGCCCATCGGGGCCACCCAAGCCCACCTGGGCTAACGGGACTAGTCCAGCAGACACCACGCGCAGTTCAGTCATCGGTGCGGACCAGCCGCCGACGCGCGCGAAACAGCCGACAATCACAGAGCAGTCGCACCAGCAAGTAGTAGCTGTCTTCGCACGCCATCACCAGCAACACCGACGATTCGCAGCCACATCATATTCTTCGCGGGAATTTTGTAAGTCAACTTTTTGTCCTATGGCGCAGATTCGTAAAATTTTTTAACTTAATACGTTATTCGAGTGTTCGAACTATTTGAAAATGCCCTCCGGTACATTCGATTTATTATCCGACGCGACGGATCCTACCGCACAATCCGAGAGAGGAGCGATGAACCGAGCTCCACGCGACTCCAAAAGTGTCGCGCGTGAAGATCGCTTAAAAGAAAAAATTTTAAAACGTCTAAGTAAGTTCGACCTTGCACCGCGGAGCCTACTAATTGAAAGCAAATGGTCGCGCTCGTTGCATACATCGGGAGACCCAGCGAGCAATGGGCAGATATTTAAGCGCGCCGAAAAAGTGCTGAAACAGTTAGGCCAGCTCAGCTCCGAGGTACGCAGGGCGCTATTGCGCAGCGAGATCGAGCTTGCATCTCGTGCCTGGAGCGGCTCAAGCAAAACCGGGAATACGCGAACAATAGCGCACGAAAGCAGAGATCGGGAACTGCGCCGAGAAAGGACCGTCCGAAATTGGTCGCCAGCTAGAGGAAAGGCTAGCGAGGCTTCGCGACATTGCGAGATCCTCGTCGAAAAGCGGCCCTGCTGACTCCAGATCGTCCGAAAACGAGCGCAACGACGAAGTTATGAATTTACTCGAAATAAAAAATATAGTGTGGAAAAACGGAGATTCCGAATTAACGCGCGCAGAGCCCACAAAAATAAGATCACGGAAAAATCGCGAAACGAGCAGCGAACGAGACAGGGTCAAGCACACCACGACATGGGCGATGAAAGGAAACGTTTGCCATAACGCAAATAGTCAACGTAAAAATCAAAGCCCGCAGCGCGAGCTTAGCCCAAGAGAGCGGAGCGTGCGGAACGCACGGAGCGGAAGTGGTGCATGCAGCGGAAAAAATACAGAAAGGCCCAGCAAAACATGTGGCTCGAAAATTCTCAGCGAGTAGGAGCACGTAATATTTCAGAAATATTTCAGGAAGTTCGCGAAAAATAGGACATAAGCAGCATCCGATTTTGCCGTCCCGGATTCATAAAAGCATTCACAGACGCAGCGGTTCGGATAGCGAGGACACTCGCGTTTCGGTTCGAACTCGGAGCTCGCTTAAAGATCGAGAAGCATTGAGAAGTGTACGGGTGAACGAATCGCACAGATTTACGAGAAATGCGTGTGCGAATACAGGGCGCAATGAGGAGCGCTCAATACACCCACATAGCCATACAGCGCGTCTCGAGACCGGCGCGATAAGAGCATGCATCGGCGCTGCGCGCGATTCCAGCCGCGCGATAGATGCATGCAGGTGCTCAGCGCGATTTGAGCCGCGAGAACAGTGGCATAGCGAGCGACTTTACAGCCGCGGGCGCGAAACCCTCGTCAGTGATAACTGTGATAGTAGAAGCAATCGGTACGTTAAACGCGAAAAGAGCAATTCCGTCCCAATCGCGACCCACCGCACGGCAGCAGTAGCGACCGCAGCAACCATCGGGATCACAAGCACAGCAAGCGACGGCGCGGATCCGAACGAAAATCATCCTCGTATCATGTCGATTCAAGTAACGACAATGAAAGCGACTCAGCGCGTAGCGACCGGAGTAGCAACAGTCACCGCCGGCGACAAGGATTCGGCGGAAAAGTCTCGTTCACTCAACCGGTAAATCTATTGCCAACGTTCGACGGCAACCCGGATAAATTAAATTTATTTTGCCAGTCCGTCCAACAGCTGCGCGATTCGTTCGGTCCCGAATTAGATAGATAGTTAGATTAAGATTTATTTTGCACAAGTCAAAAATATACATCATATGTACATAGTTTCGATACATTAAATTAAATTTGTATCCATATCACAGATTCATCGTTAGATTTCATCACATAGGTTTATTATAAATGCACAGTTTATGTTAGTAGTCTTAACTATCACGTTACAACATAGAACCTTAATTAAATAATTACTTAGCAGTATAACACAGTTAATTTTTATCACAGAACACATTTCGTTCGTCGCAGGTTTCAATAATATGCCTACGTATTGCCGTTTTAAATTTATTTAGAGACGGAAGGTGCCTAATAGCGCGGGGGAGCGAATTCCAGAGGCGAGCACCTTGGGCTCTGAAGGACTACAGGCCAACATTAGTACGCGACCCTGGAATTTTTATTTCCTTGGGATTCATACCTGAGGTTCTAGACTGATTTTGTTCAAAAAGACCGCAAGGTACGGAGGCTGTCCCATGACAACTGCTTTATAAAGCATTACCACCGCAAAATACTCCCTTCTTATCTCCACAGTCAACCAGCCCAGTTTCCTCCTGTAGAGAGAGACATGCTCATCCTTTCTAACACCACATATATATCTCACACAGGAGTTTTGCAACCTTTAAGGCCTGGTCTGTAGCTCACCTGATACGTTTGGATTATAATTGTTTTGTTAGTTAAGATATAGTTTTTATTCGAGGTATACAAGAGAGCAATAATCTAAGTGAGAGACAACAAGAGTACCTGCGAGCTGTTTGCGTAACGCTTCGGTGGTGCAGGATCTAAAAGATCTGAATATATAAGGCTCTTTTAACCTTCCGACTAACTGCATCCACTTGCGATTTCCATGTTAATTTAGAATCCATAACAACACTGAGGTTAGTTACAGTATCGGCAAAGGGAATAAAAACGTTATTCTGCACCTCAATGCCTGGAAGGTGCAATTCTTGATATTGTAATCCGACCCAAAAATTATAGCTTTATCTTTGTCTTCCCGACATTAAGGTGAAGGGCATTCTCAGAAGCCCAAACCGACACTGCTCGCGCCACAGCTGACAGGCGATCAATGCCTATCTGAAGATCATCTCTCGCAACCTGCGTATAGGTTTGTAAATCATCAGCATAAAACAAATGCGCGACAGCATCCGATAATTCACCCTGGAGATTTTTGAAAGCAGCTAGTATGTCTCCAGCCTTTATATTAATGATCTTAGACAGCAGGGGCCCAAGAACCGAGCCCTGTGGAACGCGATTGGTTGTGCACCAATCAGATTCCCCATTAGATTTTGTAACCACTCACTGGTTACGACCTGTAATATATGACTTGATCCACAGGACTATTGACCTAGAAAACCCCATTCTGATCAGCTTACGAAGTAATTTAGAGGTCGAAATAGTGTCGAACGCCTTACTGAAATCAAACATTAGGAGTATGGTAAGCAGCTGTTTCTTGCTATTAATACCATCACGAATCTCCTCTGACAGACTCAGTAGTGCTGTTTGCGTACTATGATGTTGTCGAAAGCCAGTTTGACGTGGATCAAGGATTTTCTTGGATGAAATGAACTCTGAAATCTGCTCGTGGACGATCTTTTCCAAGACCTTGGAGAGAAAACTCAACAAGGCTATTGGACGGAAGTCCGAGACGGCAGATGGAATTGCCGTCTTCTTTAGAGGCACCAGATGAGCCTTCTTCCAGGTGGGAAAAACCCCACTAGACAAAGAGGAGTTGAAAATCTTAGCCAAATGATGGCCCAAAACCGGAAGAGACTTTGCGATGACATTTTGGGGTATTCCGTCTTCGCCCTTTGTCTGTGACGAGAAATGAGCAACGGCCAGAACAACGCCCGAGAAGGTAACTTCACGAAAAGTGAAGCCATCATCGCTGGCCGTCGATAACATGTTATCTAGATTTTCGTCATGCTCCGTTTGAGAGATAGAGACCCCAACAAAGTGGATGTTTAATTCATCCGGAGTGAAACCATGCAGCTCCTCTTTAGCCTTTGGTAACAGTCCAAGGTGCCGAAGTTCTTTCCAGATATTTTTGTTATTATCCAGAGCATCAAAAATTCTGCTCTGAGTAAAAGCCTCTCGCATTTCAACTGTGCGCTGTTCTGCTTGAGCTGCGAGAGACTGGAACTCCTAGGCTACAACTTATTGTCCCGAGTCCGTTTCTAGCGCCGTCGAGCGGCATCACGCTGATTATAGAGTTCTTTCAGCTCGACATCCACCCAAGGAGGGAGACATTTCTTCTTCAGTGTAAACTGTTTCAGAGGGGCAAGTTCGTCGATAATCGCCAAGATGTTGTGGCTAAGATGTTCTAACAATAACTGGGCAACTGATGGGCGACCAATCACAAGCAGTAAGGAGGGATAGAAGTTTCTCCTGCCTAATAGACTTAAAATCCCTATATGAAAAGTTATTGAGAGCAAGGGACTTTGAAGTTTGGATGTCGATTGTGACATCAATTATATTATGTTTACTCGGAAAGGTCGCCATCATGTTGTTCGCATCCAGCACCACATCATTGTCGTCAGTGAAGATCATATCAATCCAAGTGTGAGATTCTCCGACGTGGTGAGTCGCGCCATGATCAACTAATTTAAGGTTTAATTCACAAATTAACTCTCTAACAAACGACGCTTCCTGAGATGTCGACAACATGTTCGCGTTCAGATCTTCCATTACAATCCGGTGATCGTACCCTACCGAATAAGTTGTCAGGTTCTGTATTAGGTCAGAATCGTTAGACCCCCTGGAGGTCGATATATGACAGCCACGAAAATTGGCAGATGGTTGCCTTGCTGAATTCTACACATTAAATATTTAGGGATACCTGGCTTGCCTTTGTCTAACGTAGTTTTTTAGGAGCACAGCACCGTTACTTTATAAGAATTACGTACATAAAGGACCACCCCTCTTCCTTTATTATTCCTGTTCTGCCTAATTGACGAGAACCCGTCGATCTAAACGCCAACATCGTCGCTATCCCCGAAATGCGCCTCAGCCACACCGAATATATGATAGAAAGGACGAGCAGTCACAAGGAAATGACGGAGCATACTCATATGCTTACTAAGCGATGTTGCATTAAGGAAGCCTGCCCTTAGTCCTCAGCTTCCACCTCTCTTGCTACGTCCCCGCGTAGTCAAATTCTACCGCCACAATTTAAGTTCGACGTCCTTGACGCCGCCGCGTTAACGCTATCGCTAGCCTCATTACGAAAAGATGCAGATAATGCGTGCAGATCTGCAGCCGAAGTGATCACATGCACCGATTCACGGTCTCGCTTCTTAACCAGGAAACGACCGCCCCTATGCCAAATATATTTGAAGCTTAAACCACGAGCAATAGATTTTAAGGTGTTGAAATGAGTAAAAGATTCTTTACTTAAAAGTTCATTAATAAAAATTTTACTTCTAATAAGGCTATTATTACTCGTGTCCTGATTCAAAAGCGTTACGTTAACATCCTTAGTGCTAAATGCTGTAAATCTACTTTTGGCTCTCATAATCTCGGTTACCAAGCTGCTATGAGAAAAGCAGACAACCCACGAGGATCGTCGACGCTGGTAATTGTTCGCGGGTTGGTTCGCAACGGTCTGTCTTTCCGATCGAAGCAGGCGTATAGACATTAAGTCTTTCCTCACGATGGACGGTAGAACAGTGGTAAGAATGGCAAGGACTACGTCCTCACGCTGCGATTCGTAACCTTCAAAAATATTAGTAATAACTATTTCCGCCGATCCTTCGCCACTATTCATCCCGTTCAACGTTGAACAATACCTGTTCCGGTCAGTAAGATTTACGTTTTTAGAACTTTGGCACCGAGTTCGACGGCGACGACTCTGCGTGCGAAACCCGTCAGAGTCTGCCGGCAGGACGCTGCCTGATGGAGCAGAGCGCGCATTATCAAGGGCTACTTTGTTATTCAAAGTATTATTATTACAATCATTATTATTAACCCTACTATGTACAGACTTAACCATATTATTATTATCATTATTCTTACAACTACTTGACATCGACCCGTCGATGTCTCTAAGCGAGACTAGGATGAGTGACTCGTTAGCGTCAGGAATGGTGTTAATATCCGCGTTATTACTACGTGTACTGCTCGAGCTGACAACCATAACCTCAATTTTATGCATCAGCGTTTGAAGCTGTTCTTTCAGCAGTTAATTCATCAGATAACTTACGCACGCAAGCAAATCGTCCGCGTGCTACCGCGTATTGCGACTATTGTGAGCAATCGACGCATAACACCAGCGACTGTTGAAAACTGCAAAAGGATGTTAAAAATAAAATAATAAAGAATTCTTGGCTGACCAACAATCAAGGCAACGAAGATCGCAATTTCAACAATTCACGAAACTGGACCAACTATAAGGGCAGCAATAATAATAGGAACAATAATCGACATTTTGGCAGTAGCATTCAGTGTATTGACGAGAAGGTCGACACTGTTATTACCGGTGGCAGCAGCAGCAATGAGGAGCCGGAAAGCATCGAGCCGATGCCCAACAGAAGTGACACGCTAACCAAGCAGCTTAATAAGCAGCGTTTAAACTAGCTGCACGCTCGACACGATCCTCGAACGCCGAGCGTGAAGAACAAGCAAACCCAAAAAGCAAAATAGTAAAAGAAGCAGTAAAAATCAAGTTCCTGACTGCGGGTCGTCAGGCGCCAATAGTAAACATCGATTTCCCCCAATTAAAGCACGTATACGGTAACTTTTATGCTCATTCAGGAGCCGACGTTTCCGTCGTCAAGATTGGGCATTTAGAGCCCAGCAACCCAATAGACAGGCAGAAAGTTATAGAGATAGAAGGAGTCACTCCGGGAGCCTCTTATACCTAGGGTCAGGCCGAAGCAGCATTACAAGGTCATAAATGCACAGTACACATAGTATCCAACGATTTACCCATAGAGAATGCGGGAATAATCGGATGGAATATAATAGACCGCTACAATGGTTGCGTAGATGCAGCCACAAAAAGCCTTAGACTCGGCAGTTCGTCCATACATTTTGAGACGAATGAGAGACTAACTGTGCCTCCAAAAGTAAAGATGATAATCAGTGCCAGGGTTGCAAACAACAACGTAAAAATAGGTTGGGTTCCACTTATGAATTTGCATAAAGACTTACTATTTGGAAATTTTATTGCTGAAGGCGACAGCCCCTTCCTGCGACTCATTTGATCCAGCACAAAATCAAGCTTAAATCGAACAAGGTGATTCGATCAAATAGATTCCGTCTTCCACCAGCCCTAAGAGAGAATATGATTAGAGAGTTAAACAAATTACGGAAGCAAAATATAGTTGTACCATCAAGGTCAAACCATTCAAGGCAATAGGAAGTTTAGATTGGTCACGGATTTGAGAGCCTTGAACGAGGAAACAGAAGGCAGCTGCCACCCCTTACCATTCACAAGCGACATATTGGAATGCCTAGCCTCAGCCAATTATATAACAGTAATGGACCTGAAGCAGGGCTATCACCAGATCAAGATGCATTCCGATTCAGCTCATCTTACGGCTTTCCATGCTCCCGACGGTGAGCACGGACAGCAGCTGCTCGAATTCAGAAGATGGCAGTGGGGCTTAAGGAGGCCACATTGACCTTCGTCAAGGCCATGTCCTTAGCTATGGCAGGCCTGCAAGGAGAAGAGGTCGAGATCTATCTCGACGATTTTATGGTTTTCGGCGAGACGCTAGAACAGCATAACACCAGATTGCGCCGTGCGCTGAAAAGATTACTGGAGGCCAACTTGACAGTGGAGCCAAAAAAGTGTCAGTTTTTAAAGAAAGAAGCGCTCGTGCTGGGTCATATAGTGGGCGGCGGGCTGATAAAAACAGACCCCAATAAAATAGCCGCTATGGACCAATACCCGGTACTGACAGGCGCAAAGAAAGTAAAACAAGCGCTTGGTCTCTTCAGTTACTACAGGCGCTTTATTAAAAATTTTGCTAAAATAGCCCGACCAATGTAAAAACATCTGATAAAAGGAGTGGAGTTTGAGTGGGGTCCAGAACAGCAGAGGCGTTCGACACACTCAAGGCCATGATGTGCAGCGAGCCAGTGCTGAGAACACCAGATTTATCGAAACCATTTATAGTATCGACCGATAGTAGCGACTGGGCCCTTGAAGCCGTACTTTCGCAGGGCGAGTTGGGCCAAGACCAGCCCTGTGCCTATGCATCGCGCTGTCTAAAAGGCAGCGAGCTCCGTTATCCCACTTACGACAAGTAGTTATTGGCCGTAGTCTTTGCCAAAGAACAGTTCCGCTACTATCCATTCGACCGAAAATTCGCTATTGTAACAGACCACGAACCGTTAAAGCATTTTCACACAACCATGCAGCCCGACCTGCGTTTTAACAGGCTGAAGGGGAAGTGAATCCCGAACTTCCGCGTGTAGAGCTTTACAAGCTCGCAAACGAGCAGAATGCAGCCGAGCCCGATGAGGAAGCAGATTTTCCGCGTGGAAGAATTTTTAGAACGCGAGATGTCAAGAAAAAAGGAATTGACCGCGATAAATAGACTAAGCACTACAAAACTACCTCGGAAGACTCCGAAGGGCAAGAAGCCCTAAGGAAAAACCTTAAAGAAAAGCACATTATATATAGAGAAGGAGAGGTGCTGGCCGTAAGAAACGAGTTCGACGATTTTTATCTATGTCGCGCGACTCAAGACATATACAGGGAAGATGAAGACGCCCACAACCAGTGGTTCACAGAAGAGACCAACGGCAATAACACGTTCTCTCCAGATTATCGCAGTACAATAAAATTAGCATGCATCATGACAACAACTGAGTTAAAAAGGATAGAGAAAAAGAAATACATACTCAGTAAGAAAAAGCGCGAACGAATCGCGGAAATCGTGCGAGCGTCTATCGAGTTCAGTGCTAGCCTAGAGCAGAAGGCGCCGCCAGCAGTATCGGAAGGTAATGACGAACCAATAGCAACCAATATGGCTTCGAGCTCATCAGGCTCTTATGAGAGAGAAACCGACATGTCAGAGCGCATGACACCAACTTCTCGTAAGTCCATTTCCGCATCGAGAACAGCATGAGGTTACGCCACAAGATCGAGCCAAAAAAGTAAGACTCGCACGGGGCCCAATCTATTCAAGCCCAGCGACTCGAGCAGCGACTCGAGCGACGACTCTGTCACTCCCCAGCAGCGGCTCAAGACACTAACTCTGCCGAGCGTCGAGCCGCTGTAAACTATCGTAATTCCCGAAAAGGCAAAATTGGGAAGGAGCAATAGTCCTGGCGGTCACAGAGCCCATGTACGTTGAGCAACCCCACTCGCTGATCAGTCATGTAGCTTGCCTCCCGTCGAGGAGCAGCTGACTCCCGTTGACCCGGACGCCTCGACCAGTATTATCAAATCACCGCTAAGAGCAGTCTTGCCTCAGCTATGCAGCAAACTTCACGCCAAACTGACAGTAGATATACAAGAAAACGATATAGCAGGAAGGGACGGCGTCCAGATAAACATCTGGGAAGCGAAATCGTCGGCAGATTCTACGAAAGAGAGTCTCATTGGCCCCGTAAGCGGGCCCGAGACCGAGTACAAGCAAAGTAAATAGTCAAAATCCAATCGCCGATCTGGCCGCCGACCTAAACATATTGCCACAAATCAAAGAAAAACTAACTCCGGCTAGCCCCACCGAACCTGCGGACGAGCCTTTGTCCTCGTTGAAATGTCGCGCGAGAAGCCCCTTAGGCGTGGATTCTCGCTTTATTATTTTCTTGTTTTCGTATAGGAGATGTGGTTGGAAGGGTTAAAAATGAAGAAGTCGATTGAGCGAGAAAAAGACGAGTTTAATCGCTCAAACCAAGAGGGGAAAGCCGTGCGGCATAAAACCCCTCTCGTCGTATATACAAGCTGCGGGATTGAACGATTAACTGTGAGTCGTGTGCGTGTGTGTACGTGTGCGGTGTATTCGAGAGATCCTTCCGAATCTCTCGTCTCGTGTTCGTGCGTGATAGCAATCACTTATCGAAATGGGCTATACTGTGGCCTTAGTTCCACAGAATAGTCCCTCGTTTCGCTTCGCGCGCGGACGCGATTGTAGACCGGTCGCGACCCGTACCCGAATTCCCGTCACCAAGCGTAGAGAAAGATAGAGAGAGAGAGAAAGATATGCACACAAGAGAGAGAAGGACAGAGCACTACACCCACTAGTTTAATAACGACGATATATGCGGATTATAGGACGAACGTTCGGCTTTCGTGACAATGATCTGATGTCAGCGTATTCACTCAAGAGCGGGCGTGGCGATATCGTTCGCTTGGCTGCTCAAAAGCGACTGCCCGCGTGGTCAACCAGCGGCGCGCGACACGAGGCCGGCGGCGCCGCCAGCGCCAACAGCGAGTCCCGTCGTTCGATTGCTCTCCGTCGCGCGCCGGGAGAAGGCGCCACGTGCTCAACGTCGATTCTCACGAGCCCGCTCGACACCGTCGCCCTTCGGTGAAGCTAAGCCCGGAGTTTCGACGGAACACTCGTTCTCCTTCGTCCTCGTTCTCCATCAGGATAGTCGGTCACGAGTGGCGATGGGCCAGTCGAGCATTTCGCCGATATCCCGCGGAATTACGACCGCAGAATCGATTCGTCAGTGCGGAATTCGTCAGGCAGCTCAGGCAATGTTGTGACACATACCTATATTCGCAAAAAGCGATGCGCGGAGCAGTTAGTCAACCTGCTCCGTTCAGGCGATATTCCTCATTCGACTCCAGGCAACTGCTTATTTGATGCGCTAATTAAATTGGCAAATCTAAGTATGACAGCCCTCGAGCTCTGAAGGAAACTGCGCGCGTCTCCCTCGCTGCCGTACTGTAGCGAGCCGACAGAAACTCTGAGGCTACTAGAGTCCGACTCAGAATACGGGACAGTAGACTGCGCCTACCTATTTGCCCAGGAATACAAAACAAATATCTGCATCCACTACGATATAAGTAGCAACAGGGGCATATATTGCCATTTAATAGCTAACAAGGCTGGGGTATATATGCATTTAAATCTGACAGGCCGCCATTTTACGCCATATCTGCAAACCACAGCCTAACACAAAAAAAAATAGTGAGGCAGTCGATGCTCGCCCATCAAGCGGCGATGAGCATGACCAGCTAAAGTCACCAGAATTTGGTAGAAAGAAGCACATAAAGCGCAAACCAACGGCCCCTTCAGCACCGGCTGAACAAGGTGACGATAGCTCCGACGGCACGGTCAGGCATAACCCATGCAACGACGAGCCTGGAAGAAGCGACCCGGAGTCTGCTAGCATAGGGGCCCAGGACTGTCCTATGGGTGAAACACCGCCAGGCTCACCGACAGGAAGCAGCTCCAACAGCAAGGAGCTTGCAGCTGGGCGAGCCGGCCCTCCTGTAGAAAGTCTTGCAGTCGCTCCGCAGATGAATGGTCCCGCCAGCGACATTGATAGGCCCAACGGCATCGATTGTCGCGTAACGGCCGCAGCAGGCGACGGCAACCTGAAGCGTTACGTCATTACCAATGCACGGCCGTCTCGTGAGAAGCCACCATGGGCAGCTCCGAACGGTCAGTTGCTACCTCCGGTCGTTCACTTGATCTCACTGAACGAACATCCCTTCCGTTTCCGTGAAAACCTAGTATATTTAATATCAGCGGATAACTTTATAACTACGGAGATACAAGAGGCCTTAATTGAAAGAGAATAACTACATCCCGATGAACTGGCAAGCAGAGAGTTCAAGGTCAGCGAGATAAATATCTCCGAGTTTAAAGGCATCAAACTCATAGGCGTTTATGTAAAGAAACTTTTAGACGACCGACCGATGCGTGCTGACATAGGAAAATGACTACAAACTCTGAAAAACGTAGTAATAGCCAAAGAGATAACGAGCTTTGCCATTATCCGCGACTTAGCAATTTTGTCCCTAGCAGAATTGACAAATTTCATCGATTAATTCGATAAAAATTTTACAAACACAGAGTTAAGCGCAGTCTTATTAAAAAATAACCTCCTCGTGCCCCCTGTCATGGAAAGGTACAAGCTGATTTGAGAGTATCACGAGGCAGCCATAGGCGGCCATAGAGGCATAAAATAAGATGTATAGCAAAATCGCAGGCGACTTTTACTGGTGAAACATGCGTCCAGTCATGCGCCAATTTGTCGCGAAATGTACTGTTTGCCAAAGCAATAAACTAATTCGAGTAAAAGCCCGTCTGCCGATGTTAATTACGCCGGCAGCCCCTTTCGAGCAGCTCGCCCTCGACTTCTACGGCCCGCTTGGAAAAACCAAGAAAGGCTACAAGTATATTTTGTCAGCGCAAGATCCGCTCACAAAATATATAATTTTAACACCAACAAAACACGCAATGGCGGAGGAGGTAGCACGAGCCTTGACAGAAAAAATAATCTGCATATTCGGTCTACCCGCAACGATCCTTACGGATCAGCCTACCACCCCTAATCAAACAGCTCAATAGAAAGGATGCATCATACGCTAACAGAATATTTCAGGAAATATATAGAAGACGTAACTGACTGGGACAATTGGACAGCAACATCTCAGCACGCTTATAACTGCACTGAACACGAAAGCACGGGCTATACACCACACGAGCTCGTGTTCGGATTTAAACCGAGAACACCATCAAGCTTCCCAACCGTAAAACGTCAATTCTTTTTCAATTAAGTGCAAACGAAAAAATAAAGCTGCGCGCTTATAGGAGGAAAAGCGACATTAAGCGCAAAAATCTAATTAAAAAAATTTAAAATTCAAAAAATTTTAAAATTTGGAAAATTTAGAATATTTACAAAATTTTTAAATTTTTAGAAAATTTGAAGATTTAGAATATTTTAAAATATTAAAAAATATGCAGAATTAGAAAATTTTAATATTTAGAAATTTTTAAAAATTTAGAACATTTAAAAAATTTTGAAAATTTAAAAATCAATTTTATACATCTTGAAAATTTTAAAATTCAGAAAATTTTAGAATATTGAACATATAGAAAATTTTTAAATTTAGAAAATTTATAAATTTTAGAAAATTTAAAAATCTTAGAAAATGTTAAAATCTAGAAAATTGTAAAATTTAAAAAATTTTATATTTTTAGAGAATTTGAAGATTTAGAAAATTTTAAAATTTTAGAAAATTTGGAGATTTAGAAAATTATAACATTTAGAAAATTTTCAAATTTTATATAATGTAAAAATTTAGAATATTTTTATACTTTAGAAGATTTAAAAATTTAGCAAATTTTAAAGTCTAGAAAATTTTAAAATTTAGGATATTTAAAAAATTAGAATCTTTTAAAATTTGGAAATGTTAAAATCTAATCAGAAAAGAATTTTCACATTTAACATATAAAATTGGTGAAGAGTTTTACATACAATCTTAAAGTTTAATAGCGCAGAAAATCGCGCAGAAAATCGCGCTAGAACATGTCGGAACTTGGTTTCAAACACTTTTTTTTTTTAAAAATAACAAATTTTTTGGGAAATAATTAGTATATATTCTATAAAATTTTACAGACATAGCAAAAAGCAGTATTACACGTATGACAGTCTTAAATTTTAACAGTGATGGAAGGTTTCTGAATCTGCTAGGGATGGAATTCCAGAGGCGCGCACCTTGGGCTGTCAAAGAATGAAGGCCGGTATCGGTACCCAGGCCTGGAATTAAGAGTTCTTTAACATCACCCCTACTAGAACTCCAGGCCTAGTTTTTATTAAATAAAGCGTTAAGATATGACGCCTCACCTATTCAAATAATTCTGTACATTATAATCGCGAAAAAATATTTTTTTCGTGCTTTTATGGTAGACCAGTCCAGTTTCTTCTGATTGGGTGTGATGTGCTCGTCCTTTTTAACGCCGCAGAGATATCTCACACACGAATTTTGTAACCGTTGGAGTCGTGTCTGTAGCTCTTCTGATGCATCAATATACACCAGAGAGCAGTAGTCGAGATAAGGTACAATCAGCGCACTTGCCAGCTGTTTACGTAATGCCTCGGTGGTGCAGGACCGGAAGAATCTAAGGCCATATAAGGCGCGATTTGGACGTCTCACTTTATTTTTGGGAGTAAAATATTTTAGCGGTGCTACATCATTGATGACCTCCATGAGATTTTCGCCAAGACATGCTAGTCTCTTATCAACATCGACGTTCGCGCAATGGAGCGGCGACCAGTCACAATTAATTAGTTTTGTTAATAACTGATTTTGTTCTATGGATTTGAAGTCTCTATAGCTAGAGAGAGAGAGAGAGAGAGAGAGAGAGAGAGAGAGAGAGAGAGAGAGAGAGAGAGAGAGAGAGAGGGAGGGAGACGGATAGAGAGAGAGAGAGAGAGAGAGAGAGAGGGAGGGAGACGGATAGAGAGAGAGAGAGAGAGAGACCGACTGATGCACTCAAATACAAAGGAGCATTGAGAGCATGGGCCGAGCATGGCACCTTAGATACACACTGTGGCAAATCTGCGACTCCAGGATAGGTAGGGTTTTTGCATACAACTTACTTGGGAGGTGTATTCGCTTACACGAGGATGAGGTATGAATTCATCTGATGGTCGCTCTTAATACCTGCCATCAGTCTACTCCGGATGTAGGCTGGTATGATGAGGCTGATTACACTGTGGCACCCTGCAGTAACCATTGGAAGGGTATCCAGGTTTGATGCCTCCGGCGTATACAGCTGCACAGTCGAGCCTCATCGAGGTATGCCAGCTTTCTCTGCAGAGTATATGCCTGGAACGTGGGGCAGTACGCGATGGAGTGCTTGGTCCTGCAGAAGTTACAGGTAGACCTTGGCATCTTGTCCCAGCTCGAAGTGTCCTTGCTGCTAGGTGCGGAGGTAGGAAATGAATACTGAAACAGGACGGATAGGCTTCGCGACAGATTTTGAGATTGTGTTGCTCCTGGAGAAGGCACAATCACTGCATCTGGCAGTATCCAAGGTACAATAACGACTTTCTAGAAAAGTTACAAGCTTTTTATATCTCGCAAAGTCCTCTGTCCCTTCGACAGTCTTCTCCCACTCTTCTCTGGTTTGTGTGTCCAGACGAGTTTCCACCAACTGAACGAATCAGTCGTCCCAGTGGTCGACTGGCCTCTCGAGGATGGTCATAGCTCTGATGCTCTCCTCTATACAGTCAAGAAGTCTAGTAATCTCGTGTGAAGACTTGTGCACTATCGTGGTAATGGTAACAAGACGAGTCATTTATGCAGGGAGCCGCACACGCTTGTTGTCGTAGCGTCTGACCAGTGCGACATCAACATTGGCATCGTTTACCTACAGATTTTGAAGGCGACAAGCAGATTCTCCATCCAGACAGAGCAGCAAGTGCTTGAGCTTGACAGCTAGTCGAATGTTGGGCATATCTTTTACCATTGAGCACAATAGCTCCTTGAAAGTCTCCCATTCAAGTTGCTTGCCGTAGAATGTTGGGATGGTACCCGGATGGTTGTTCCTGAACCGTCTACCATTGTGGTGACTACGTTCGTGCCAACTGTTTCAGCCTAGCGAGTTCGGATCTCTGCTTTGTCCTCGGTGTACTCACGCTCATAGACGTAGTACAGTTCGACTCCGAAGTACTGCTCATCTTTCAAGGTGTCCTAGAACTTAACCAGATCCTTGTGTCGATTGATTATCCATACCTTTTTTGTCAGTGTTCACTATGAACCTATTGACATGACAATCATTCATCAGCTGTACAGACAGCAACATTTTGTGCAGCATTTTCCTAGGAGCAAAAAGCAAAGCAAGAGAAAAAATGTACAAAAAGACGATAAAAAGCATGTAGCGACAAAGCTTCAAGATAGATACAAAGCTAAGCATGTAGGTCAACTAGCTGTAAGCTGCAGAAAGTACTACCTGTTTAATTGAAGCAAGGTTATCAAAGCAGACAAGATAAGCAAGCGCTTTTTTGGCTATATTGGAGCAATACTTAACCTTAGTTTTTGCACGTGCGCATCATTCCTTAATCAGGAACGGGCTAAGGTAGCAGTACGCTTCCTTGCGGGGCACCGACAATCTGAAGTTAGCACAGCAGCACGTCAGGAACAGGACATCATACAGCAACGGCAGCGACATGTTGCTCGTAACCTGTAACGAGGTTAGGAGCGCAGACGACAGCGTGGACGCAAGGCAGCATTACCACAACTTGCTCAGCGTCGAGCGCGCCATTAGCGTCGTGTAGCTGGATGCGCACGGCAGGGCACGAGGCGCACGCGGTAGTGGCGCGATAGTTGAAAGGAGAGAGAAGATAGATGCCTTCCTATTGTAACTATCGCGCGATGTCTGTGACGTCACCAATGGTCGTTCAAACGACCTTTCGAAAAACGTGAATTTTTTGACGAGCCGCCATTTGTTTAAAGAAATAGTCAGATAGTTTTTTAATAATTTCGCGAAAAGTATGTTTTTACTTATTTATTTTAGAAATCACAATGCACTGGCGAGATACACGTGAATCCGAAGAGGTGAAGGACCAAAAATATTCGCGCGTTCCGCAATTTTATACTTACTAGCTTGAATCATTAAATTGTTAAACCGAGGGATGAACACGGTCTGAACTTTCGAGAGATCGCAAACGATAATTGACTGACACGTGGTATTACTAGGATAAGGAGTGAATAGAACGACGAAATACAACGGACAATTAGAATTTAATATTTAAATTAAATTCATATATTCTTGATAAACTTTAACAATAATCTTGTTTTTTCCGATTTAAGAAAATATCTTTAATAGAAAAACTTTCGTGCTCAAGAAAGGAAATAGGAAAAACTGGGCGAGTGACCACGAGGCACGAGAATTAGTTCGACGTGTCGTAAACACAGGAGCAGTTACTCACTTTCGAGGTCCGACAGGAGGAGAGCGAACGCGAGCGGGATAATTAGTTTTGTCACCCACGCCGCGCTCGCGAAAGATAAAGAAAGTGGGAGAGCCGCCCTGGCTCCCTCTTACAAGGAGACCACCAACGAAGCTTTCACTTGTGATCCTTCGAGAGGAAAAGAGACAGAGCGGCTGTTCACGAAAAATGAAATGATGCCTGGGCTGACGACAAGCGCCAGCGGCTCGAACAAACTAAGGTAAAGTAGGCGAAATCGGGATACCGTCAAAATTGGGTGGTATATCTGGACAGTAATGAAAATTACTGGTTTTACACTAAGTATGATAATATATGGTAAAAAAATTAGTCTTTGTATATCAAGGTGTTCATCATATAAATAATTACTTTTAGTTATAAAATTTAAATATGAGACGATATAAAAAAATAATTAAACATAAGCTGTAAATGCTTAACAAAACTTCATATCCATTTACAGATTTGTTTAAAATACTGTCATCAATATATGTAGTAAAAAAAAGAAAAATGTAGTACTTCAATACAAATTATGGTTTTAAATATTGATAAATAGTTAAAAAATAACATTGAAAAACATATTCATGTAAAAATAATATGATTTATTATTAAAAATACGTGTCCAAGTTTTCCTCCAAATTTTTAAAATAGTATTGAAATCTGGGCAGTGGTGTCGTTCATGTCCAAAGTTTCCTCCCACTGTATTCAGCGCGGTAGCAAGAGCTGGACACGTAAAAGCGTTTACCGTTGACTAAACGTAATAAAGGAAAAACCACTTAAAAAATAAGAAAATTTATAATCATGCCGTAAATATCTAATTAGCGATATTGTAAATGTGTATCGTATGCGTATTTATACGATTTATTAAATTTAAAATATAGTGATTTCCACGTTAAAAAATCATAACCTCTATCTAACCTGCACGCTTAACACTTTACACGTAAATATAATTATTTTTACTTGTTATTTCTAGTTCGTTTTATTGTTATTTATTTAAAATTAAATAAAAATTTTAATTATATTTTGTAAATGGCGAAAAAAAAGAAAGACAAGAAAAAAGTTTCTATTACTAATGGCAAGAGTAAAAAGCCCGTCAAAGTTAAAACATCAGAAAATTGCAAGGAAAAAGAAGATTTACGTGTTAAAAAGACTAATAATAGAATAAAGAAGAAGTATAAAGAGAAAGAATACTGTTGTGATGCCGTGAAAAAAGCTTTGAATGCAATTGGAGCAGGCCAAACCCTACGGCAAGCTGCAAGAATTTTTGGAGTTCCAAAATTTACTTTGCATGCTAAATTAAATAATCTTGTACCACTTGATTGTGTAAAAGGAGCGCCAACTTTTTTTACAAAGCAAGAAGAAAGTTTGATAGTTGAGTGGATTTTATATAACGCAGAGACAAAAAATCTGCTGTTAAATTGTATACAAAAGTGGTTAGTTTCCGAAAAAAGAGATAATCCATTTAAAGATAATAGACCAGGCAAATACTGGTTTAATGCTTTTATGAGAAGACATGAGAATTTAAGCAAGAGAATTGCACAAAATCTTACCTCGTCAAGAGCTTCAGTTACAGAAGACGATCTGAGGGAATGGTTTCACAGTGTTAACGTATATTTAGAAAAGAAAGGTTTGTTAAACTTAAGTCCAGAGCGGATATTCAATCTGGATGAGTCGGCTTTTATGTTAGTTCCTAAAGACAATGCTGTGATTACACGTAAAGGAGCGAAATCAGTCTATCAGTTTGTTGCTGGGAACGAGAAAGCTTGTCTGACTGTGCTTTTTACTGTAGCTGTCTCTGGAGTAATGCTTCCTCCGATGGTTTTATTCGATTTGAAAACTTGAAGATTCTCCGACTGATATTGATGCTATAGAGACTGTTATTAGAGAAAAAACTAATATTAATGTAGATGACTCAATGGATGAAAAAATAAATCCTGTAATTGAAATGAGCACTTCATATGAGTTTAATAATTTAACAGGTTTGTATACTAAATAAAACAATCATATATTATTAACTAAATTACTTTTTATATTATTATAAAAATTAATTCATAATTAATCCTATAATAGATGAAGTTCTTGATCTATCAGTAGTTTCTAATGCTACTAGCACGGAATCCAAACAAACTGTGAAATATTCTGATATATTTAAGAACGCTTTCTCTGTACCAACTTTCAATAAAAAGAAAAAAAAAACAAAATCAAAATCTAAAGGATCCTCCCCAGCTATGGTTTCTACTAGAGATGATATGCTTAAAGTGCTTAAGAAGAAAGAAATGGAAAAAAATTTAAAGGAGCAACAAATTTGGAAAAATAAGAAAGAAAAAGAAAGGATTAGAAAACTGAGAGAAAAAGAGCACAGTGTTAATAAAGATTTCTAGGAGCGCAAGAAAAAATTAATTCAGGAGAAGAAAGAAATAAATTTAGAAATTAAAAATTTGAAGAAAATTTTGAAATCTAAATCTGAAAAAGAAAATGAAACTGAAATACTGAATAATCAAAAAAATCTATGTGCACGACTTAATGAGATAGATAGACTATTAGTAAATCACGAAATGGAAGTTTTGCAACAAAAAATAAAAATAAAACAAGAAAATCTGTTAAAGTTACAAGTTGTCAGTATTTTGGAAAAATATTCATTATTTTGAAGATTGAGATTGCAGTACGTATATTATAGTTGAATATTTATATCGTAATATAGATCAGTATTGTATAAAATTAATTAAAAATATAAAAGATTATATAATTTTCAATTATAATACTGTATTTTTATTTATTAGTTTATATTACTATTAAAGTAATGAACATTACGTCGATAAAATAACTACTTTCTACTATTTACATCCAAGTTGTAAATAGTAGAAAAAAAACATCTAGTCATTTGAATAAGTATAATATCGACAATGATGATCCTGCAGCATCACCTGCACGAAGCACGCGGGTGCAAACGATTGATGGGGGGACAATGCACAGTAAAAACATTAAAAGCGGTAATACGGAGCTCATTATTTCAAACATTTTCGACGGTGATGTCTCTAAGCGTGTTGACGTTGTACACGCGATACTGTGCCGTGTCCTTCCATCAACACGAAAAATATATATAATAGGCACACGCCTGCTTCGGTCAGACGAATCGACAGCTGCGGCATTAGCAGATACAAATAGCGAACGTAGACGGTCACCATGGGTTGTTACCCTTTCCAGCAGTGCGTTAGGCGAGAAAATAATGCGAGCCAAAAAGCTTATCACTGGCTTTCATTCTAGAGATGTCGACATTGCAGCTCTTGACCAGGACACAAGGGATGGGATTATAAATGGGAAAATTTTTATAAATGAATTATTAACAAAAGAATGTTTTATTAAATATAGAAGTCTCAAGGCCCTTGCGATGAGACTTAATTTTAAATATGTTTGGCATAGAGGGGGCCGTTTTCTGGTGAAGAGGCGCGATGGCGACGTCTCTCATGAATTTTCATCTGCGGCTGATTTACAGACAATAGTGGCATCATATGCCATTAATCAACCATCTCAAACTGTAAATAATATAACAAAAAACGTTGATAATGAAATCGTAATTGATAAAAATGTAATTCCGTCAACTGCTGCAAAAAATTGACTATCCGCAGACACTGCTGGGGGGGTTCACTGTAAGGGACTGAGGGCAGGTTTTGTCAATGTTACCTCACTGATGGGGCACATTGGCATGATTAAACAACACCTTTCAGCTCGTCCTGCCTACCATCTCTTTGGGGTTGCTGAGTCGCACCTTGACCCTGATGTTGGGAGTGATCTCATTCAGATCGACGACTACTCACTACTTAGACTTGATCGCAACAAACTAGGGGGCGGGCTGGTCCTGTACATTCATGTATAGCAGGGCAGCCTTCCCCCCGTCTTTGTTGCCTTAATATACAGACCACCACACGTACCGTTTTTACAGGGCTCTGACTTAACAGACAAACTAACGATACATACTAAAGACTTTAGTCACAAAATTATTATGGGAGATCTGAATGCGAGCCTACTCGGAACGTCAGCTGATGCAAAATTTGTTAGGCGGTTGGCTGATGATCTTAACCTTCAAATAATTGATCATGGTGCGACTCATCATCTCACGGATTCTCACACGTGGATTGATGTGATCTTGACAGATAATAATGACGTTGTACTGAGCAGGGACAATCGGCCGGCGCCTTTTCCCAGTCATCATAACATCATAGAGGTCGAGATTGGGGTCGAAACTGTTGCATCCCCTGTGGTTGAATCTTTCAGCTACAGGGATTTTAAATCGATCCAGCAAGACGACCTCCTGTCTCACCTATCTGACTGTGATTGGTCGCGGATCGATGGTCCCGCGGCGGGTGTTGACAGTCAATTAGAGTGCCTCAGTGTCAACCTCATGGCTGTGATAGATAAAATTGCACCGTTAAAAGAATTCACGCCGAAAAAGAAAACAAATCCACCATGGGTTGATGCTGAACTAATACATCTTTACAAAAAACGTGACTCCGTACGACGACGCTATGCGCGGACCAATGACGACAGACTGTGGCGGGAGTATCAGGGCCTTGCAGCTGAAGCTAAATTACGAACGAAGGAAACAAGGGAAAGATTTTTACGAAATAAAATTTCTGAAGCGATTGATAATAAGAAAGATATCTGGAAAGAGCTCAAGGCTCTGGGCCATCTGCTAAAGACAAGAGAGGAGCTTCATGGTTTCTCACCGGAAGAGCTGAATGCCCACTTTACAGGGGTGTCGATCTCCCAAAATGAGGGCGATGAAGAACTTGACAACGTCCTGACCACTGCCAGTGATGACGGCCTTGTTTTCCGAGAGGTCAGCTTCTCGGACGTGGTCCTGGCTGTTGCCAACTTCTCATCACAGGCCAGAGGGGAAGACGGCATTCCCCAAAGTATAGTGGCTAAGGCTCTTGCGTTTGTGGGACATCATATTGTTAAGATCTTTAACTCCTCTCTGTCCAGTGGCATTTTTCCGGGAACTTGGAAGGGAGCTCAGTTAGTGCCTTTTAAGAAGAAGCCTGTCCCATCTACGGTGTCAGATTTCCGACCAATTGCCCTACTGAGTTTCCTTTCTAATGTCCTTGAAAAAATAGTACACGACCAAATAACTGACTTTTTACGAGAAAATAATACTTTGGACCCGATGCAGACTGGTTTTCGACAGAATCACAGTACACAGACAGCACTACTAAAACTGACGGAAGACATAAGATCAGGCATTGACAACAACAAAAAAATATTGACTATTTTTGTTAATGTTTGATTTTAGCAAAGCATTCGACACCATCTCACACACTAAACTGCTGCGTAAGCTGATGCGCATGGGATTCTTCAGGAGTGTTCTCCTGTAGCTTAAGTCATATATTATGGGGAGACGACAGAAAGTCATCACAAACACAAACGGGGATTCAGGTTGGCTAACCACCAATCTTGGCGTTCCACAGGGCTCAGTCCTGGGACCCCTGCTTTTCAGCCTGTACATAAACGACTTACAAGACGCACTAGACTTAGATGGTGTTGAACATATATTATTAAATATGTTTAGTGTTAGGTGTGAATGTATTTATTAGCGTGATTGTTAAAGTGTCATGAATAAGTGTGTTTTAAATTTTGACGTGATAGTATACGTAAAAATTTAGCAAAGTATGTGTATGTATTCTTTTATTTTTATATGTTATCTCTATTGTATTTAGTTTATTCTATGTATTATTTTTTGACGAAGCGTGTTTCTGTGATATCTGACTATGACTAGTTCATTATGTTTAAATTTTATAAACTGACGAACTGATAAAGCGAATAATATTATTTAGTAAGAAATGCAATAAGTGAACGTTAAGATAACAAATACATAAAATTGACTGATATTTTAATTATAACTACATGTACATGCAATTGTAAGATTTTCGTCTCTTAATCTATCTACTTAATATAGTATGTACAAACTAGTTGTACCATTGTCCACCTTTCGATACCATCGCTGTCCAGATATGCCTGCCAGCTTAAAAAGATAGTCCAGCTTTCGCTCTCTGGAACCCTTACATTAAATCGCTGTATTTTCTTATTTATCAAAGATATCGATTTGTTTTTATACGAAAGTCAAGGAAGTAAGGCCATCTAAAGTTTAATACAATTACTTTGCAGGAATTCGCGACAATTATTGAAAAAATCAAGGTTATATGCTTTAGACTCTGAAATCTGTCCCGATTTCGCCTACTTTACCTTATAAGTCCCAAAAATTATAAAAACAGCAATATTTTAAAATTTATTTTACATTTTGTTCTCTAACGGTTTACTTCCGGTTCGGTTCCAGATTCAATTAACCTAGTACCTCTAAGGTGACTTCTGTTAAAGTTCGTATTCAATTCCGGTTTCGATCCGGTTCACTTTCGATTTACTTCCGGTTAGATCGCATCAGGTTCACTTCTGATTAGGCCATATTCCGGTTAAGATTTTGAAAATTAAGTGAACACATAGACGGCAGACGGTAGTCGGCTGACCATCAAGCTTCATAATATTATAGAAAATAGAAGATATATAGAAGATAAAAGATTGTGTTGATATTATGATTAAATAATCGATTAATTAAACTAAATAATTTTTTAATCATTTATTAAAGAAGATTATTGAAAACAGAACAACAGCGATTCTCACAGCGACGAAACCCCACACCGAAACCACAACCAAATTATTATTAACTAATTAACCGGGGGGTGTTATTATTTTATTGTTCTGGATAGGAGAGAGAAAGATCCAACACTACACACAGATACACTTTGCACGCTTCCGAATAGAATCGACGAGAGCAAAGATGAGGGTGGGATGTAGCAGAGCAGAACAGCATGAGGACGCCGCCCTGAAGACAACACGCACATTTTCTTTCCCTTTTTTGTTGCAGGAAAAATCAATAGCTCCATCCTTCCTGCGCTCACATCCGTTCTAAACATATACCGCGGTAATAAAGACCTCGGTGGGGCTTTAGCCTGCTTAGAACATCTGTTACGGACGGTCTCCTATGTAGCAGTGTTAACCGCAGTGTGCTGCCGGCCCTCCAGCCACCTTAAGTGGGCTTCAGCATACCTCGGGCATGAGGACAGGGTTACCCACCTCCGATCACAGATGTAGCAGTGGATCACTGGTGGTGATGGGCAGTTCTCTCAATTATGGCCTCGTCTTTAGCAATTGAAACAGGCCTAAAGCGGGTAAAGGGTCGAGGGATACCACTATGGGAATAGCCCTTACTCCCCAAAACTATCCCAATGCTAATCAATAAAGGTGTCAATATAATGGGAGTAATTGCCAGGAGTAGGATCCGGAAAAGCGAAAAGGACGTCACAGCGAGGCTGAGCAGAACAAAATCCTCCTCGTTCACTCGCTGCTGGATCGTTTCAGAGATTACACGAGCTGTTATTCGTTCGTTGGTTTATAGACGTCGTAATCATTTTGAGTTTTGTTGTGTTGTTAAAGGTTAGCACATGCCTTTGAAAATTGTATGGCTATTTCATTGAGTATAACGGAAATGGTTAGAATAATTAATAGAATTAATTGTTCTATTTATTTCGAAAATCTGTTAGTCATTTATTATTTTCGTTTTGAAGTAAAATAATTAAATGCGGTGAGTGGTCAATTATTACGCTTGGTGTATCTGTGAACGAACGTCCGGCATTTTTTTGTTCTTGTTCATATTAAATTAATTTATTTATAAGTATTGTTATCTATTTTACGGCGTAATAATCAACAATTCGTGTCTCTAAAATTTTGGGAACAATTATTTTTGTTGCTAGATATATTTTATTTTCAGGATTGTGTCAGACTAACTGCGCTGCTAGCAAGCCAGAATCTATTACCAATAATTGTGTCAGAAAACTGTAGTTTGTCTCGAGTGTAATTCGATAGTAACGGAATTATCATTAAACTAACTGTTGTAAATTTGATAATTAAATTCGGAAGATTAATCGCGACTTTGGAAGTTTCCATTCTATGTTTCGGGTTAAGATTTCAGATGTGTCAGCGGTGCGATGCGAACCGGTTACCATGGCTCCATTTTTTATAGGACGACGTAGGTAGTTCGATAGTAGAATTTCGCGGTTGATTATTGCCAAATAACGCCAACTCAATTTACATTATTTGTTATTACTATAAATTATTGTATAATTACTTTACTTTTGAGTTTTATTAAATAAATCTTGAATTCAAATTGTAATCTTTGAGTACAAATTGTGATTTTATTCAGTAGTTGAGTTTCCAACATTTCCTGTATTAAGTCATTCTTATTATTTATTTAATTAATATATTCAATATCATCATTTATTATTTCATCTAGCTCAACGTTGGGTTTGTCAGTGTCCGAACGGATAGACTCAGCGACCTCCTAAGAAAAGCGGAAGACCACATATAACAAGTCGAAAATGAGGAAAGCGAGACAACGATCAAGAACTAGCAAGAGTGATGGAATGCAGATGTCAGAAGCAGATGGACCGCAAGACTAATGAAGGAGGTCAATAAGTTGATAGAACGACAGCATGGATTGGTCAGCTACTATGTGACGCAATTCTTCACTGGACATGGGTACTTCCGATCTTACCTCCGACACATGAGGAAATGAATGCATGGAAATGAACCGCATTGCGGTCATGTTATAGATGATGCGACGCACACATTCTTTGACTGTGACCGCTGAACAGATGTAAGAAGAGAACTGGAGATAACAAAAGGATTAATTACTCCCGAAAACAATGTCGACATAATACTGATGGACAAGAAAAGCTGGAAAGAAGTGGCGGCATTCATTGAGAAAGTGCCACGGCAGAATAAACATAATAACTTGATGGACTACATCAAGATAATCGAGTGAGGAAAAGTAAGGAGTACCATTAATAACCATTTGACGAAGCGAAGACATCCACCCTGATGTAGTGCTAAAGAGATTCCGGCATGGCATCTCTACAAAAAGAGGTTGGTGAAAGGAGATAGAGGTTTAGTCGGTACTGTTGACGCAGTGTTTGCGATTTTCTATCAAGGAAACCAGAATCACTCTGCCATCCGAATCTCATCCACGGGAGGGTACCACATCGCCCTCTTACGGTTCGTAAATAGAATTACTGTATGCGTATGTGTGAGTGACATGTGAGTTTCTCATATGTATATTATAACCATTAATGGCTATATTTAATTATAGATAAGTATATATGAACATACATATTTAAGCACAGCTGTATAGAAACCAAAGTTATACCCATTAGGGGAGAGTGAGGCAATCTTGGCAGGCAGGGTCACTTTAACATTCAAAATTTTAGTATTCTGAATAAAAATTTTTGTATTTTTATTTTTTAAAACCTACTTGTGAGCCTACTACCCTTTCTTTGATGTCTCAACAATTACAAAATATAAATATTTTCTTATTAAAAACTTAGGTTGAAGTTTAGAGCTTAAAAGTTCCGCCGTCTGCTAATTTTCAATTGTTTAATTAAGTATTTATCAATAATTATACATAATTATTAAGGGGTGTATTCAAAAGCTTGACTCTCGAACTTTAATTTCCTTTTTTTATTTTTATTCTATAATGAAAAATAATAAAATTATCCTACATTTTATAAAAAAAGCACTTAGCGGGCATGTCTGGCAGCTGAGGCGGGGCACGTTTGGCACATACGAAGTCCTGATGCTGATGATTCAAAACAAACACCCATAACCTTTTTTAGCGGTAATTCGCAAGTACGCTCCATTTAATTGACTTTCCAAATTAATATAACTAATTACGGAAACCCAAATTTTTTAATTTACTTTTTATACATAAAAGATCTCATACTAAAATAAGAATCCCTAATACACTTCAAGAACTAGTTCAAAAAGGTTAAGTTTGGATAATAACAAAAAATGCAAAATTAACGAATTAAATCTCATGAATTGTCATAGTGCTGCTGCGGAGGTGCAATATACGCGTGCGAGTGTGCATGTGTGTATGCGTTAGTATGTGGCATATCATAGTTCCTTAACTGTTTGGTAAACATTTCTCAAATTCTGCATGGACATTTGAAATCATTGCCCGGTGTGCATTTAACAGTTTCATCGAAATTGGTCGATTAGTTTTGTTTTATAGACATTTTTATAAGCTCTTTCTGTTCTTTTATTATACATGAAAAGTATAAACCAACATAGCTAGGAAACGTACCGTCGATATTTATTGAAAAGAAATCATAGTCGTCATTAACATCGGGAACATTATGCAGTACAATTTTTTAGTTATAATTCCTTTTTTTCTGAGAAAAAAATTATTTGATCAGTGAAATCGATTTCTTTTCTCGCATGATAATTGGTGTAAAACTGCAAAAGTATATCTTGTCTAAGTTCTTTGTACATATTGTAAGATCATCTATTTTCATTCAGAAATTTGAGGTTATGTAGATTTTGAAAATTGTTTTTTAAAATAAATAGCTTTCAACTTTTGGTAGGTACTACTTGTAGTTTTCTAATGACTGTAATTTAGTTTTTGATGAAGCAAATGACTAAATCAGGGTTTAAATTTTTTATTTTGAAACGAAGAAATGAGTCCTGATATTTGAAAAAGTTACATCGAATAGCGTAGTTGAGATTTTGATAAAACTTGTAATTTTTTAAGAAATGATAAATTTTCACTTATTAAATATATCAGGACTCATTTATTAGCTTTGTAATAAAAAATTGTAATCCCGAGTTTAGTCATATTCTTCATCATGGAACTAGTGAATGACAAGCCTAAGTCATGACAGCGATTATTTTTATTAAGGTGAATCCATCGAGGCGGGCCGTACCTAGTCGTGGCCCGCAGGGGGGGGGGGGGGGGGGCTTTGATTCCGTATGCGTAAAAAAGAAAAAATTTTATGGGAAAATACTTGAAACTTAATCATATTAATTTATTTGCAAAATGCACAGCTCGGGGTAGTTGGGTTTAGAGCTTAAATTTTAGGATTTTTTGTGTATTAATTAAATTATTTATTGCATAATGCCCCGCTTAAGGAAATTGGTTTTAGGGTTTAGAATTTTAGGTTTGTGGTTTAATTATTAAAAGTTTTTAATTGCAAAATACTCAGCTTGGGGTAGTTGGGTTTAAGGTCTAAGGTTAACAATTCTATTATATAAATTTATTTACTGCCAATTACCCAGCTTGGCTTATTTGGGTTTTGAGTTTATAAGTGCATACGATTTTATTATTAATAGTACATTTCGGTACGGGTTCGGAAGTAGATTATTTGCCTCATGTGACGTTTTTCGCTCGAGCGAAGCGAGACCTTTTTATTGTTTTTAGTTCTGGTATCTTGCGCCCCCCGCGCCCCGTCCCCAGCTCTAGAGCCAGCGCCCTACGGCATGTCGTAGTTGGCGTAGGCCATAATACGACACTGCTATCACATATTAATTACATATATTTATATTTAATGATACGTATCACAAATTTTCGTTTAGTTACATGTGACTATATATTATAATCTTATATAATTGTAAGTGTTATTATAATTCCATGTAAACCATTTTTTGCCGGGTTATATAACGTTTTCTACTACACGAAACATATTCTCATATAAATGAATTCTATCAATCGGTATGAACGAATCACCTCTTTATGTCCAAATAACATGAGGCCTTTTCTCCCGGTTAGAGAAAGGTTCCTGGTTCGACCCCTAACTGAGGCATATTTTCTCATTAAAAATGTTAATTCAGTTTAGCTGCCTAAATATTCTCTTCTTTGAAAAATGCTATATTATTGAAAAGTAAAGAGGTGATTGAATTAGTAGCAATCAATAGAATCAATTTCTACGAATACGTATGATAACGAACGATAGCGTAAAAAACCGTTGCCAATTCATTGCCACTTAGGCTCCTCAAATTAAATTAATTATTCCATTAAGAAATTCTTTGTTCTAATAAATTAATTTTAAATTGCTATATCTTTCTAAATAATAGCTCAAAAAGGGTATGTTTTTTATCATTGATGGTTTGACAAAAGATAATTTTCTACTAAAATTACAGAACGATAGGTAATAATCCTTATTACAACAATTTTTTCTCTGTACGTAATTTATTAAAATTATTTAAATATTTAAATTAAATCTAATCAGATGTTAGTACGTAGATTCACTGAATTTCTAATCATCTAACATTTTGTGAACGATTTGCCATCATAGATTTCCGAGATATAACCGTTTAAACTACATATGACTTTTATCGTGTATAACAAAATGAGGGAAAGAGCCTATCCAAAATTTGTGGCTGATAAAGATAGATACTTTTATGCATTTACACTAAATTGATCATAATATTCCTAACATACCAAAAAACTCTAAAAACAAAAACTCTAAAATCCAAAACTCGAGATACTGTTATAAAAAAGCGAGTCTATGAATGTTTTAATTTCTTTTTAATTTTTAATCTTTATTAAAAAACGAAAAAAAAACCCTGTTTGGTAAAAAATGACCATGTCATTTTCGAGATATAAGCGATCAAAAATTTTTTAAAAAAATATATAATCTCATATCTTTAAACATAAAGGTCGTTGTGATTTGGGCAAAGAACTCGTTCAAGAGATAGTAAAAAGCTACCGTTTTGAAAAGTTTCAGATTAAATTCTGTCGATTTACTTCGGTATTCGCAGCTGACTATAAATCGATTTTTTTCTCTTGAAAAAGAAAGATGAAACCTCAAAAATTTTACAGAATATTCTCCTCCATATTACTAATCATCTTAATTCTTTTCAAACATTTTCCTTTTATATATCACAGATATAGCCGTTTAGACGAAAAATGACGCTTTCGTGAATAAAGCTGATTCAAAATTTCGGTTTGGAAAAGATATGTAATATTATCCTCTTTTAAATTCATTATAACTCAATCAATGATATTATTTCTAAGGTATCAGAAAACTCGAAAAACTAAAACTCTAAAATGGATTAACCGCTAAAAAACAAAAACGCATCAAAAAACAAACAAATATATTTTTGAGCCGCCTTTCTATAAAAAGAAAAAAAATGGGCTCTGAAACATTAATTTGCACCGTGTATATTCAGCGAAATGTTGATTCACATCCGCACATACATACACACACACACGCATGCACTCAGGCACGCACGCACGCACGTATGCACCCGCGCACGTACGTACGCATACACACACACGCGCATACGCACACGCACACACACACGCAAACACACACACGCACACACACATACACACACACACACACAGCCATACAGGCATTTTCTAAAAATAGTGTAATTTGAATCCCAGTATCTCAAATGTTTCTAACATCTTTTTAGCAAATTTTCTTTTTACCATCACAAAGCTTCCTCTATGAGGAATCAATACTTAGTTAAGAGTTGTTAATCGTAAGTGAAAAGTATATGAAATATGTTCTCAGAATCTAATTATGCAAACTAACTTCGAACACTTACTTGAGAATTTGTTCTATAAATCTTTTAAATATATTATAATTATAAATGTGGATCAAATTATTAGAACAAATAATTTTATATTGGAGCGATTATTTAAATTTAAATATAAATATTAAGTCAAGTTCGGATTTATCAGCAATATTTTTGTTAAGAACTATACTAATTATTTATCACTTTCTTATTTACAAACAGTTTAAATAATAAATACAGAAAATATGATTATTAATTTCCATAATAAAAATAAAAAAAGGTATTCAAACTTTAAATAGTGTAATATTGATGCTTCTTATCAGCAAAACTAAGGACGGATTCGAGTGCTTGCAATTATCTTGCTTGAGTAACGATGATGCGATTAATTAAACGAGCGTTACGAGAAGTTTCTGGTGACGACTTTCGTGGGATCGTAACTCAAGCGCAAGACATCCGAAGGTGAAATGAATGAACGATTGAACATAGTGACGAAGGAGTTGAAGAAGAACGAGGGGCAATTAAAATCACGTTATGATGCGAATAGCTCGGATAATTTCCTGCGATGCTGTTGTATATAACGAGATAATTTATAATCATCTCTAAATATTACTATGCGGATGTATTTTTTCCTATTTTTATTGTAACAATACACATTCATTATACAGAATCTCGTGTGATATTGTAATATTTGTGTTCGAAATTCCTATGTAATAAAGAGCCATTCACGTATTACGTAAGGTTTCTCGGGAGGGGGAAGGGTCAAATATACCGTGACAAAGTGTGGTAAGGGGTAGGAGGTCTAGTGTACCTATATATTACGCTACAGAGGAGACTGAATTATAATAGGCCAGTACGATGCAATGGTTCGTAGAAGTTATAAAAAGCATGCTTTTAAATAAACTGAAATGGCATTTAGTTTACTATACAATTAAAGAATGTAAACATATATTCATGTTAATATTCCATGTTTCATTCTAATAGTTAAGTGCCGTTATAAAAGTACCTCGAAATTCGCCATTTCAAAAGTATTGAGAAATAACGAGCTACCCTAGTTATAACGGAAAAGTGTATAATTTATTGGTCTTACAAGGAAACCCCCCCCCCTCCCACCCCCAACCCGACCTCACCCATTTTGATAATTTTTGGATATATTGTAGTACATGACAAAATAAGACACACGCGTTTTTCTTATTGGCCAACATCCGCTTTTAACGAGTAAAAACCACCCCTAAAGTTTACCCTCAAAAATCACTTTTTTCTTATATCTCGGCATATAATGGATGTTTTTCAATGAAACAAAATGGAAAATATTTCTTATAAGAAACCCCACATATTAGATGTACTTATGACCGAAGGCGTTGCAACCCTTATTTTATATTTAAAAAAAAATACATTTCTTATCAATAGTTGTATCTTGAAAATCAGGATATGAACTAAAAAAAATTAAAAAAAAGCATTTTTGTTAACAATATCGAATATTTAAGTTGATGAGTTAACTACCCTTTAAAGCGATGGGCCACGTGTAATAAGTAAAACATAACTTTTTTTCTTAAAAAGTATTCTACCTGTAATCAGAATGGGATTTATAACAAATGAAAGTATATTACAATTTTTTCCGCTATAGTAGTATTAAAGGGGTGAGAAAAAGTCACTTCCAGAAATGGATTATCCAAATTAAATGGAAAATATTTATTATAAAAAACAGTAACAAAATTAAGTTGAAAAATACGTTAATTATGTACTTAATTGTTTTCAAAAGTTATGCTACGTAGCATGAAGTGCTTTTTATCATATACCTTTATTTGTATATTACAGTCGAATCGCGGGGACTGAAAAAGCTTGGTACAGAAATTCTCGGGGACTGCAATATGTATTTAGTATAGGAGCCTTTCAGTCCCCGAGACATCCCCATATATAAGAGCATTACAGTTCCCACGTAATTTCAGTCCCCGAGTTCTCAGTCCCCGCAACTCGACTGTATTGATATTCTTATTAAATTAATTTTCGTTTTCGACTTAGCAAACATTTACTATACATGTATAGGAATACATTTCAAAATGTTATGTAAATGTTGATATAAATAAAAATAGTACAAATCTAAATGTAATAAATGAATTTTTCGATGAAGTACTGCACATCGTCTGGTACGGCAGAGTCATCTACTCAAACCAAGTATTGAGAATCCGCAGTGCCCATTTATGTTTACGTATATTTGCAGTAGCGGCGGCTGGTGCTGATGCTACTAGTGCTGCTGGTGTTGGTGGTGCAGCCGCAGTCTCTCGAGCCTCTCGAAGCGTTGCAGATGTTGGAGGGCGGGCGGGATGCCGGGCCCAAGAGGCTGGTGAGGTCCGGTCCGTAGGGCAGATTTACCAGCACGCCGGATTGGACCTGCACGGTGCCGGGTTACTGACCGTAGAGCTCGGGGAGTTGCTCAAACTTGTGGGCCGAAAGCGGACATGGTTGTGGGGTGCGACAACGCGGCCGCGGGTGAATCAGTCAGCCGCAACTGCCGCGTTGGCTCGAACGGCCAACTGTGCATCCAGGCCGCTCTGCACCGCTAGTCTGGGAGCTGGGTATGTTCCCGTGTGCACCAAAAGGGGAGTGGATCATATTTGTCTAAGACCTATTTATTTCGATTTAGCGACCTCAAAAACATCGAAATACATCGTTATCTCAGATTTCAATAAAATCATCGTTACAAAGCTTTCTCCTTGAGGAAGCAACAAATGCCTGTCAATGCCTGTCTGTATGTATGTATATGTGCGTGCGTGACTGTGTGCGTGTGTGTCTGGGAGCGTGTGTGTCTGTGTATGTTCGTGTGTGTGTATGTGTGTGCGTGTGTGCGTATGTGCGTGTGTAAATGTGTGACCGTGTACCCGTGTGTCCGTGTGAGCATATGTGCGTGTGTGTGAGTATGTGTGTGAGTATGTGTATGTGTCTGTGTGTGTGCGTGTGCGTGTGTGTGCGTGTGCGTGTGCGTGTGTGTGCGTGTGTGTGCGTGTGTGCGTGTGTACGTGTGTTCGTGTATGCGTATGAACATGAGTATGAGAGAGTGTGTGTCTGTGTGCGAGCGTATCAGTGTGTATGTGAGTGTGTACATATGTGTGTATATGTGTGTGGTGTGTGTGTGCGTGCTTGCCTGCGAGCCTGCGTGCGTACGTGCGTGTGTGTGTGGGTTTGGGTGTGTTTGTCGGGGGGTTTGGGTGGGAGTGCGTGGGTTTGAGTGTGAGTGTGTCAGGGGGTTTGGGTGTGTGTATGTGTGTCAATGTGCGCTTATACGTGTGTGTGCATGCGTGAGTACGTGTGAGCGTGCATGCGTGAGCAACGTTAGGTTCACGATTATTTTGCTTTCACACGAAGCACTTAACTTCTATGCGTATAGCAAAAACAATACGATGCAGCTGTATTCGGAGCGTACGGATCCCACTTTGCCGAACCGTTCATCTGTATAAGAGATTCGCGCGCGGAGTCAACTGAACATAGCTGAAAAGTATAGTTGGAACACTCTGATCATAGCTGCTTTGTATTATTTTCGCTCTATTAGTTAACTGCTTCGCGTGGAGGGAAATCATCGTAACCCTAACACTGGTGCGTAAGTGTGTGTGTGTGTGTGTGTGTGTGTGTGTGTGTGTGTGTGTGTGTGTGTGTGTGTGTGTATGTGTGTGTGTGTGTGTGTATCTTGATGTGGATTAACATTTCGCTGAATATACACGGTGCAAATTAACGTTTCAGGGCACATTTTTTTTCTTTTTATAGAAAGGCGGCTCAAAAATATATTTGTTTGTTTTTTGATGCGTTTTTGTTTTTTAGCGGTTAATCCATTTTAGAGTTTTAGTTTTTCGAGTTTTCTGATACCTTAGAAATAACATCATTGATTGAGTTATAATGAATTTAAAAGAGGATAATATTCCATATCTTTTCCAATCCAAAATTTTTAATCAGCTATTTCCCTTGTTTTGTTATTCACGAAAGCGTCATTTTTTGTCTAAACGTCTATATTTGTGATATATAAAAAGGAAAATATTTGAAAACAATTAAGATGAATAGCCATATGGAGATGAATATTCTGTAAAATTTTTGAGTTTTCATCTTTTCTTAGTTTTGAAGGGAAAAAAATCTTATTGTAAAAAGAATCGATTTTTAGTCAGCGGCGAATACTGGAGTAAATCAGTAGCATTTGATCTGAAACTTTTCGGTAGCTTTTTATTATCTCTTGAACTAGTTCTTTGCCCAGTTCACAACAACCATTATATTTCAATATATTTTAGGTTATGTATTTTTTGATTTTTTTTTCGAGAAAGGCTTGGTTCCTTTTTACCAAACATGGCTCATTTTTCTGTTTTTAATAAAGATTCGATTTTTGATTTTTGTGTTTTAGTTTTTCAAGTTTTTTGGTATGATAGAAATATTTTGATCAATTTTTTGTAAATGGATTAAAAAGAGCATAAAATTACCTATTTTTTACAACTGCGTATTTTGGATAGGCTCTTTCCCTTCTGTTGTTATACGATCGATTTCATCTCAAATCATGCAGGCCGACAGCACCTATCTCTCCGAATCAGCTCAAATTATAGTATATTATTCTACTCGGAAAATAAGCGTATACGTATTTTTTGATTTTTCGATAGCATCAAAATTGCATGTGTTATGCTTTTTTAAAAAATGAATCCTCAAATTTCGTTTCTCAAAAATCGAAAACTTTTTTCTTTTTAAATCGTTCTAATTCGTCTTTTTATGGATATTTGAAAATAATTATGTACATATTCGATGCTGTTGGTGATACTCTTTCGATCTGCCAAGTTCAAAAATTTTTTTACAAAAAATCAAGGATGATATGGCATTTTTTATAAACAATGAAAAATGCTTTTTTCTCAAAAAAGCCATCTTTTTTTTACTCAATTTCTTTTTATAGATAGCTAGTCTCAATACCTATATGGTCATATATATGACATTTGGAATATTTTTGTTTTTTAAGAGATATAAACGAAATAAAAAAAATGTATGTTTCCCCATAGCACTGCCGTGCAAGAAAAAATCCTATGTATTTTTCCCTTTTTTATGATTTTTAGACATTTTATTGCTTTTTCTAACTTTCCTGCTAACACGATTCTTTGAGTTGATTTTCTTCTTCTGATTCTCTTTATTTAACAATTTTGTTAAAGAATGAAGAGCAGTTCGACCTGTATAAGATTTTTTCTTTTTACCTATATTTACTTTCCATACATGGGTTTTCTGAATGCCGTTATATTTAGGAGCCTTAAGCCACTCTTTTATTTTATTTTGTCTAAAAACTTCAATATCTTCTTTTGGTAGTAAGATTAGTTTAATATTATTAGTATAAGATTAAACTTTTGTTACAAAAGCATTGGCATCTTGTATTGATTCAATATGACTGTTCTGAAGATTATGTCTAGTTGCATAGTGTTTGACTAGTCCGCCAACACCATCACATGCACCTTTCCCGTGACCTTTAGCTGAAAACAACCATTTTTTATCGATGGAAGCATTTTTCATTTCATACAATTGAAATCGATTTTTAAAGTGGCTTGCTGCTCCATCTGTTATAATCGATAATCGATATACTCGTAATATATAATCGATCGATGGAATCATTTTTCATCGAATCAATTATTTTTTCCATTGCTAACAAGGCATGGGCAGAATCGTGTTTTCTATCATCACTGATGACAGCAAAAGTTTTTGTTAGTTTTCCTTGATAACAAACTGCTGTGAAAATAGAGACCTGTTGATTAACCCAGTGAGTACATGAATAGGGTTACTGTGAATCACTGCCCAATTTTCAGCAAAATCACCATGCAGTACTAGATGACCTGAGTTAGCTGCAGCTATTTCTTTCTCTTCTTTTATAGCTTTTCTTTGTATATTTTTAATATTTAAATGAACGCTTGTTTTGACTGTCCAAGAAGAAAGATCGCTAAAAAAATTGGAGATTGTTAATCTTTTCTTCACAAGATGGCCATTTTCCCACATAGCAAAAACAATCTCGTCATGTTCATTAGTTGTCTCTAATCCAAACAAACTTAGGTTGATATTTTCAGAACCTGGGCATAAAGTACATTCTTAAAAAGGACACTTATCGGACAAATTGGAGCAAACAATTGCCGATAAAAGTGTAGAACGAACTCTATCGAGGTCTGAATGTTTGCCTCCTAGGAAATTATTTAGACTATTAACGTATAAATCAAAATTTGCACAGTAAATGCACAGACACACTTCCTTCGACGGGCTCAACATAACAAACTTTGGTTTTAATGTATAAAAAAATGTATAATAAAAACTTTGTTATACCGATTTTTATGTCTGGGTTTTCTTGATTGAATAGTTTATACGCCTCTTTTAAACTGCGTGTCAAATAACGTTTTATTTTTTTTTTCTTTTTTTCCATTTTGTTGAACAGTCACAACATCACATTTATTAGGGCTTTGACGTGTACAGTTAAAGTCATCGTTTAGAAAATATTCCATGGAAATTTTTGTAGACTTTTCGTCCAATGGATGACCAGTATACGCGTCAGGTTCAGAATATATTCCCTTAGTTGTTACAAGCATTCTTGCTTTGTCAATCATATAAACAGTTACTTCGGGAAATGCTGATAAAATACTAGATTTTGTTAATGACGAAGGAAGCAACGTTAAAATTCTAATTTTCTCATTGATACTGTCACAATTTCCAAGCGCTACTCGTAAGTTATTTAGCAATTCATTGCAGAAGCATTGCAAAATCATCATGTGATTCATCAATGGAAACATTGTATGCTTTTGACAATTTTGAGCTAGTTGCAGATGAGAATGAAGATACTAGTTCTGATTGCTAGCTCTGGGGTGCTAGCTCGAAAATCATGGTCTTCAGTATCACTGTCCAAGTCAGTATAATTGTCTGAATGAATCGCATCAATTATTTCCTTTGGTTCAATATTTTTAACGCGTTCATAACAATTGAAGCATACATAATCCGAACTCTGCACTGCTTTGTTAGGAAAACTTTGTCGAAGAAGTTCTGCTAAATTCTCCAATTTTCTAAATTTAACAGTGGCATCATATACGTTTTTTTTGTGTGATCCAAAAAAGTTTGGACACTTGCGCCTCTTTGTTGAATAAATTTCAGCCATAATTCGAGAGAAATCTTAGTATGTATAAGTAATACTATATATATTAAGGTAACTAGACCGGGTTCCTTAAATAAGCTAAAATAACTAACATTATCTACGTGATAGCAAAAGATGAGTTTTAGCCATCTTGCGGAGAATTCTAGTACCATGCGTTATACTCCTCTATGGTGTACACACACACATATATAAATAATCGTACACGTATTCGCCTAATGCACAGATTCTTGCTTCTCGTACGTATAATCATTATACTTAGGGGTACATAAAATTTTTTTCTTATTTCGTTTATATCTCTTAAAAAACAAAAATATTCCAAATGTCATGTATGTGACCATATAGGTATTGAGACTAGCTATCTATAAAAAAAATTGAGTAAAAAAAAAGATGGCTTTTTTGAGAAAAAAGCATTTTTCATTGTTTATAAAAAATGCCATATCATCCTTGATTTTTTGTAAAAAAATTTTTGAACTTGGCAGATCGAAAGAGTATCACCAACAGCATCGAATATGTACATAATTATTTTCAAATATCCATAAAAAGACGAATTAGAACGATTTAAAAAGAAAAAAGTTTTCGATTTTTGAGAAACGAAATTTGAGGAGTCATTTTTTAAAAAAGCATAACACATGCAATTTTTATGCTATCGAAAAATCAAAAAATACGTATACGCTTATTTTCCGAATAGAATAATATACTAGTATTTGAGCTGATTCGGAGAGATAGGTGCTGTCGGCCTGCATGATTTGAGATGAAATCGGTCATACACAAAAACAGTCGTGTTTAGTTTAAATGGTTATATCAGTGAATCTACGTACTAACATCTGATTACATTTAATTTAAATATTTAAATAATTTTAATAAATTACGTACATAGAAAAAATTGCTCTGATAATAATTATTACCCATCGTTCTGTAATGTTATTAAAAAATTATCTTTTGTCAAACCGTCAATGAAAGCACACTGTTTTTAAGGCCAGCTTACTCCAAACAATTCTGAAAAAATCGAATTTTTTTTTTCATAAATTGCTACTGTATACTCGTAGAAATAGTATAGAATTAGTTCTGAAGGTCAGCAAGACCGAGAAGCAGGTATAAAAGAGTGGGGAGCGATGCGCGCCAAGCGGTAAATCCGGCCACTCGAACGCCTTCGGTAGCGGCAGCTGCTGCGTGCCTTCGGATCGTCTTATTGTTTTGATTCCCCTCTATTTCTCGAAAATATTCTGTCCTTTACAATTAGAGTGCGTCCTTCGTATATAATATACGGCAGTACAAGTAAAATTTTCGTTGGTGATGGTTGTTCGCTTCAGTCCTCGCACGCGTCGGTAAATTTTTCGTTTGTGTGCTCTCAAAATTTATCATGGACAAAAAAAGAAGAAGTGGTGTCCCACATAGATCGGGAAGAAGGAGTTTTTTGGGTAATCAACATACTTCAAATGATGATACAGAACAAACCAGTGCTGCTGCAAAAAAACTGAAAAACGCCGTTCCTCAACTTGAAGTGAAAATCCATCCGTTGCTGACTCACGTGATCGTTCAGTGGTCTGTATTTGCTACATTGCAACAGAGAGTTGTTTGTGCAAAGTGTAATAAAAAAGTGGAATTTGCAAAAAGTGACGAAAAAGGATTAGGTTTTGAATTACAAATTATCTGTGATTGTGAGGAGAGTGAACCAATCCCTTCATCTCCAAAAATCAAAAATGGTTATGAAATAAGCAGAAGAATAGTTTATTCAATGCGCTTGTTAGGAGTTGGATTTTATGGCTTATTGAATTTTTGTGGACTGATGGATATCTCAGCAACTGCATTGAGTATAACTGGCTATTATAAATGCATAGAGCAAGTTATATTGCATTGAAGGCTGTTAGTGAAATAGTTTTTAAAAAAGCTGCTAAAGAAGATCAAGAAAAGAATAAAGAGAGAGGATTACCCGAAGATAGGCTTACTGTTTCGGGCGATGGTTCCTGGCTAAAAAGAGGATTCACAGCTTTACTCGGTATTGTTAGTTTGATCGGCAAGTACACGAACAAAGTCATAGATGTTATAGTAAAGTCAAAGATTTGCCAAGCATGCAGTAACTATTCAAAAAAATTCATCGAAAATACGCCAGAGTTTGATGCTTGGTTTACCGAACATTGTGAAGCAGGCAATTGCACAAGGGATCATGATGGTAGTACTGGTCTTATAGAAGTTGAAGGAGTGGAAGAGATGTTTCGGAGGTCTGTGGAGCAGTACGGTGTTATGTATAAATATTATGTCGGCGACGGTGACGCTAAAACTTTCAAGAGACTCGAAGAATCTGAACCGTACGGCGAGGCTGTCAAAGTAAAGAAAAAAGCATGTGTTTTACACGTAGGTAAGAGTATATATAGACGTGGTAAAGAAGCAAAAAAAAACCATGCAAAAATAAAGAGAGCTCTGAAAGCGCAAGAAAAAAGAGAGGCACTAGAAAGAGGTGAAGAAGTACCTAAAAAGAAGAAGGCTAAAAAATGCGAACAACCTGTCGTAAAATCTTTAAAATTTACTGAAGCGCAACTGTCGCTCTTATCTAGCTATTTTAAAAAAGCTGTGCTTACTCACCCCGATTCTGTGCCAGACATGAATAATGCAATTCTGGCCTCATTTTATCACAAGTGTTCCACCGATGCTAAGCCACAACACCAGTATTGTCCAGCCGGAGCAGATTCATGGTGCGCTTATCAAAAGGCAGTAGCTACAAAACAGAATTACAACCATTCTCCAGCTTTCGATCAGGAAATTCAAAATCTTTTACAGCCAATTTATGAAGAACTAACCGACGAAAAGTTGCTCGAGAGATGTTCAGGGGCTAACACGCCAAACAATAACGAAAGTTACAACTCGTGTGTCTGGAACATAGCCCCTAAACATAAATTTGTTGGGAATAAAACGCTTGAAATTACTGCTCTCAGTGCTACTTGCATTTTTAATGAAGGGCTTTTACCCATATTAAAAGTAATGGAAGTTATGGGTGTCAGAATCGGCCCGGAAGCAAGGCACTTTACTGATAGGGCCAACAACAGGCGTGTTGATCGAGCTGAGCTAGAAGCTACTGAAGCGTCTAAGGAACACAGAACTGCTTTAAGAAATGCAAGAATTCTTCAGAATTATGCTTACGAAGACCAGGAAGGAATTGTGTATGAAGCTAGAATGGATATGTGAGTAAAATTCAATTTTTTTACGATTTTTCACGAATAAAAACTTTAAACTGATTTTTCTCCGAACCACGTTTTTTCGCATGGATGACACTCTCATTTCAAAACTATTACACTTATCGACATGAACCAAACGGCATTTTACTCTTTAGATGTTTGGCTATATCCTCAAGCAGAACCAGAAATATTCATTATTATTTAAAAAAGTTATAAACAATTAAAAGTGAAAAAAAAGGGTAAAAAAATTCAATAGTCCGCCATTTTGTTTTTTTTTTCATTGAAAATGTTTCATTCTGCTTGAGGCCATAGCCAATTCGGTACAGAACATGAAACCGTTTTGTTTTTTGCTTTCAGATAATTCGTTTCCAAGAAATTATGTCATCCATCTACTAATCAGACGAGTTTCAGCAGCCATTTTCAAAACCGCCATTTTGAACAAAAAAAAAATTTCAAGTAATTTAATATATGTGCTTTCATATGTAAAAAAAATTGATTACTCAACATGTTTTGTACTATGAATAATATTTATTGAAAAAAATCACGTTTTTTGGAGTAACCTGGCCTTAAGCTATTATTTAGAAAGCGATATAGAAATTTTAAATTAATTTATTAGAACAAAGAATTTCCTATTGGAACAGTTAATTTAGTTTTAGGAAGCTAAGTGCGAATGAATTGGCAGCGCATTTTGAATATAAATCTTTATTTTGTGGCAGACAAAAATACATTGTACACAATACAACATTTCTATCAGATATTTGAAAATCACATTGTCTTAATACTGAGATTTTCTATCACAGATCGTCATTAGTAAAACAAATAGCACTCAGTCTTGTATTATATCTATCATATTCGATTTATTAGAGCACATTCATTCATGTCGTCACTCATGCGTATATGTTCATACACGCACTAAACATAGTTAATAAATCAATAAATACATAAATAATTATGTTAATACCACTCAGCTTTAGCAAGGTAACGAAATACACCTATGGGTATATCCCAATAGTATTGTGGTTGTTATTGATATTGATTCTCTATACCGTTACCTCCAGTTCTATACTAGGTTCAGCCACTGAATTTATTTTGAAATTAAGAATAAATTATAGTTTATCACTAAGACAATGGTCTTAGAATCTCGAATATTAAGACGAAATCAATGTTAATCTCGTGGCATATCTGGATGACAAATGACATACGAGGTTGCATAGCGATTAGTGCTTGGTGGTATTCCTACCAGAGCAGGCGTTTAGCCGTTTGAGGCAATTAATGGATCGATCAAAAGGGAATGTTAACAAAGCTAATCCGTTGGTCGCTTTCCCACTCACAAACACACACACTGCACCGTTGCTGGATTGAGGTGCGTTGCGCGAGCGAGGCCACTTTCGCCATGGACTGTCTGACTTATTGGAGCCCAAGGCATCCTCGTACGTTCCAGCACGTAATCCGAACTATTTTATTGCCATCCCGTGCAATCCTCATTGGATCGTAAGCTTCGAAACCTTCTCTCACTTGAGAACGTGTCATTTCAGGGATCGTTTGAATCATCTGCTACTAAGGAGGATCAGGAGTTGCAAAACGATCAATATATTATCATTTTTCTCTCTATTTTGTTATAACTTCTTAGTATCAATCATTATATATCTTATACTAGTATACATTATGCACATAATACAATTTTGTTATCAATAATTGTGATGTTGTATACACGATTATTGTCAAATGAAAAAAAAATCATTAAAAATTCAGAAACTTTTTTGTTTTCCATCCAATTTTAATGATCAGGGTCTTATTTTGTTATTTAAATGCTGTTTGACAAATAAACTGAAAAGAAATTGCAAAATAATTTATGGGTACTATAGAAAAGCTGATTGCTTAACGAGATTACGTGATTAGTGATAAACAATAAGCTTTTCTGTAGCACTAAAAAATTATTCTAAATTTTGTTTTGGCCGATCTGTCAAACAACATTCAAAGAACAAAATAATACCCCGATTAATAAAATAGGGTGGAAAACAAAAAGTTTCTGTATTTTCACTGATTTTCTTTCAATTTGCAATAATTGCATTTGCAACATCACAATTATTGATTAAAAAATTTATATATGTACATAAGGTAGTATAAGATATATAATGATTGACAATAACACGTTTTAACAAAATAGATTGAAAAATGAAAATAAATTGGTTGTTTCGTAACTCCTGACACTCCTTAAGTTGTCCTTGTGTCTTTTGATTTATTAATTTTCATACGTGAACTCTAATAGTTGAGAATTCTGTTACATAATTGTATACTGAAAGTTATGCGTATGAGTTAAAACTATGTAAAATAGATATACGATAATAATCAGTGTTGGTCTTGCGACGCACATCGTCATTGGGTATTCTGTAGTTGAATGTAGAAAACATGTAAAAAACGTCGTAAATCGTCGTAATCGTCGTAAACCTGTAGTAAAAGAAGAATAGATAGAAAACAATATCATATCATTCCAAATGAATCATATTCATAAACATTATTTCAAACTAGCTTTAAAAATTTCAATAGTAACAAAATAAAACAGTTATTTATCAAGAAACTTCAAAAAATGTAGTGTAAAACTATTTAAAGTATATGAAGAGCTCTGCTAATAATAATAAACAGAATCTCAAATAACAATTGAATATGAAAAGATCTTTTATAATATTAAGATCATAAAAATCTCCCTTCTACGGTCACACCAATAAGTTTATATCTTTTTTTAAATAGTTCACCATATATGAGCGCGAGTGTGGGTGGGTTGTGGGAAGGTGGGAGGGTATGGGTAGGTTGTGGGTGGGTTGTGGGATAGTGGGAGGTTGGAAGAATGAAGTGATGAGTTTGTAGGTGGATCAATAGGATGAATGTGTGGGTGGATAATTTAGTGGGTGGGTAGATAGTTGGCTTAAGTATGTGTTGGCAAACAGTATTTTTAGGCTTGATAATGTTTTGCACCTTATCATTTTTTGTTTTTTATAATTTTTTGGGCCTCAAAAATTTGGGCCTGAACAATTTTTATAGATTTTTGGGTCTTATAGTTTTTGGGCATTATAATAATTTGTGTTCCATTTGGCCTTATAGCTTTTGCACACAATTTTTTTGGACAGTATTTTTTGGGGATTATTATTTTATGCACATTATCACATTTGCGTATTAAAATTTTTGGGCATTACAGATGTTTAGACCTTATAATTTTTTGGTTTTATATTATTTTGTTTTTATAAATTTGTGAGCCTTATAAAATTTGGGTTTTAAAATAGTTTGCGTAATATAATCTCTATAAAGGCCCAATAGATTTTTGAGTCTTATATTTTTCGCGTATTATCATTTTTGGCCCATATAATTTTCTTGGAGTATAATTATTAGGCATTCAAATTTTTTGGGTTACATAATTTTTATTGAATATATATATATATATATATATTAAATAATTCGGGGATATTCAATAAAAATTATGTAACCCAAAAAATTTGAATGCCTAATAATTATACTCCAAGAAAATTATATGGGCCAAAAATGATAATACGCGAAAAATATAAGACTCAAAAATCTATTTTTTATATATATATATATATATATATATATATATATATATATATATATATATATATATATATATAATTTTTTGGAGTATAATTATTAGGCATTAGAATTTTTTGAGTTACATAATTTTTGTTGAATATCCCAGAATTATTTAATATGTATGTATATATATATATTAAATAATTCTGGGATATTCAACAAAAATTATGTAACTCAAAAAATTCTAATGCCTAATAATTATACTCCAAAAAAATTATATGGGTCAAAAATGATAATACGCGAAAAATATAAGACTCAAAAATCTATTGAGCTTTTATTGAGATTATATTACGGAAGTCATAGGATCAACATGTTCGTTAATAAATGGAATATTGACAGGTTTATGATACTTTGAATAAATGCATATGTCATGTTTTAATGGTGGGTCTCCGTATTCACAAACGAGGACAACTGCTACTTCATTACATTTAGCTTCATTATATTTTTATCTTTATCAGCGTCTTGGGTAAAATACATTTTAATTTCAGGAATTTGTCCAAAGTTCTTAAGTCGTTCCTTTTCCTCTATTTGTACTTCATACATCATTTTGTATTATTTCGCATATTTAATATAGGAGCTGGAGATTTAGTGGGTATTGTGGACACAGTGTTTACAGTTTTCGCTCAAAGAAGTCGGGAATACTCCGCCATCTGAGTTCCGCACACAGGGAGGAGCTGCATCGCGCCTGTGGTTCGTAAACAGAATTCCTCAACTGCACGGATTAAAAAAAAAATAGACATATTACCATATGAATTGAGACCGTTTATCAATTCTTAACAAAATACTGAACATATTAAGAATAATCGGTACAAACATAATTCTACGCATACGCTTTGAAAATAAATTAGCGTTTTTTCTTTGTAATACTAAAAAAAAGTTTCCGTAGCAACATGTTAGAAACATGCTTTGGACTACTGGCAATCAACATACACTATTTTTAGACGTCTGTAGGGATGTGTGTGCGTGTGCGTATGTGTATACGTGCGAGTGGGTGAGTGCCCGTGCGTTTGTGTATGTGTTTATGTGTGTGTATGTGTATGAGTGCGTGAGTGTGTGTGTGTGCGTGCGAGTGTGTGTGTGCGTGCGTGTGTGTGTACGTGTGTGTGTATGTGCGTATATGTGTATATGGCGTGTGTGTATGTATCCCTCAGTATCTCTATATCAAGTAATCCACGATAAATATTAATGTTTTTGGTCTCATTTTTTTACGTACGAAGGAGGCTGACGAATACAATTTCTAATTTATCGATGCTTTTTTATTTTTTAAAAAAAATTCTATTTTTGGGTTTTAGTTTTTTAGATTTTTTTAAACGTTTTAGATTAAAATTAGCTATCTTTTCCAATCCGTAATTTTTGGTAATGTATTTCCATTCTTTTCTTATACACGAAAACGTCATTTTTTCTTAAATTGTTCTATCTCGGAAATATATCATTCAAATTTATTGAAAAAATCTGGGGTGATTAGGAATATGGAGAAGAATATTCAGTAAAATTTTTGAATCTTAATACTTTTCTGCATTTGAGGTGATTGGGACAAAGGAGAAGACTGTTCTACAAAATTTTATTTTTCTATACTTGAGGAAAAAATCATTTTGTAAAAAAGTCGATTTTGTATGGCAAACGATAATGTGAGTAAAACGACATTATCTCTTCTGAAATTTTTCAAAAAACGTAGTTTTTTACTATCTTTTGGAAAGTTCTTTGTCCAGATTATGAGGACTTTTATTCCCGACTTAACTATAATGACAACTTTATTGTCCTAAAAAAGGAGAGAAAGTAGCATATCATTCACTATTACCTACATTTTTTACTTATACTCGTAAATTTACTTGTTTCCCGCCAATGAGGTTTTCGGTTTTTCTGAGTTTCTCTTGTTCCTACGCGTGAATCTCACTTTTCAAGTCCATATCGTTTGACAAACAATCAATGATAAAAAACACATTTTTGAAGAAATATAGGGATGTAAAATTAATGTAAAATTAATTAGAATAAATAAATTCATATTCGAACAATTTATTAAGTTTGCGGTTCTTTACGTATTAAAATAATAATTTTTTGTTATAGACGTTTAAAAATAGTTTACGCTGCTTTATAAACAAAATTTAAATGTAATAATTCAACCATAATTTATATTTAACTTATTTAATAACTATTTAGCTTATTTAAAATCTGCGGAATTAAATTTATAATTTAGGATACATAATTTTGATTTAATTTAAAATCTACGCTATTTTATCTATAATGTATGATACATTACTTGCGATTTAATTTGAAATATACACTATCCTATTTGTTACCTATATCATTTTAATCCTAATTTTAGTTAAAACTATATGCCATTCATAACTCTAATTTTTATCTTACTTCTCATTCAAAGCTATGCGAGTCTTTCCATAAAAACAAAAGAAAGATTTACGCTATTTAATTTTTAACTTATTATATATCCTACCGATAATTATAAATTATGTTATTAGAAATTTACGCAAACCCGAGTTAATTTTGCTTTAATTTTTTCGACTTTTCAATCATTATTTATTACGAATGTTCAATCTTACAAACAAAGGCGACACGAGCCAAAAATCACTGTGAGAAAGAGAATAAACACGCGAGAGCCACATGCAATAAAGCCGAAAGCCCGTAAAATATTTTTTTAAAGCCTGCAGAGCTGAGGGTTTCTTATTCCCCAGCAGTCACACGCCAGTCTGCGGAATATTGCCGGACAGAAACGTCGCGCGACAAACATTTAGACTACATTTAGATTCAATATTTTGTGCAGTGAGTGTGTGTATAGATATTGTGCAGACATCAAATCGCGAGTCCGCGGACCCCTTTACTACCGCTTTTCTTTAATAAACATCACTCGGCAGGTCAAAAAATGAGACCGACGAAGCGAGCGCACGCTAAATCGGATGATAACCGATCACATTTACCACCAATACCTTAATGCATGTCTTTCCAAGCCAATGGCCAATCCCCCTTCCAAGCCATTTCCGCTTCCAGGACAATCCCAAATCTAAGAACCAAAATAAAAGATGAGATAAAGCAGGTCGTAGGAGTGATGATCCTACACCTGATCAGTCACCAATACGATCCAACGCGGAGAATCTAGAAATGTTACACAAGTCACGGCGTGCGGATAGTAGGCATGATGAACCAACTCCAGATTTATCCCCTAATCCAATGCGGCGAGTCATTCACAAACATAAGTCATGAATTGTTCTCTGGGAACATATATGACCGGACGTAAAGAGGTCCCCCATTCGGATGTCTGGAGGGGACTATCGGAGAAGAAACATACAAAAGAGCCATAGCGGAGTTAAGGGTGGGCATACGGAACGTGCGTAGCTTAACTCAGGGCTGTAAATTAAAGGTACTAACAAGGGAGGCAGATAGGTATATATTAGATATAAGAGCGCTACAGGAGATTAGGCGACGAGAAGGCCCGGACGCAAAGTATATGAATAAATACACACTTTTATATAGTGGATTAGAAAAGGCAGGGCAGTTAGAAGCGGGCTTCTTAGTAAGTAATAGAATAATGTGCCCGGGAACTAATTTTGAATTTATTGATGATCGCATAGGATTCCTAACCATCAAAAGCCGATGGTACAAGTTCGTATTTATTAACGTTCATTGCCTAACGGAGGACACGGACGATACAGTCAAAAACTCCTTTTACACAAAACTACAGCAAGTATTGATAGATTTTCAACCCATGAGGCAAAAATAGTGCTAGAAGACTTTAATGCGAAAATTAGAAAGGAGGAAAATTTTAGACCGGTCATAGGAGAAGAAGTTTACATGACGTGAATAACTATAACGGAGTAAAATTAATTAATTTTGCCACGTCGAAAAATTTTAGAGTCGTAAGCACATGTTTCATTCACTTAGACAGGCACAACTTATTTGTACATGCTACAAAATTCTCTCTAATGCACTGCTAGATAGACTTACTCCTCTCGCAGAGGAAATCCTCGGGGATTACCAGTGTGTATTTCGAAGAAACAGGTTAACAAGCGACTAGATGTTCACGGTTAGGCAGCTCCTCAAAAAGAAATGAGTATACAAGGAAATGGTACACCAATTATTCATTGATTTTAAGAAAGTGTATTACTCAATAATAAGATGTAAATGTTTCACGCCTTAATACTGCTAGAGGTACCAAAAAAGTTTATCAATTTAATCAGAATGTGTCTAGATAACAGACGGGGCATAGTCAAGTCAGGTAAGGGCCTATCGCAGCCATTTCACATTCACAACGGGCTAAAGCAGTGAGATGCTCTATTAATCCTCCTATTTAACTTAGTTTAAGAATGCCTGGCCAGGACGAAACAAGAAATTAAAGAGGGAATTATAATAAATGGCTCACAATTGCTAGCATACGCAGATGACATAGACAATATAGGAAAAAACCGAGAAACCGTATCGAAAAACGTAGAAATACTAAAAAAAACAGCTAAAGAAATAGGCTAAGAAATAAGTAAAGAGAAAAGCTCAGTACATGGTAACTAGCAGAGCAAATTCCGAGATGGCTGATACCGACTTGAAAGTCTCCGACAAAGCTTTAAAAAAAGTATAGGACTTTAAATACCTTGGCACGATAATAGACCACAAAATTGAAACTCATAAAGAAATCAAGTAGAGGCAGCATTCGGGACATGTATGCCTATATTCGGTAAATAACTTAGTAAAATCACGATTATTATTTCGAAAGACTAAATTAGAAATATATAGAGAAATCAGAATGCTAATACTTCTATACGGATGCGAAACGTGGGCATTAGCCAAATGGGAAGAAAATAGATTTAGAGTATTTGAGAGTAGAGTCTTTAGAAAGATATTTGGAGGCAAAATAGATAAGATTACTAGAGAATGGAAAATTTTACAGGGAAGTCGACAGGAGCAAGAACCTCAGGCAGACCGACACGAAGCTGGAAGGACAATATTAAAATGGACCTACGAGAAATAGGATTTTATGAGGAGGATTGGATGGAACTCGCAAACAATAGAGAGAGATGGCGTGATTGTATGGACAAGGCTATGGACTACACAGCTACGGATATCTAGTCCAAAAACAATTAGCTATTAAAGGTATGGTGATGATACAAGCATGTCTATAGCCGTTACTACTTGGCCTTTATAATAATAATAATAATATTAATAATAATAATAATAATAATAATATTAATAATAATAATAATAATAATAATATTGATAATAATAATAATAATAATAATATTAATTTATAGTAATACTACTACTACTAATAATAATAATAATAATAATAATAATAATAAATTTTTTTCAAGGTTATGTAGGATATATCACTTAAAGTACACCCGACTGGGTCCATACAGCTGGATAGTGTGGTGCTGGTTGGGTTAACAAAAACGCGAAAAAATTGCACAGCCGTTGCATCGCAAACCGACCCACTAAAACCTACCACATTTTCCTCTGCTGGCGGAACCTACCCTGGCACCGTTTATCACATTACCTCAGAGTGGTGACATTCTTGCGTCATTTGGACGACCGCTTCTACCTAGATCGAAAACAAGGCAAAAAAGTCATCGTTAAAGTCCAGCGTGGGGTGCTTAGATTTAATCCGTCTCATTCATACGCGTGTTCTAACCGGCGCATTTGGTCTCCGTACGGAAGGAGAAGTTTCCTTATCCCTCCCCACGACTTTTATACAGCGAGAGAAAATGGTGCATCCCCGGTTAAGAAGACGCCCCATCATCTCAAATTACATCCATTTATATGGGGTCGTCCGCCATCCCTCAGTTATGATGGTGTGTCGAATCTTCTCCCAGCTCTTCCCTAATACCTTCGGCGGTTACCTCGTCGAGGTACGGCTTATTCCGTCGCAGGACCGACTCGGCGAATTTCGCCATGGCGGTCCACTTATCCTCGGCGGTCAACATTTCGCCCACGATGGTCTCAGGCGGGAATTGTCCGACCGAGTTGACAAGAGCTGTTCTTTCCTCGTTCCACTATTCGCAGACTTTAGACGCTTTATCCGCTGCATACGCCAGGTGACGGAAGAAAGTAAGCTTAGAATCTAGTTTGAGTCCCAGATACATAGCCTCACTCCTCGTCAAAACCTCTGTCTCCCCCGCTTTCATTGTGAAGATGGTCTGTATCCATTTACCCGTGAAGGGCACGATCTCTGTCTTAGCGGCTGTCGAGTCGAGACCGTGTCCTCTCATCCAGCGCAAGATCCTGCCTATCGCCTGGTTAAGCAGATATTGTGCTTTCTCGTAGTCATGCACGATGATGACTAAAGCGACATCATCGACGCAAGCTATCATGTACACCCCCTCCGGCAGCCCGACTCTCAACAGGCTATCGTAAAGGATGTTTAAAAAATCTGGACCAAAGATCGACCCCTGCGCCACGCCGACACTGAGATACTTCTCGCGTTGGCCTTCTTCAGTTTCGTAACGGAGGATACAGTCCTTCAGATATTCCCGCATCAACCGCATGAGGTACTCCGGTACTCTGAACGCGTGCAACGCTTCCAGAATATCCGTCCACTTGGCCGAGTTGAACGCGTTCTTCACGTCTAGCGTTGTAAGAAGGGCGAGTTTTCTGGAAAAATGATTTCCTGACAACGCCTTCCTCCCCTGCTGTACCACCTCGTATAGCGTCCACTTTGGATCGCTGTTTTCTGAAGCCGTACTGTAGCCTACCCTGTAGCCGTGGCTTGAGCAACCTCTCATAGAACTTTCCTGCATACACAGTGCACAGTGGCCTGTTAGTCGACGGAAGCCGGGGATCACCTCCCTTTCCTTTGCCGATCAGCACGAGGCGCGCAACCTTCCAGGGGGTGCCAAAGACACCCGCCTTCAGGCACGCGTTGTACATGTTTAGCAAGAGAGGGTGCTCTCACCGCGATGATCTTCAATATCTCAGCTGGTATCCCGTCGGGCCCAGGGACCTTTCCGCTCCTCATCATTTTGGCGGCGATCTGGAGCTTCTCGCTGGAGAATAAGGGGATCTCGCCCACTTCAGCGGTTTCCTCCTGGTCTTGCCTTGCCAGATGCGATGGGAACAGAGTGTCCACGATTCGTGACACGAATTTCGTCATCGCAGGTTTGGTGTGTATCTGCCTCCTCGTTTATCTCATGGTTTTGTAGGGACATTTTCTTTTTTGTTTGTTAACCGGCGCATCGTGCGTAGGGGGGGGGGGCGGGCCGAAATAGCTAGGAGCGGGTACACCCTCGGATACTTTTATCCTACCCCAGATCTTTGAGGTCCAGCCATCGTTTTCCCGGTCCCGGGAAACACGGACGGACCCGGGCTCGCCCGGAGCAACAGGGGTTCCGATCCCCCTGCCCAATACGCACTCCCTGATAAGACTAACCGCCTCGGCAGAGTTAGGCTCACACCAGCCCTTCGCCCATGTCGATGGGAACAACCGACAGGGATCCGGGAACTCCCAGCGTGTCCCAGCGCGAGAACAATCGGTCCGGACGTTTTTCTGTGCATCAGCCTCACGCAAAACGTACCGCCGGAGAGGAGATGTTTGGGTAGTTGTCCAGTGTAGTGCGTGTTATGAGTGCAGCGTAATGAATGTAGAAGTAAATGTCGGTGTGGTGGTGAGTGTAGTGCTTGGTAGCGTGAATAGTATTATGCGTGGTAGTATGCTGCTGTGTAAGTGTGAGTTTGGGTGAACTGCTTCTTAATTTGAATAAGCCCCCTCACCCGCGACAGTTCTGTAAGATAAAAGGCACTGCGCTTCGACAAGGTCTTGCAGTTCCTAGAAGAGGATAATGATAATGATGATGACGATGACAATGACGATGACGATGACTATGACTATGACTATGACGATGACGATGACAATGACGATGATGATGATGATGATGATGATAATAATTGAGCCCATGTTTGATACGGTACCCACCGCTGATGCTACTTTAAATATAGCTATAAGATGCTATTTATTTAACCTACAGATCGAAAAGTCAAGAACCATAATATTGAAAGTCATTTTACTGAAAAATAAAAATCTGAAAAGAGATTTTTGCATTTAAATAAGGTGAGTATATCCAATATGGTCCACTTAAGCTTTGAGCATTTATCATAGTCGGTATTTGGAAGAATTCTATTCGAACCGGTTGAATATCAAAAAATAGGGTAAAAACTATCATAAGAAATTCTGTTTAATAACGTCTGAATCATTTTCAGATATACGTGAAACGCAATATGTCCCATTAACGGTTTATTTTTAAAACTCTATAGAATTAACCTATATGCAAGTATTCAACTAAAAAACATTGCTTATGTTGATTTTTACACTATATTTTGATATCAAATCGGTCCGAATAAAACTTTTCCAATATATCAACTATGGTAACGGCTCAATGCTTCAATAGGCCATATTAGATACGCTTACCTTATTCAGAAAATTAAAACGAATTAGGGGGTTGCTTAAAAATAAAATATTAATTTTTTTATTTAATAAGAGAGAATAACAAAAAATAATTAAATTATATTTTATCTTATATAATGATAAAGCAATATTACATTCATATGTTCGAGTGAGCGTTACTAAGCCAGTATAATTTGCTAGTATATATTAGTAATGCAAATATGTAAAATTTCTATAAACATTTAATTATATAAATAAAATTTATTTCTTATTCCATAAAAACTGAAATAAATAGTGTACTAGCTATAATTTTTTATCTAATATTCCTTTCATCATAGTTGAAGAAATCTTTTTTGTTAGTTTTCTTTATAGGATTACGTAGCGACTAAACCTATACAATTATTATATTTATTAATAAATTTTCGAGTTATTCCGCTTCTTCGAAGGTTAAGTGTATTTTTCACAGTAAAAGATATTTATTTAACAAAAAAATTATTTGCTTATATAATACGTAGGTACTGTATTTTATTTTCTTTATTTAATTTCATAATTTTTACAGTTCTTTTTCGCTTTTTAGCGGTTTTTCGATAATGCATTTAAAAAACCATATAGTTATTTTTCCAACTTTTTTCCATATCTTTTCCAACTCGAAATTTTTAATAATGTAATTCCCTTCTTTTGTTATACACGAAAACGTCATTTTTTTAAACGGTTAAATATCGGAAGTATATCATAGAAATGTATTGAAAACAATGTATGGTTATTAGTATCATCGAGAGGAACGTTCAGTGAAATTTTTGAATCTTAATACTTTTCTGCTTCCGAGAAAAAAATCATTTTATAAAAAAATGGATTTTCTATGTCGTACAATAACTTGAGTAAAACGGCATTATTCCTTTTGAAAATTTCCAGAAAGGTAGCTTTTAACTATCTCTTGACTGAGTTATTTGCCCAAGATATTTGAGATTTATCTCGAGAATGTCGCGGTCACTTTTTATTAAACAAATGATTTTATTTTGTTTTTTGATCAACATACGAAATTAGAAAATAAATAAAGATTCCTCTATTCGATTTTGTTTTATAACTATTTTTCTATTTTACGATATTTTTAAATCTATAATGCAATTTATGAACATAAACTTTTAATTTTTTGTAATTGATTTTCTTGACCCTTTTTTGAGCTATAAGTAGAAATATATATATTTAATATTAATGTATTAGAATAAAGAAATTTATGTTGGAATAGTTTATTTAGTTTGAGAAACCTAAGTGCCAATGAATTGGTAGCGATTTCTTTCTTCGGTTGTTTCAATGATTTAGTTTTCTGATTATTTGTTTTATTACTAGCAACTTCTATATTACTTCTTTACTCATTTTTCTTCCCCTTAGTATACTTTGAATTATGTCGTTATTCCATAGATAGCTTTTAATACTCTTACTTAAATATATATATATATATATATATATATATATATATATATATATATATATATATATATCCAACTACTTGCGACAGGTAGCAGGACATATACCTCGAAATAGTCTCCTTATTACACTTCGCCCTACTCTCCCCTACATGTAAAGCAGTATTACTAGATCTCTTTTGCATATTGGAAATTGTTTTCATTTATTATATGACCTAAAGATCGAAAATATCCTCATATACGTAAATCAAGAATTTTTTTAGCGAATTTTGCTTTCTCAGAGAGAAAGCTTTTTGTAACGATAATTTTTTCGAAAACCAAGATTTTGATGAATTTCGACATTTTGAGGTCGCGGAATCTGATTATGTAGCTTTTTCAAAATGCCTGACTGTATGTATGTATGTATTTATGTGTATATGAGTGCGTGCATGCATGCGCAAGCTAACATGAAGGCCTTTAATTTGCGTTGCCGCAGTACTTCTGAGGACATTCTGGTCAAAAGTTAAGCTGAATTAAAATTTATAGAAAAAATTGGGTGGTAAATGGGTGACTGCGAATACTAGTCGAACTTTCTTTAATATTTTGAAATCTCCCATTTACCACCTAATTTCTTTTATAAATTTTAAATGAGTATAACTATTCATCAGAATGTCCTTAGAAATACTAACAACACAAATTAAAGGCCTTCATGTCAGCTTTCACAAAAAGTTACGTACAAGTACCTATGACGTATATTACCTGAAGTAAATTACATCAAACTATAAGAGATCCCATTTAAAATATTAGTAAAGCGATACATTACGGAGACTGCTGTAACTTCAATATTTTGATATCCTATGGTGTGCCAATTTTTCTGTTGATACTATTTGGAACAAAGATTTTGGTTTTTGAATAATCATCAAAGATTGAGGTTATTAAAAATGTCCAAAAATTGCCGGTTTTAAATCAAAATTTTAACTCATACGACTGCTATCTGGAAGAAATTTTTTTTTGCCGGCTAGACGAAACTAATTTTCAATTCTAGTAGTATACTCCATTGCCAAAACTTTTTCTACGAGGGTAGTTCAATAAGTCTTTAGAATGACCAACCGATGGCGCGCGAATCGCTCCAAATCATCTGTTTTCAGTCAGCACCACTCCCGACTAGATATATGGTGCAGTCACAGTCCACATCTTCTGAGTTTACGTGTTTTTATAACCAATTGAAAAAAAAAAAATTGCTTGTTAAGAAAAATGGAAAAAAACGAGTTCAGAGCGGTAATTAAACATTTTCATTTAAAGGGTTTAACTCCATATGAGATAAAAAATGAATTGGACTCAGTTCATGGCACATCTGCCCCTGCCTTAGCAACGGTTTATAACTGGGTAAATGAATTTAAGCGTGGTCGTACATCAATAAGTGACGAACCACGTTCAGGAAGGCCCGTAGAAGCAACTATTCCCGAAATCATCAATAAAATCCACGATATGGTGTTGAAGGATAGAAGATTAAAAGTGCGTGAGTTAGCTGAGGCCACAAGGATATCTATAGGTGCAGTTGTTTCAATTCTACATGAAAAATTAGGCATGAAAAAGCTATCGGCAAGATGGGTGCCGCGTTTGCTCTCAGCTGAGAATAAACGCAATAGAGTGGTCGCCTCTGAGGCTCTTTTGGCGCGCATAAGTCGGAGTCCTGAGGAATTTTTTCGTCGATTTGTGACTGTGGATGAAACATGGATACACCACTACACTCCTGAGACAAAGGAACAATCCAAACAGTGGATTTCCACAGGCGAACCAGCTCCAAAGAAGGCAAAGACCGTAAAGTCAGCTGGTAAGGTTATGGCTACAGTTTTTTGGGATGCACGTGGAATTATACTTATTGACTACTTGGAAAAGGGTAAAACAATTATTGGTGAGTATTATGCATCATTATTAGAGCAGCTGAAAGAAGAAATTAAAAAAAAACGACCACATTTGGCGAGAAAAAAAATTCTCTTTCATCACGACAACGCCCGAGTTCACACATGCTTCGTTTCAATGGCTAAAATTGAAGAACTAAAATTCGAATTGGTCGAACACCCACCGTATTCACCAGATTTAGCCCCCAGTGACTTTTTCTTATTTCCAAACTTGAAAAAATGGCTCGGTGGACAGAGATTTACGGACAACGAAGACGTCACTGCCTCTGTAAGTGCTTATTTTGAGGAACTTCCGAAAACGCACTTTTCTGAAGGATTAAAAAAACTTAAAAAGCGATTGACCAAGTGTATAGAGCTCCAAGGAGATTATGTTGAAAAATAAAAAAAAATTTACCCAAAAAAAATTGTTTTTATACTTTATTCTAAAGACTTATTGAACTACCCTCGTAACAAGGAGAACACCAACTCTGCGGAACTCGGATTTTGATCAGACTTTGGGGGGTGCTTTCTAGTACCCAAAAATAAAGTCTAGCACCTTTAGTTTGTTCTAATAGGCTCTTGTATTCGAGACATAAGCTATTGTACTGCGAATATACGTTATTTTAGTAAAAATAGGTACCTCTTCTAGTGATTAGAAGTATGCATGTATTGACACTAGAAAAAATGAGTTGAAAGATAATAAAAATAGGAAGAAAGAGCTTTAATTTAAGACCTGTAGCGTTAAAAAATAATAATTCGACCCTGAGTTATTAGCAATTGAATACGATGACTAAAAATGCATACAAAATCAATGAAATTAAAACAGTTTAATTTCCTCAAATATTCATGCATTTTTAGTCATCATCTTTAATTGCTAATAACTTTGACTCAGATTAATATTTTTTAATGCTGCAGGTCTCAAACTAAAGCTCTTTCTGTCTACTATTATTTATTTTCCAGCAATTTTTTCTACTGTCAATGCATGAATATTTACAACTACTAGAATAGGTACCTTTTCTTACTAAAATAATGTATATTCGGAGTAAAATAGCTTATATTTCGAATACAAGGGCCCATTAGAACAAACTAATAGTGGTAGGCTTCATTTTTAGGTATCAGAAAGCCCCTCCCTAAGCCTCATCAAAATCCGAGTTCCGCGGGGTTGGCGTTCTGCTTATAAGCGAAAACGTAAATAAAAACACTAAATAAAAACACGCTTGTAGACTGCGTGGGGAGGTGCGCGGTAAGAAGAGAGCCGGTTTGCAGTGCAGGGGGACTCTCCTTTCCTCGTCCCGCGCCGCAGATCTATCTAACTTCCTTAAATATAGATTTAATAGACAAATAAAAAGAAAATCCCGCTTTTTTTTAAAGAATTTATGTCTATTTTTTATATATCTTCAATACAAACTGCCGAAAAAAATATCCTTGATTTGTTAAAATAGCTACTTTTCAAAAATTATTTAATTACTAGTATCTTATTAAAAATAGTGTAAGAATAGTTTTAAGACACATAAATAACAAGGAAATTGTACACGCTTTCAGAATTTATGTCTATTTGTTATATATCTCCAACACAAACTGCTAAAAGAAACATTTTTAATTTGATAAAATAGCTACTTTTAGAAAAATCTTTAAATTGACGTTTATTTCTTAAAAAAAACTTAAGGGGTAATACCACTCTGGGTACACCTATTTTTGACAATTTTTTGTGGGTAAATAATAAGCGAAATGAAAAATTCGTTTAAAGAACTTTATTGTACAATTAAGAAAGTGTAAAAAAAAATCTTTGTCAAAATCGAAACTTCTTTTTCAAATGTGCACCATTTTTTAAAAATTTGATTTAGAAAAAAATTCTTATGTACTACCACGCCTACTAATATGTACTTTAAGAAAAACTTTGATTTTTTTTGTTTTAGGGTTCATCATGTACGAGAAAACTGTCCTCCAGTTTAAGCGTCAACAGAAAAAGTAACGGCCTGCTACGGGCTCCCGTGGACGTCATTATGAAAAAAAAATTTTTGCACTTCATTAATTGTACAATAAAGTTCTTTAAACAAATTTTTCATTTCGCTTATTATTTCCACAAAAAATCGTCAAAAATAGGTGTACCTAGAGTGGTGTTATCCCTTAAGAATAGTTTTAAAATACATAAATCGAAAGGAAACCACGCGTACGCATTTACCGATGCATTTACTGACTCACATATGCACTTAGTCACTTGCATATAAATGTATATACGCAACTGCTTACTTACTCACTCGCTTGCTAACATACACACTTACTCATAGACTCACGAACGCACTTACTCGCTCATATACGCAGTCCCTCACCCACTCACTCGCTCGCTCGCTTCCTTACTTACTAGCCATTTGTTTCCATTTTTTTCCTACTTTCCCTTCCCTTCCCCCACTTTTCTCAATACCCCTCCAAAAAATCCGTCTCTCGCAATAGACCCTCCAAGATTTTTGTCTAAGTAAACTGGCACATATTTCTGCGTGACGGTCTTAGCATTATTACATCCAAAATATATTATAAATATATTTTTAAATATATAAGTATATTTTTATTTAATTTTTAGCTTAAACTTATATATTGCTTTTGATCTATTATATCACGACTCTGATCTGTCATTATTGATACTTAAAGTAATATTTTCAAACCGCTATCGGTTATACTCCGTTAAAAATTGTAAGAGTGGAACTTTCGTCTTAATTCGTACAATTAGAACTTCGGGTTGTATATGGCGCAGCAGGAGAGACAGCAACTATGGTCTCCGGCATATAGGTAGATTCGGCAGAAGGTCCGGGGTGTAGCGAGAGATTTCGATGTATTCTACTATATATGTTCTAAAAAACTTGTTTAATTCACTATATTTAAAATTAAAGGGTCATAGAATACGAATATGTATTTTTCACCAAAAATAACTTAATCCAACGCCTCATATATGTATAGATCATGATTTTATTTTTATAAATACCCCTTCTGCATTTTTTCATTAATCCTAATATTTGTCTATCCCATTTCTTTTCTTCTCATTCTGCTCCTGCACCTCCCACCACATTCATATTGATCGAGAAAGCCTTATGTTGTAGTAAATGTACGCTTATTTTATCGTCTCGACTTTACGACCAACGATTACAATCATTCTTTTATAAATCGATTAATAAAATGGATTACTATTTTTAATTGAGACCTGTTTATGCTTGCAGGTACGCAATTACTACTCCGCATATCTGTGTGTACGGAGTTACTGCTGTACATGTCTGTGTTTGCGTAGTCACTACCGCGTATGTCTGTGTATACATAGTAACTACCGCGCATGCCTGTATGCACGTAGTCACTACTGCGTATGCCTGTCTGCACGAAGCCTCTATGACGCATGCATGTGAACACGTAGTCACTACCGCGCATACCTGTCTGCACGTAGTCACTACTGCGTAAGCCCGTGTGTACGCATTCATTACTGCGCATACTTAAGTGCAAGAGGACACAACCGCGTATACTCAAGGGAAGAAGATACAGGTGTTTGGTCAAAAAACCGATTTTATTTTTACTTTTTATACATATTCTTAACCTTCTTTCTTAATAATAAAAGAGGTTTCAAAAGAAAATTTGACTTTTTTAATCTGTTTTAATTTTTTTAAATATTATCATTTTTATCTAAAGTTCAATGTTTTCAACATTTGCGTGACAGAAAAAGTTAAATAAGTGCGCCCTAAGCAAGACTAAAAGTCAGTTAAAGTCAAAACCCTATGTTGGAAAAATAAATCGGTCCCAAAAATGGAATTATAAATAATTACCAATTTACTTTTATTTAATTATTACTACTATTTTACTTTAAAGTCATTTTTCTCATTTCTTTATTTTCATAACTTCCAGTTAAATGTTGCGAACCAGATTTTATTTTTATGTTTTAAATGTATGGTAATCTACTTTTTAAATACATTTTATATAAGTCTATGTTTAGACCTATTGATAAAAGTTTAAATACTAATTTTGGCTGGGCAATAATTATAATAAAATACATGATTTTAGTGGAAATAAAAAATTAAAAATTTAATGTGGCTATAGAATTTTTTACAAACAAAAATAAAATAATATAGCAACATCGATGGCTAAGTTTTACTTAAAAGAATACATACATTCGAGCTGATCAAAATTCACCGATGCCTGTTGCGTACAAATATAATACAAATAATGTTCTTTTATGAAGGTTTTCTGACTGTTCTGATATTTTAAAGGCGATTTAGGGGGATTTTAACTATTTCAAATGTGTTCTTCGTACGATTTATTTCGATGAATCTGATAAATAGTTTTTACTTGATCAGAGAGGAATTTTGTTTGATTTTTGAATACTTAATTATGACACTAATGCTTAGGAGGTGTTTTTTTTATCTCGCATAACTGTTTCACAGTATTTCATCGCACAAAAATCTCAAAATCACGGGTTACCAGTACATACCTTTAATTATAACTCTTTTATAGATAATAAAATATTGTTTCTTTAAGTTACTGAATTTATTTTTTTAGCTCTGCAAATAACTAAAACTCTTAGCTCCAGTACCTTAACAACTTGTACCGTCAAGGACCCAGTTCCTGATCAGTTAAGGCACGTCGTCACGTTATTTGTTATGTCAAAGCGTAAAGATGAGGTATTCATGGAAAATGAAGTTTCTAATAACAAATGTAACTGTTAATCTTTAATATAAAATTGAAAAAATACATAAATAATCAAAATTAAGTTAAATATAAAGCCTCAAAGAAAAAAAGCTGTGGGAGCAATTCCTGATCACTTGAGGTTTGTATGGGAGTAGTTTCTGATCATATCAAAACCCAATTCCTGATCACAAATATTATTGACGCATAAGTATTTTATGTGATAAACAAAAACTTATTAAGCAATACTAATACAGTAGATATACTAAAATATAACATTTTTTGGTTGTGTGATTATAAACGTGAAACTTAGGCGAGGTAAAAGTGTTCCTTTATTCGTACTCTGTCTACTGCACGATATAGACTCACGTGCGAGCATATATTATAACCTATAAAATGCACATAGTGTTGTGATTTATTGTCACGTTTTCTGCAACTTTTGCATGATAAATTATTTACGCATGGATTAAAACTACTTATAGAATTGTTATTACAAATATTTGTGTATTTTAAGATTTTTAAACACACATAAAACATGTTATTAATACTGATCAGGAATTGGGTAAACGATAAGAATTTGGACCATATTTCTAATCACACGTATTTACAAATATCAATAATATTTTATATGAATGTTTTAAGAGATTTATACGAATAAACTGTTGGATAACTTAATTACATAAGTTTTTCTACAATCTATTACAAAATTTTAAAGAAATGATGTAAATTTCTTTGCATGCTCACTTGTAGTCAACTGCAGTAAGATGGCATTAATCATGACGTTGTCAACAACGTCCAACTTTAACATTTTTTATCTTTAAAATGTATTTTACTAGTAACTTTTAAAGTTCTTTTATATGACTACGAAATAGTTTACTATTACTAATTATTTTATAAAACAAATTTTGTATACATTAAAGTCAAAATAGTAATAAATGTAACCAAATGATCAGGAACTGGGTACTGATCAGGAACTGGGTCCGTGACGGTACAGACACAAGTAAGCCATCGCCAATGGAAGTGGACTGTGAAAATATTAATATTGAAAAGAAAAAAAATTCGGTTACCATCGAGCAGGACAAGGTAGTCGATGCTTCATCAAAATTGCAAAAGGACGATCCTCTTAAAATGGCGACAAAAGGTTTGCATTTTTAATAGCCAGTTGATATCAGTTTTTACTAATGGAGAAAAATGTATTAATAGCATAATTTTATTTTATTAACCTTTAATTAAAAATCTTCTTTAATTTTATTTATAGAACAATTACATGAATTGCTTGGATCTGAATCTGAATCTCCATATTTTGAAAGTACACCTCCTCTGAATAGGCAAGCTACTGAACCAATTATGACTGCGAAATTGGCAACAGTATTAGATAAATGTAAAATTAGTAAAAGAGACGTGATGCATTTGTTGATGGCCACTGCGGAAGCATTTGGCATTGATACGCGCAATTTAGTATTAAATACTACATCTATTCACGAGGCTCGTCAAAAATTTCGCAAAGAACGATATGAGGCCATTAAAAAACTTGCTCCATCACTTTTTTCTGGTTTACCGAGCACCATCCACTGGGATGGAAAGTTGATCCCAGGATATTTAGGAAGAGAAACTACAGGTAGACTAGCTATTATTATTACAAGTGGTAGAATGGAACAACTCTTGGGTGTTCCAAAGATCTCTTCTAGTAGTGGAATAAATCCAGCTCAAACAGTATTCAATACTTTGAATGACTGGTCTTTATTACAAAATATTGTAGCTCTTTGCGCGCATGGTTTTTGAGGTCTCTAGAAGCAATTTTTTTTCCGGCCCGAGTGAAAATAAGAATAAAAGAAATTAACGTCCGGACTAATGCAGACGTGTAGGTGAATGATCGAGGTGGTGGATAGATGAATCGGCGGGTGGATATGGAAATGCACGGTTGGATATCATAATGCGTGGATTAATGGGAGTGTATGTGTGGGTGGATAGAAGTGTATAAGTGGATGTATGGAAGTATATAGGATGATGGATGGAAGTGTATGGTTAGATGTATAGATGCGTGGGTGAATGAATGGATGCGTGAGTGGACGAATAAATGCAAATTTGTACGGAAGGCTGCGTGGGTAGTTGAATGGATGCATGAAAGGATTAATGGATGAGTGAGTCGATAGATGGATCGGTGGTGTTGGAAAGTATGTTTGAATGCGTAGGTGTTTGAAAGTATATTGGTGGGTAAATGAAAGCGTATGGATTGATGATTGTAAGTGTATGGGTGAATGAATAGATGCGTCGGTAATGAATGGATGCGTTTTTGATTGAATTGATGCGTGATTGTTGGATAGATGAGTGGATGGATGAATGGAGGAAAATGTGGATACATAAATGGATGGGTGGAGGGTTAAATGCGTAGGTGGAGGGGTGAGTGGAGGTGGTTGGAGATGTATGGATGGGCGGATGAGAGTGTATGGGTGGATGGATTGATGCGTGGTCGAATGAATGGTATCGTGGGTAGGGGGATAGAAGCATCGGTGGATTAATTGGTTTTAGATAGATGAATGAATGAGTGGGCAGATTGATCGATGCGTGAGTATATAGATGGGTGCATGGATGGGCATCGGAGTACGTGGGTGGATGGAAGTATATGTGCCAGGGCATTATATGGGTAATGAATAAACAAATCAGTGTTTAACTAGTAAAACGTTTATCATTACACGATACAGTATGACGCAAAGGAATAAATCATGTTAACTTTTATTTATATCTTGTCATTATAACTAAGTAATTTTCTAATGCAGAGTTTGGGATGCTCCCAATATTTTTGCTTTAAAATGAATAAGTTCCGCGAACGAAACGTAAAAATACGCGTAAATACTAAAACTTACATGTTTGTCAAATTGTAAAAAATATTATTCTATTAAAACAATACTGCTGCTGCTTAAGAGTAAAAAATTTGCTTTCCTGTGAAAACCAAAAATCAATTTGAATGAAAAAATTTGGTGTACCCACAAATTTTAATTAAAAATAGCAAAAAGCAATCACTCGCTCATGCATACATCTCATCCACCTACATTCACCCCACCACCCACGTATTTATCTCCCCATCCACCCATTCATTCACACACCCACGCATCCATTCATCCATCCACGCATCTATCAATACACCCACGCATCTATCAATACAGCCACGCATCTATCAATACACCCACGCATCTATCAATACACCCACGCATCTATCAATACACCCACGCATCTATCAATACACCCACGCATCTATCAATACACCCACGCATCTATCAATACACCCACGCATCTATTTAACAATTACGCGTTCATTGGTCCAACCACACATTCATCCATCAACCCATACACTTTAATCCGCCCACAAATATACTTCCATTCACCACCGCAATTGGACGTCTACTTATGCATTTACTCATCCCAACTCATCACCCACCCAGTGATCCATTCATCCTGCCACATATTCACGTATCCACTCACGCATCTATCCATCCACCCACGCATTCACCCCTTCATTCACATACTTATCCCTCCACCAATACATCCACCTATCAGCCTACGCATTCACACTTCCCCCCACGCATTTTTCTCCACACCAACCTATTTATCCACGTACCCACGCACCTATTCATCCATCTACGCATCTATCCATCCACCGACGCATCCATCTAATAGTCACGCATTAATGCATCCAACCACGCATCCATCCATCCACCCATTCATTTATCCATGAAATCACGCATTCATGTATCCACCCACACATCCATTCAATATAACCCACGAATCTATACATCCACCGATACACTTATATCTATCCATATACTTCTATCCACCCACCCATATACTTTCAACTACCCAGCAAAATACTTATATCCACCAACGCATCCTGACGTCCACGACCACGTTCCGACATTCATCCACCGATCCATCTATTCACCCACTCATCTATCCATCCTCTTACGCATTCATTAATCTACCTATATACTTAAATTCTTTCACCCCCGCACATACCCATCTACGTATTAATCCCTCCATCCAACTATGCATTCACGCCTCCACCAACGCATCTATCTATCCACAAACGCTTTCAAGCTTTTACTCACGCATTTGTCCATCCACCCACGCATTTGTTCCTCCACTCACGCAGTTACCCTTCCACCCACGCATCTATTCATCCACCCATGTATTCACCCGTCCGCTCACACATGTATCCCTCCACCCGCCCATTCACCCTTCCACCGAGACATATATTTATCCACCCACGGAAACATCTATCCACACAGGAATTCATCCCTCCACCCGTGCATCTATCCCTCTACCCATGAATGCATACGTCCACCAACGCATGTATTCATACACCCAAGCATCCATTCATACACCCACGTATCCCTCCACCCGCTCATTCACCCTTCCACCGAGACATATATTTATCCACCCATGCAAATATCCATCCAAACAGGAATTCATCCCTCCACTCGTGCATCTATCCCTATATCCATGAATGCATACATCCACCCACATATCTATCCATGCACCCAAGCATCCATTCACACACCCACGTATCCATCCATACACCCACGTATCCATCCGTACACCTGCGCATCCATTTATTCAATCACACATCTATCCACTCACCCATATACTTCCAACCACCCACCAATCAATCTATCCACACACTCATCCATTCATACGTCTGCTTAGACAACTGACAGCCGGCTTTATTCATCCACCTACACATACCCCCAGTTACCCATCGACATAAACCCTTTTAGCCACATATCGATCCACATATCCACTCACCGTCGCATCCACTTATCAACATAAAAAAACACTGAAAACAAAAATGGCGGACAAACGGACGCACGAATATATTTAAAATCTTAATATAACAACCCAATCGAGCAGTAGCGAGTGAGGGCATTTTGTTAGTAAATGTATTATTTATTATTATGTATTATTATCTATTTACTGTAATTAATATAGACGTAGAGACGTATAGATTGTTGACATGACAATATGTCGCGCGTAGCGCCAGACATTCCTAGTATTTACTACAGTTTATATGTTAAGAGAAAACATTACATTAAAGTGGCTCCCTGGTGTTTTTTTATGATTTAATTCTATTTTCTTTTCATTAATACTATTCACTTTTTCATCTGTTTAACATTGAAAATAATTAAGTTAATTCGATACTACTATTATATGTATAAAAAAACGATTTTGTAAATTTAAAGTTATTTCGGGAGTCATAGGCACTTTGCGATGAATGGTGTTATCAAAGTCCTAAATTTGGACATAAATTGATTCTCGCGCACACAAAAATTAAAAAAATTATCCGTATTTGTTATCTGATATTTTGAAGTATATTTATAATACGATTTTTAAAATATCAATTTTATATAGCAATTTTTAAACAAAATCATATATATTTTTCAGAGCTATATAATAAATAATCATGTGAAATTAAAAGCGAATATTAGTTATTTCTAGCTATAAAAATATGATAGAATTTTCGTTCAAGTGCATGACAATGTGGTGTGCGCGAGGGCTGTTTTGAATATAGCCCATTTTTACTCAAGAATAACTGTGCACGAATTGATCGGTCCTAGAGATTACTCAACAAAAGAATCAGAAGATAGGAGTGCAATAAATAATAAAGCGTGGTTAGCGTAAGCATGTGTAGCGTTTATTAGTATAGCGTGTGCGACAAGTGATTGCATAGTACTGAGCGACGCACAAAATCAAACGCAGCACGATACTCCCGAATTCGGCGATATTACAAGTGTGTGTATGTAGGTGCGTAGCGTATATGTGAGTATGTGTGTATCGTGCGATTCGCGGAGCTATGAATAACTCGCGGGCTGAGAGTGAGGGAACATATATTAGACATATATTAGATATGATTTTAGTATGCGTATAAGTGTATGAGGGTGTGATAATGTGCGTGTGTCGCGTGAATATATATTTTATTTAAATTAATAAGTCGATTCTAAACAATAACACATCATGCAGAATAATTTTGAATATAAAGACTAAAAAAGTGTGAAAATTGCTATCCAAATTCATATTCATGTAAGTCCCAGATATTTAAAATTTAATAGACATTTTAGAAATTGCACCAGGGAGCCACTTTAAGGGATTCAGCCTGAGTGAACCTCGAAAAAATACATTTTTTTTTCATTATATCATATCTAAAATCGCTGTATGCAATTTTAAAATTTTTTGGCTTACATGGAATATTTGTTATTATTATGTAAATTTGCGTAGCAATTTTCAGATTTATTTTTAGCTTTATATTCAAAGTTATTCAACATAATGTGTTTTTCTTTAGTAAAAATGGGCTATATTCAAAATAGCCCTCGCATACAACACATTCATGCACTTCTAAAAAAATTCTTTCATATTTTTATAGCTAGAAATAACTAATATTCGCTTTTCATTTGCCTTGATTATTTATTATATAGCTCTGAAAAATATATATGTGATTTTATTTCATACTTGCTATATAAATACCGTTATTTTAAAAATCGCATTACAAATAAACTTCAAAATATCAGATAATAAAAAGCGAGTAAATTCTTGTTGAAAATACTTTTAAGAATATATTTTCAAAGGATCCATAATATTTTTAATTTTTGTATGCGCGAGAATCAATTTATGTCCAAATTCAGGACTTTGATAAGACCATTCATCGCACAGTGCCTATGACTCACAAAAAAACTTTTAATTTCCAAAATCTGTTTTTTTTTATACATATAATAGTAGTATAGAATTAATGAAATTATTTCCAATGTTAAACGGATGAAAAGGTGAATAGTATTAATGAAAATAAAAGTAATAGAAAAATTTGTCAATATCATGAAAAAATACCAGGGAGCCTCCTTTAGTAAACTTTTAAAAATTATTTAATAAATTGTATTTGATTCTTGAGTTTTGTACTAAAATAATGTATTCTTTCGGTAGTAAAAAATAACTAAATCGTAAAACTTTTTCGGAACAATTTATTTGATTATCTCTCCAGCATCTCTTAATTTAACTCTAGAACAAGAACAGTGATCTGCGTAACCTCACGTAAAATTTTCGTTTAAATTTTAAAAGAAAGAAATGTTTCAGCACTACACTTCTGTTTACGCATTTATAAATTAGAGGCTAACAAGAATATACTTTTTTAGTTTGTTTGATTCCTTTGAGTTTTAAGATAGTTACAGATATCTAAATTAATGCCGTTCGTGTCTGGGGTTAATAATATTAATTTAATTTATTTTTTAGTACAACATAATACCTACTTATGTCTTAGCTTTACTTCGATACATTTAATTTTAACTATTAAGGAGGTAGTACCTCTATAGCCTCTTTGGTGCTATTTTCATCTGTAAAAGAAAAATGTGAATAATTGGGGTATTACAAAGAATATATCCTGAAAGTACAAAACATTTTTTACTAATTCCACCCCGCATAAGGCCCAAACTCACCTTAGGACCTGAGATGTATGGTTTTGAAATGTATTGCTTGCACGTAACCTACAGAATGTACTACTCGACGAATTTAGGTCTACCATGGCTTAAATTGTTTCCTTTTAATGTCATTTTGGACTAATGCTAGTTAGAAAATTCATTTATAGGTTTAAGTATTTCTTTTTATATTTTAAAGTGATTTACGAGTCATAAAAAAATAAAAAATTATGATTTTTCTCACTTATACTACAATACTCACATGGAAATGTTAAGGGGATATTCCAATGTGAGAAGTCGGAAAAATCGATATTTTTTTTTTTCATTTTTCGATAGTTTTGGAGCATAGAACTAATATCCTACAGTCGGTATAGATGATTCTTACCTTTTTGACTACGTATGGCGCTTCAAAGTAGAGGCTCAGTCTGTGCGCGCTCGAGTTTCGGAGCACATCTATTACCTCTGTGTGGATGCCCTGTTTATAAACTCAACTTCTTAATATAACTCCAGTTGTGCGATGGCGTCGAGCGAAATCCGTTTTATCTGCTTACTAACGTCTCAGACATTTTCGGCAGTGGATGCATACGTCTACATCAAGAACAACCCGGCAGTAGAGTTTTCGGATGCACCCATGCCACAGTTCATAGACATTCAATCTATCACTCCCTGCCATACTGCTATCAGTTTTCAATGAAGATATTCATCGACCCTTTACGAGGATGGTCTTTTGAGAATTTTGGGCCATTTCTGACATATTATCATTTTTTTGTCGGTTTCCGGGGTACAAATTCCATAGAAAGATTAAGTTGAAAAAATCTCCAGTTATCGCTCAGATTCGACCTCACGACCCCTAGATTGGCCATGTTTCTGTAGGCAAGCGCCTTACCCACTGAACCTAGAGGGCTCTTCTGAATAATAGTATTTTAAGATAATGTTTTTATGTTCGATCACTTGGTCCCAAGAATTTTATTTGTCTAACACTGAGTAAGTTTAAAAACGCACTTTCACTTTCGTATCTTAGTTAAGCTGTTTTTTTTTAATATTTTAGAAATAACTAGAAGGGTTATTTACGGGACTTCTATTCCTTATTCGGAAGCTAATTATGTACATTCGCCATTCACTTTTGGTTCTTGTAGCTAAGCTTTCCTGTTAGAGCACTTGTTGGATCGAATCGAAGTTGATGGCTCAATAATTGAAATCGAACCTTTCATGAATTTGCTTATTGCAAAAAGTCAAACGTGAAAGAAGTGCGTGCTATACTCACGCTATATATGCCCAGGTCATACCACTGTACTCAGCGCGCGGCTATTTAAAAATTTAGTAAACAATTTTTCAAAGACATTTTTTAGAAATGGATATCAAAATAAATGACCTTACGTAAGAATTTGCTCAGACCCCCCCCCCCTACACATAAGTATTCGTAAGATTTTCGTTACCCCCCCCCCCCCTTTCGACCGTTACGTAATTTGTACACGGCTCCTCAGCGATTGCCTTGATGAGTCCTTAAAAAAGATATTATTTTGTTCACGTTTAGGCGATTAGTTTGTCACTCTCTTCAGAACTTGTAATAAACAATGGTCTTATACAACAGATATATAATCTTTCATCGACTTATAACTACCTTAGATTTTCTTCTCTTTATTTTAAAATATGTTATATATATATATATATATATATATATATATATATATATATATATATATATATATATATATATATATATATATATATATATATATATATATATATATATATATATATATATATATATATAAGTATATATATATATATATTCTTTATCAAAATCTATTTTTCTATATGCGTAACATGACCTAAGGACAAAATATTATATTACATTATTTGCAGTACGCACACTTTATATATCAGACAAAGTTATACTTGTTAGGCTGTCAACTATTGATTGACTAATTTTTCTTGTAATGTCCCATCTCTTTTGATATATTTTACACTTCCTCTAACTTTTTTCGGTATCAAAACACTGATAAAATGCTCTAATACTTCAAATGATTATATTATTTGCCTGAAAAAGAAAATAACACATAAAGTAATATATTCAGAATAACATACATTTTTTGCAAAATTATATACTTATCTGATTCTCTATTGTTTTCTTAATTTGTCTTTCACGCATTTTATACTTTTATTGATATAGTATACATAAATATGATAATTATGTACAAAGAACTACACATAAAAAAGCCAGCAGCTGCATATACTTTTTCCGAATTATCTGTCATGGTTGGTCAATAACATAGGCGCGATTCGTAACAACAAATTGATCGATAAATTATTGTGTGCGTTGTTTTTAAAACTATTAAATGAAAATCAAGTTAACTGTAACTCGTTTTTTAGTTCTTTATCTTACAAAAATTAATAATATGCTATAAAAAAATTTCGATTTTCTGGTCATTTTAGAGATACTACCCTCTTAAAGATTATTTTAAATGAGGTACATAACTCGTGGCTAGTTATTAGGACGGTAAAATTTGGACACTGGGTCAATTGGATTTTGCATAGCCATGTATTGGAATATTAGGTTACTTTACATTTTTTAGAAATGTACCTAATATTGCAAAAAAAAATTTTCACGTATCTGATAGAGAATAGTAATATCTTTCTGAATAACAACAATTATTTTAGTATATCATTTATTGTGTGCGTTATATTACAATAAAACTAATTTTGTTACCCTAAGTGACCAGTTACTGGGACCTCTACCTTGTAATATAGTTATTTTGCTGCTATAAATCACTATACAAGCTTTTCATACTTCAAAACATTCGAGTAATTCTAATCGCTTACACTCGAATATCTAGTTGGAGACTCGAAAACACTCGCTTATTTTCCACTTCATTCGTTTAGCTTTTGTTTAATAACACAGTTCAAACGCAATTTTCGAGTGCGCCCTCTCAATTCTCTATTTCACAATCCCCGGACCGCCAGCTCTGAGCGCGATCAACGTGGTCTCGCGCGTTTTTGCAACCAGCGTGTATTTTGGCTCTACTACCCCATCTCTCTACTGAACGTGAACGAACGGGAGCAAGGACACGCACATTTTCGAAGCTGCAATTGGAAAGTACGAGGTGCACACGCCCAGCGAACTGGCGCGTACACGCTTTGCTAGTGGACCTACTGGTATAATATGCAAATAGCGCAAGCGTACGGAGACTCTTGCGTGTATGTCGCGTGCGCAAAAGCCAAGGGAAAGAGATAGATATAGTGAGAGAGTAAGAGAGAGGGGCCGATAAAGAGGGAAAGAGAGAGGGGGAGGGAATGTCGGAGGGAGAAAGGGAGAGAGAGAGGAAGACTTTGCGATTTGGTCAGGAAATTACTGATGGAAATCTCGTTTAGTATCTACTTAATGAATAGATACGGCGAAACGATTTGCCCGCTGAAATTCAAATAATTTGCACGATAACTTGACTGCTCTCACACATAGTGTCGCCTCTCCCTCCGTTAGCGCATCGACGCGCAAAACCTCGTGAGCAAGCCGGCTCATGCTTGAGCTCTGCCTCTCTCGATTTACAGGGATGATGCAGTGCCGGACTGATCCGGTATGGAAACGAGCCGTGGACCATATATGCAAATTCGCCACGGTCTGCCACTGCAATAGAAGCCTCCTAGACGCAGCGTAAGACACATCACCAAATGCGTTGACGTTTAGTCCGTCCTTTTTATGCATTCCTCTTTATGCAATTCCATGCTTTAAAAAATGTATAGATGAAAATTAATAGATGAAATTCGAACTTTATTAATGTTGTTGATGGCTTTTACAAATTTTAGTAATATAATTAATTAATATAATACCGCCTAAGCGTACATGGATGGATATCGACGACTCTTGAGTAATCCGAAAAAACATTTGCTCTGAAAAATCTACACTGAGGGTTCTCCGATGTCCTCTTTCGATAGCCGATATTAATGTTTACCTTCAACTCTTATAAATTGTGTATAAGTATTTGGTAAAATATGTTTTTAGAGAACTCTTATATAAATTGTTTTGGTTTAAACCAGTGTAAAGAAATATGTCTGGGACAAGTGTGCTAAAAGTCTGGCTCAGAAATTCTTGAAAAAGTTTTTTTTCAAGAAAAAAAGACTTTTGGCAAAAAGAAAATGCAAAACAAAAGCATAGCATTCCGAAAAGTCTGCAGTAACCTAAATCTTTGTAACTTTATTTTACAAATATTTTAATTTCGCAGAAGACTAAAATATTTAACTATTTATTTTCTAGAAATTTTCTTTTATATTGCGAGTAAATTTTTTAAATTGTTGACAAATCTGGTCAATCTTTTGGATCAGGTGGAATAATTACCTATATTTGAAGGTAGTATTGGTTAAAGTAGAAAATTCAATATATCGGACTCAAAATGGCGCCAATAACTAAGAAATTATAATTTTTTTTATTTTATATGAGATTCTTTTGTGTTATCAAGTTTGTATCAAAGTTTACCCTCTTGTAAGGGTTGATGGTGAATTTTTTCCGCGTTTTAGCGTGGCGTTTCGAACTCGCGTGTGTTTTAAGAGTTATAAAAGTGTCGCGCGTTATTCATGAGAAGAATGACCGGCACGTGTAAAGTGATGCTGAGCTTCTTACGGCTGCGAGTGCATGTATCAGGCGAAGTCCTGAAATAAGCAATAACAAGGGAAGTACACGAAGTCCCGGATTTTAACAAAACTTTGGGGATCGTTTTCTGGTACCTAAAAATGAAGTCCAATGCCGGTAATTTTATCAAATGGGTCCTGAAAACCTGAAATAGAGCTAAAAATATTAGTATTGCTCTTATATGCAATGCTAGAAAAAATATACATATTTTTATACTATCAATTTTAAGGAAATAGGCTGTATATTCTGTACGAAGGGCCATTTGATAACAATACGAACATCGGGCTTCATTTTTAGGTATTAGAAGACAATCTCTAAAAGTTCATCAAAATCCATGACCCGGTCTCCGTGCACTCTTCTTGTAAATGTTCATTCGAGATAATAACAATTATCAGTTTATTAGCTATAACAAATAACAACTGTGACGGTATGTAATACCGAAGGACTGCGAAAAGCATTGCTAGCCCTAGACGAGGCGACAGTATACCGTTTACCAAACTTTTTCGGCTCGCGTAGCGTGAGAATCTAACTCCACAAGACCTAGCGTACTCTCCCGTTGTATGAATCAAAGCGTCCCCCCTCTCTTTCACCTTAGCTACTTGATGCGCCTCAATGAGAGATCGCGGAAGATGACGGAAAACTACCGTAATAGATTCCTAAACATGCCACCATCCTTGTTTACAACAAAAAGAGACTATATGCAACATTACAAACTACAATTATATAATATCCAACTTAAATATATAGAACAAAGCCGCGAAATTATACACCATATAGATAAGGTTTTTAAGCTCGACATTATAACTTGTACCACCCCCGTGAAACGATTCCAGAGTAGTTATATTGAATTGCATTTCGCGACACTGAATCATACTAAAGAAAGACTTAATTCAAATAGATTTTCATGTTTTAGAACTAAATATGCGATATAAATATAAGAAAGAAAAATGGTAATCTCCTTATTTTGTTGCGTCATGCGAAAAGAAAAACCGCTGCTAACTGCCTTAGCAGAATGCTTTCTCAAAGAGAAGTCCTGATTATTCGATTTAAGGAATCTTATAATGAAAATTCTCAATTAATAAATTAATGCTACAATTAATTCATTAGATACAAGCGTTTAGGTATTGTCAGTAAACAAATTTAAAGTGTTAAAAGTAAAAAAAAATATATTTTGATTTAAAAACATGTTTTAAAACTAATATTATGTTATTATTTCATAAAAATAATTTAAAAGTTATTATAAGATATATCAATTCAAAGGAAATTACGCCTACTTTATGAAAACGTGAATTTTTTTTACAAGTTTAACGTATAGAATAACAAAAAATTTATTTCGATTTCTAAAATTTTTTTAAGCTAAACTTTTGTTATTATTGTACAAGAATAAATTGACGTCTGCTTTATAAAAAGGTATATACCTTTGAAAAACTCAACATAGAAAATGACCAAAAAACTTTTTTCGCTTTTTACAATTTATTTAAGGAGGGTCTTTCACTAGATATAGGGCATAAAACAAAAAATCGTATAAGAGTTTATAATGTTGCTATGATAAACTAATGATATGTAATGTAATAGTCCAAAACTAATGAAAAAGAATTGTTTCAAAAAATCGTAACGTCACAAGTGGAAATATTGTCAATTCAAAAAATATTTAGTTAAACCATAATTTCTTTTTTTTATTTCTTAACCAATATTAATATTTCAGGGCTTATATTTTTCCTTAAATATTTCTGTACAAAATGAACGGAAGAAAATTTAAAAATAATATTTCTGTAATAGGAGCAAGCTAATTATGTATAAGTAAACGCGTAAAATTTTATAAACAATTAGCTTTCTCTAATCATAGATATATTATTTTTAAATTTAAGAAATAAAAAAAAGAAATTATGGTTTAACTAAATATTTTTTAAATTGCCAATATTTACTCTTGTTACATCACAATTTTTTTGGATCAATTTTTTTGGCATTGAGCGTTTGTTACACATCAGAATTATACACGTAATTATTGTACACAATTTAGCATTGGTCAAATTATATATAGATATATTTGACCAATGCTAAATTGTGCACAATAATTACGTGTAAAATTCTTATATGTAAAAAACGCACTATGCCTTTTTTTTCATGTCTTTCGATTAATGTATCTAATAGTTACTTTTAATTTATTATTGTACAATAATAACAAAATTTTAGTTTAAAAGAATTCTATAAATCGAAATAAATTTTTTTTATCATTTTATACATTAAACTTCTCAAAAAAATGTACGTTTTCATAAAGTTGGCGTAATTTCCTTTCAATTGATGTATCTTATAATAACTTTCAAGATCTTTTTGTGAAATAATAACATAATATTAGTTTTAAAACATTTTTTTATATCGTAATATTTTTTGTCTTGTAATACTACTTTAAATTTATTTAAAAAAACTTTAAAAGGTGGGTTTGATCACTCGAACCAAGTAGATAGGCTATAGGCATACTGGCTCATGCGGGTTCTGGCTCACCCCCTCCTTTCTTCAAGTGAGCCAGAATCCGTTAGGATTCTAAATCACCCTGAATGATCCAGAATCCGAAATGGAGAGAGTGGGAGAGCTTCCTTTTTTCTTACGTAAACCAGAATGCCTAGAGCGTTTTCTACTTTTTTTTTTTCTTCATTTCCTTTGCAAATGTTTACAGGAGTGATAGAATAATTTTATGAGGTTGACGGTGTGAAGTGCGCAGGCAGTCTTGTAGGTGGGATTATGGTTTGCACATACTGTAACGCACTTGACTATATAGGCTTTTTGACGGATAGCCGTATTGCTGAATATTATGAACTGCAGAATAATTGAATCGTTGCAGTCATTTCTGTTTAAATTCGCCCATGACAACAAATTTGGTAGCATCGTATAAAGAGCCACGAAATAATGATCCAATTTGTGAGTAGTGAAGCCCATCCGTGTTCCAGGCTATTCCATGATAATGATGTTCTAACCAAATGTTTTCCCTTTGCAATTTGTCAGAGAGTCTTTTCCATGAAAAGGGTTTCTTGAATAGATGAACGATAGGATCACCCCTTACATTGAGAGGAATGATAGCTATTTCTTTTAAAACATAATCATCTCCCATTTGCTTGAAACCAATCATGTCTACTGCATACTCCATCTTGGATTAAGTGTTGAAATGAAAGTGTGTTGGATAATATGCTGTTTAGACAAGCTTCTTGCTATCCCCACTGATTGGATTGTACTGAATGATGCGATCGTGTAAGATCGTGCAATAAGCTGAACTGTTAGCTGGAAAGTCTTTTTTAGACTCAAACTCTAGACGGACATCGACAGGAGCGCTCTTTATAGATTCGTTTTGCCGTGAACAGTCAATAACTATGAGTGGTTCAAGGTTGATAAATTCTGACTTTGTCAGCAGTGGCTGTGGATCTCTTCCGTAGTAGGTGATTTGAAAATTGGTATACATATCATAGAAAACAGCAAACTGATTCTTAGATATGTCGAGATTCATATTGTTATATAGATAATATTGAGAATTCAAGAAAAGTCTTACATTACTAATCTCACAATGGTCAAATCGACTGGCATTTTCAGTTTTCTCATTTTTTTTTGGTTTGTAGTCCGAGAATGACAAAATGAGGTTTTTCTAATTGATTTGAAGATTTCACTGCCCAGACATGTTTATTCGTGCTCAGAAGTAGAGGATATCCAAATAACTCCCAAGATCGATAATACATAGAGATAGGATTATCTTTGCCAATGAAATGCAGCAGCTGGATGATTAACCACTCTATCTTCGTTATTTTTACCTGGTAGTCTTCATATGAAGTTACACTATTTGTTACAGTACCTTCCTGAATTATTGCATTCAAGTGATTCTTGATCTTGTGAGAATGAGTTCATGCTTCACATTAACTATAATTTTTTTATAGTCTTCTGCAAAACCTAAGATCATACTCAGAGGAATGGAAACGTCAAAGTTGCCGTGTGCATCTATCAAAGTTTTGCTTTCTTCTCTAACGTCAAGCCAGCCTGCATTTTCTAATATGAGAGTCTGATTCGGATTGAATGATGTCCAATCTTTCATGAGACTGCTCAAACCAACATTTTTTCTTTTATCAATCTCCACAGCATTCATTTCGTAACGAATTTAATCATACAGATAGAAAATGCCATTGTTCACGAATTTAGTTTTATCTAGTGCTGTTCCATCTGATTTTTGCAGTTTTTCACATACATGGATAGAACTGTGCGATGGTAAGAGACATAGATCTTGATGTTGGACAGAAATACGAGTTTCATCACTATTATCAAAGCTTAGTGTCGAGTATGGTTGAAATTGCGTGAACCTCGTAATGAGCAACAGACTCATCGAATACGACACATGATTGAATGATTAGAATTGCGTCCATTTTTCTGGAAGCAGCAGAGAATTATACGCGTGAATGCTCTTCTGTGTTAACGGTTTGAGTTTCTTCGGTCGACTGATAACCGATTGACATGTTGGTTGACTTATGTGGACTCTAGAATTGTAAACGATACCCATTATACAGATTTGATGTGGAGTCTAATAGTAATCTCTTCTCCACGGAAATTCACTAAATTTCCATCTTGATCTACGATTCGACTTTGAAGATGATCTATGCACTCGATACTGAGTGCTATATATATGACATGACGTGGAACTTCCAAGATTTTATATCCTGGTGGAACTCTGGAAAATAACTCATGGATTGTATGTACTTTTTTGTTGTTGATGTAAGCACCTGCGGTAATATTGTATTCCACTCTGAGTGCGTTCATTTTTAATATTTTCACAGGTAAATCAGAACTATGATGAATTTTTTCTTTGATAATGCGAGGAGTGAAGCCAAGAAGACGGCCTATTGAATCATGAGGAGTGAGATCCAACGGATGACTGAAATTAATTTCACTTCTGAGAATATTGTTGTTAGCTCTCAAAGAAAATTCAATTCCTTTAGATTTCAAAGTTTCTTGTAAAAATTTATGGATAGCATTAATCTTGTAACTGTCAGTAGGGATAGTGATAATATTTCCATTCAAATGAAGTTTATTATTCGAATAGTCCACATTGGGAATCGAGTAGAATGTTAAAAGTTTAACTAAACCCAAAACAAAATTATTATGCTGAGGTAGTTCAATTGAAGGAAAATATTGTGCTTCTAGATCAGAAGATTGAGATCTAGATTGAGATATCTAGATTGAGATCTAGATCTAGAACAGAAGATCCATGACTGATTGGAAGAAGATGATCCCATTTAAGAATTGAAGACAAAGATGACCACAAATGTATAAGTCAAAATTTTAATATCTTTTATAGTTATATTTTACTTCTTTCACGTTGAAATATAACATGAGCTCTATGGGAGGTTTAAGATCACCAAAACTGTCAAAATAAATTACTTTAGAACCATGTTTTCGATAATACATCCAGTGAGTGCCTTCATTTTTCATGTTATCCAAGTTAACAATAGCAGATTCATTACTCCATGGATCATCGGAAGGCAGATTATTTCTCATAAAAACAACTCGGAAATGTGAAATTTGCAACATACGAGCATATTTTAGAAGATCATAGTCAGTCAGCGGATGATTTGGTAAAATTAAATCGAAGTTTTTTTTTATTGACTTGACCATAACCGATATGTGGTTTCATAAATAATCCCATCCCAGTTTTATATGGTTTAAGATAGAAACCTTTGCCTAAAGTAATAGCTTCCATTGCCTTATTATGTCTCTTACTTTCTTCATAGTTTTTCTGTGCAGCTTTAGCATCATTTACTGCTTTAGCTATTCCTGCAGCTCCCCCTGTGAACTTAGTCCTGCGAACAGCGGTATGAGAAACAGAAGAACTCCACCAATTTTTTAAGGAATTGGAAGAACACGTGGAATGACAACTTTCCTCTTATCACCAACTTTCTTAACAGCTTGACGTGCACCTTTCAAGGCGGATTGAATAACCTTGCGGGAACATTTACTTGGTGAGATTGATTTCTTAACAGCCGTCACTAGCTTACTTAATTGCATACCCATTCCAGTTTTTCCTTTTAATAGCATCGCATTCGTAACAGCAAAACCATATGCTTTTTCAGCACAACTAGAATCCTTATCTTTGACACGTTGCCAAGCTTTATCAGCGAGATGCATGTCAGCTGCTTTACGATCTCCATTTTTATAAGAGTAAGTATATCATGTTCTTTGCATGCCTGATCAACCGGATTAATTCTAGGATCACCTCTTTTCAATCGTTTTTTCAATTTAGTTCCAGGACCACAGTATTGATATTGACTTCACTTCACTTTATCAAGCAATCCATAACCTAGTGGTTGTTTCTGAGATTTACGTATGATCATATCTCTTCGAGTGTTGTTTTACAACTAAAGATAAAAATATAAAACATGCGTTTATATTTCCATAGTTCAATGTCAAAATAGACTTTGTTACGTGAACATGGATTTTAGCGAGCAGAACGTCAAACTCACCGTCACAAACTTTGATTTCGGAAAACGGAAGAGAAGGAAGCGGCATGGATGCCAATCTTATAAGTTTAACAGATCGAAAAAATTATCGTAGCATCCTGGAAACATCAAATGCTCATCGGAAAATATATAGCAAAGATGAGAGTATACGGACTTCGAGGAGTAGAAAATATATGAATATCATAGAACCCATATTACGCAGCGATCATAAAAATAAATCCACCACCGGAAGAGGCCTCATACCTGAATATAAAATAGCAAAGAATAATTCTTTTATAGATCTAATCTACTGGGATGATCCAAACGAGCTTATCGAGCGACTGCGATTATTAGTTGTGGAACGATTTGCTGGAAATAACAATCACGACAATGAAATACAATCGATCATTGAGGAACTACGTGAAGCAGGGCATATATATTGAAATACACATTTTCTTATAAGATCAGTAGCATCATGAGTCTCGACGTGTTCGGAAGAAAACTTGAGGGCACGCAAGAAGTGAGTCGCGGTCCACCAGGCATTGGTTATAATCTTACATTAGATGGTAATTTTGATTGACAAAATAAAAGGTTATGTAACCTTGTTTATCCAAATCAGCCTAATGATGCAGTCACCTTGGAAGTGCTCCTGAAAACTATAAGTAAAGAAGTTAGAAATCTAACTAACGTAATGACTGTAATGAAAGTTGACTTAGAGATTCCCATAAATACTGAATTTAATCAATAATGTTCTTTCCCATCTTAAAATTCGATTAGATAATCTTGAGTCAAAATTGAAAGAGTGCTTTCAAAGAAATTCTGACTCAATTAAAGTTTAATAATCACGAATTTTTCTTAAACCTTAAACATATTATCGAAAAATGCAGCAAAAAAAATAGCTGAAGAGATGCACAAACCAGTTCGCCGCAAATACAAGCGAAGAAAATATGATATACGTGAAATAGATGAGACTTGGTAAGCTGATCTTGTAGAAATGATTACATACGCCAACGAAAATAAAAGTTTTCACTACTTACTCACTGTTATAGATACATTTTCAAAGTATGCATGGGCCAGTCCAATCAAGTCAAAGAGTGGTAATGATGTTACTCTAGTTATGGAGTCAATACTGAAACAAGAACGCGTACCGACAAATCTATAGACTGACCAAGGAAAAGAATTTTACAGTTCAAACTTTCAGAAACTCATGAAGAAGCACAAGATAAACCTATACTCTTCACATAGTAATCTTCATGCAAGCATATGTGAGCGTTTTAATAGAACATTATAAAATGCCATGCGGATACAGTTCAGCAAACAAGGGAGCTATAAGTGGTGGGATATCCTGCCTGAGTTGGTGAAAGCTTACAATTCAAGAAAACATCGGACAATAGGAACTGAACCTAAAAATGTTACGCAGGCAAATGAAAGAGAGGTCAAGATGCGTTTTCCAAATGGAAAGTTACCTGTGAGAAAACCGAAATTTAAAGTAGGAGATAAAGTGCAAATAAGTAAGATTAAACATGTTTTTGAAAAAGGTTATACGCCAAACTGGTCTACTGAAATTTTCACAATATCATGAGTTATAAAAACCATTCCGGTAACTTATCATGTCAAAGATTATTATGATAAACCCATCTCTGGCTGCTTTGATGAAACGGAAATTCAGAAAACTATGTATCCAGAAATTTATCTAGCAGAAAAACTTTTAAAGAAAAGTGGAAACCGTGCATATATTAAATGGTTAGCCTTTAGTAATGAGCATAATAGTTGGATAGATACAAAATAAATTATTTGATTTAACCAAAAATATTAATGTAAACGCAATAACGTAGGTACTCGTAAATAAGAAAGCAATAATATTATGTTATTGTATTTATTTATGTATTATTATGTACAAGTTTTAATCTGAATAAATAAATATTATAAACAAAGCATGCTGCGTATTTCATTCAAACTTAAAGGAAGATCCACCCTGATATGTCACAATAGATTCATTTTATTTGCAGTATTGGAGAGTCTGTCAAAAAACTCTTGATCTCTTAGACTGGCTGATGAAATCTTCTCTGGTAAAAAGTCTCCAAGTCTGTTGCTTTCATCCTTGGCAAGAAGTCGCGTTCAGCAATCTTATTAATTACAGATAGATCCATTCTGGAATAAGTATAAAATAAGAACTTTTAATAGAGAAATGATTTGTTAGAGAAAAAAAATAATTGGTGAGAATTAACTGTGAACTTACTTAGAAATTTAGTTAAGTCTTGCTTTCTTCCCGCAAGGATGATAATTCTCGAACTCTTTGATTGCTCGAATGTGCTCCTCGTTGTGGTCTGTCTGCTGATATAGCCCATTTCCCACCAAAATTTCTGCCCATTCCACTGCCTCTTGTAATATATCCCTTTTATCTCCTCCCTCAGAGCGTATCCCCTCCATTGATGGATCCCAGTCATCCATAAACCCCTCTAACACATCATATTCAATTCTGATATGTTCACTTTCATTATCATAAAGTGTCATCCCCTCTCGTCTTACACCATTTTCATTGGCTTTCTTTATCCCCACCTCGTATTTCCCCTTCTCTTTCATCTTCTGCAACATCCATCCCTACTCGCGTTGCCCCACTTTCATTGGATACTTCATACTCTCCACTTCCATCCCTACTTCTATTTCTTGTTTTCAGCATCCTCCTCTACTCGAATTGCAGCTTGCGCCATCTGCTCATCCATGATTCGGTAATGACTCCAAGGTAAAGTGTCTGTACTCTGAGGCAATAAGAATCTCTTATCATCGTGAGGACTAAGAGCAATTTTATTCTGTCTTTCAGTATGCAGTATGTGCAATTTTGAACGAATGTTGCATTGATCACGTTTTACAATAATAAGATCCTGAAGACATCTTCTATAATCCTCGAAAGTTATTGTTTTCTTCACAACGCTGGATTGTATACCTTTGGCTTTTTTCACTGTCTCTCTTTCATCAAGTAAAATACTGTATATTTTGCTTCGTAAACCTATAAATTCCATCATGATCTTACCACAGCATTCGTCTTTCATTGATCCTGGAACTTTTTTATTGACACGTGGAATGTTAAACTGATTATTTTCATCATAATCAGAAGTATCAAACCTGTGAATGTCTTCTTTCATCATTTTATACATATCAATGTCCTCAACTTCATATATCAAACTATCAGTATCTGTATAAAGAAGTTTACATTTTTCTCCTACTCGCTGTTTCATATACGTGTAATGGAAACTGTAAACTAATGTCTTGGAGAAATCGAAAAATTAAAAGTTTGTTTTGCTTTCAGCCAGGTGGTGCACGGTTCTCTGCGCAAAAAGGGAAGTCTCGATGTTCATCATGTATTTCCTCAGGATACTCCAAGTCTACTTCTGCAATATAACCTATATCTGAATCTGGTGGTGTATTGAAGAAGCTTGGATTCGCCTCACAGTCAATCCATTTGAATTTTCCAATCGGTAAATGTTGTATCATTGCCCACCCATAAAGATTATTGATATCAAAATATAAGAGTGTCTTCGTTTTCTGTTGCTCATCGTATGAAGAACCCATGTATGGATTGGTTGCCTTAGCATATCGATTACAACACTGGCTTATTCCTCCCCGAATGCCTGCTTTAATAAAGATCAGCATCTCAATATCTGTAAGAAGCTCTAGTTCTACCTTTATAATTTTAAGAGCTGCTGAAATCGTCAACTTTGGTGTCGTGTAAAAGTGAGCAGGACATAAATCATAAGCTTTAAGAGATATCTCTCGAAAACTTTCGAAAACGTCAGCCAATAGTAGAATATCTGTTATTAAGTAAAGATCTGAATACTCTCCCAATGTTTTTATATTGATCTTATCCCAGACTCGAACAGCATGCTTTATGGCAATTTTGTAGACAATAGCTTATCAAATTTGTCTACATAATCATATGGAAATATACCTTTCCGTCTGAGAAGATCTATCATTTCATCTGTGAATCCATCTGATCGAAACTCTTTCACCGCAATCGGCACGTTTTGTAGATATGATGCGAACTTTTCCAATGATGATGGTAGAAAACGCCAAGAATCTATGAATCTAAAACTGATGTCGCAGTCATCTATGTATTTCGTGAACGAAATATATTTCTCTTTATTATGAGGTATTAGAGTAACTCCTTTCATCAATGTAGAAGTAGCGATCTCTTTCAAAATGAAGTGAGTGTCATAATTGAGGTTATGAAAAACAACGAGAATGAATCTTGAGTTCTTATAATTCAAATTACATAAATTGTGAGCTGCACCTCTGAAACTGAAGAAAAAAAAATTACTTTTATTTTGGGACCACCAAAAATTAATTTTAAATATAACTAAACTATTAAAATACCGTCCTGTGAAATGACAATGGTCTCGCACTGCAACTTCATCGCGGATTGATTTTCGACATATATGACAAATGGTTGACCTCTGGAAAGATAATTCTTCTAGAGTTGTGACTTTCATTCGTTTAGGATTCTTGTAGAGGTGATCTATCTTCTCAATTACTGATTATACTTCTCAAACAAACCATTCTGCAGGTATCTCTTGATCTCCAAATGTTTGTCTGTAAGATTTATAGACAGATAATCTGTCATCAAAGCTGCATTTTGTGTAGTATCCTATGCTGTATGCTTCATGCAGTTGAAAATCATTCTCATTCTTCTGGTAGATTTACTTGTTGAGCCTTCTTTTCTGACGTAACGTGACAAGGCTATACTTCAAACTTTGAACCATACTTTCTGAGCATGTATACATTTACTGAAATATTATTCAATTTTTCGAATTTTGAAATATGTTTCAGTATTACTGGGAACTGTATATCACTAAAGATCAACTTGTTCTCATGTAAACGATATTTATTAACTCTGTTGGAATTATATTTGCTGGGATATAATGCTGAAAGAATAGCATACTGGAAACACTGATTCTCATTGTTATGAACATTAACACATGCTTTTTTTTTTTATAAACTTTGGGAGAGGAATGAAATAACTGCCCTTGAATGGAGAATATTTTTTCATATTTATACTCAAACTTATAAAACTCTTCAATGTCCAGCCGGAATCCTTTTCCTGAAATTCCTCTAGGTGTGTAAGAATGGGCTCTTTGATATAGTCTTTAAATCATTCCTCTAAATCTGTTGACATGTATACTGTAGCACTTTCACTCGTGAAATATTTAATATCTATCGTTTCCTCTCCATTTTTCTGCATAGAAAATTCCGAGATAAAATCTGAATTTATTTTCATAACATTGTATTCTTCTAAGCATTCTTGTGCCTCAACTTTTAAGAGCTTTTGCGCATCACTTAAGAAACTCAGAATGTCTATGTGTATTTACAATTACGCCAGTCTTGATTCGATTTTGGAAAGTCGACTGCACTACTCGCCACTCTACACTAGCTTCTGTTTTCTCAGATTGTAGATTACCTCCTCGTTGAAGATGTTGTTCAAATTCAACTTTCTCCACACGAAAGATGAGTCATGCAAGTTTGACATTTCTGTTTCTCTCCTCTTGTAAGTTTAGATTTTGCAATTTTTTCATTTAATTCTTTTATGGTGGAATTACACATGTCCAACCAATAATGAATATCGTTATTACTTAAATCATTTATACTTCGTAAAGTATTAGGAAGAACCTGAATAAGGCGTTCAAAAAGATCGATTGATGCCATATTTGCTTTTTTCTCACTGTAATAGCACTAGAATAGCACTTCACAAATGTGCACGATAGTCAATACTAAAGCTCGTTGACTGCGATAGAAGAAGTGTGCTTGTCCAAGAGACTGCTTCCCTTTTTGTACGCAATGTCGACGTAAGTAGAGGTAGAAAATTCAAACATCTGACCAAGGATAAAATGAAGAAGAGAGTTTTTTTCTTAGGAAGGGATGAATTTTCTTTCATTTGAACCAACCACAATAGTTTTTTTTTGGGAAGAGGAGGGAGATTTTCTAAGGGAGGGATGAATTTTCTTCCGTTTGAACCAACCAAAAAGCGACTTTTGGTCCCTCCAATCAAGAATATACTTTTTTTTGAACGTTCAATCCTGAAAGAGCATGAGGCGGAGTTTCTTGTTATAAAACCAGGATGAGAGATGAACTAACAACTACAGAGCTGTAAGATGGCTAGAACACGTGACTACGATTTGATGTTCAGAAATGCCATACTGCAATTTCAAGAAGAGAATGTTTATATTTCTGACATTCTGGGATTCCAAAGAATAGCAGAGGATTCTTTTATTTTCAAAGAAGTAAGTTTTCTCAATTTAAAGAAAACTGCTTTACCGACTGCATACCTCTTTAAACATCCGATGACATGGAAAGAACTGACTGCAGAAGAAAAATGTATGACTCACTGGGTGGAAAAGTATCATCATGGAATTGAATGGGACACTGGAGATATTCCTTATCATCGTCTTCAACGAATTTTTCAAGTCTGCTCGCAAGGGATTGAGAAATTATACGTTAAGGGAGAGCAGAAAGTGCAGTGGCTAAGAAATCTTCTACCACTTGCATAAGTGATGTATAATATGACTCAACTTTCATACATTTCATACTTTTCATACATTTTATACTTTTTTTTTCATTTCTTACGTTTTTTTTACAGATCAATTTTAAATTTTGAAGACTTTGGATATCCATTAGTAGAAACGATACCGAGTGATAAGCATTACGTATGTTTTAATCACAACCTCTGCAGTAAAAGGAAACCTAAGTGCGCTGTACATAACGTTATCTCAATACGAGCATGGCTACTGGATTATTTTGATACTAAATTTGGCCAAGATGAATTAGATATCATTGTTAAAAGGAATACATGCTCATGATTATATTGGAAACAAGTTTTTATTAATATTCTGTAAAAAAAGAGAAGTTTGATCATTGAATAAAAAAAATTAAAAGAAAAATGATTGTACAATATTATTCTTTCACAAAATGTCAAATTAAAATTAAAATATAATAGATAAAAATCTGTAGCAAACATAGGGTATATGTGGGTGTTACTACGAACGCTCCGATTACTGCGGATATTTTACAAGACCGAGAAAACAAACTTTTTTTATACATCTAGCGATAAAATATGATTCACTCTTTTTTTAAACTATTCTATTTGACTTTCTAAACGGCTTTTCATTAAATATTTAACAGCCGTCTTTCATTTAAAAAAATAAAAGTAAAAGTGAACATTCGTTGTATTTACAAAGATTTACAGTGCTTTAAAGTTTGCATACACTTACCTAATAAGGAAAATGAAGGAAAATGGAGAAAATGTCAAGGAGAATAATAGAAAACAATTTGAAAAATTATTTTACATATATTAAGAAAAAAAACTTATTGGATTAAAATTAATATATAATAAAATAATTTTTTTTTTACATATATACATATATATATATATATAATCAATCAATTAATGTTATATCTTCTAAGATGCAAGGTTTTGCTATTGATGATCGTAGTAGAGGAGGTGGTGGTCGTGATGGTGGTACCATATAAAACACATGGACATGGTGGTGGTGGTGGTGCTGCTGCTGCAGCTTACTTTGAAGCGAAGCTTTATCATCTTTCTCTTGTTCTGAAAAAAATTAAAATTGCAAAAAAAGTTTTAATATATAATATAATATAAATATTAAAAAATAATGAAATTTAAAATAATTGCATTGCTTACCAATCTTTGTAGACCTGGATGGCAACTTCAGCTTACGCAAATGAAGTGGTGTGGAAGGCGTTTTCGGCCTCGGTTGGGTTTCAACTTCATCTATAAAAGAAAAGAAAAAACAAATTAATAGATTATAATTTGAAAAAAAAATTATTATTTATTATTTAATTTTAGCATAAAAAATGAGTAAAAAAAGTTACCTTCAACTTTTCTCTTTCGCTCGTTGTTGCTGTTGCTGCTGCTGCTGCTCGGCGATGGAATTTTTGGGATCCGACCAACGTCGTGAATACTTTCTTCTTTCGGCACCTTTAAGCTGGCCCGTGAACGTGAGCTCGAGCTAGAGCTGGAACTGGAGCTCGAGCTGGAACTCGAAATAGATCTCGAGCTCGAGCTCGATCTCGGCGAGCGACCAACCGGTGCGCTCCCTTGAGATCTTATTCCTTCGTACAACTGTTGCATAGTAGCAACAGGGGGTAGTAGTGGTACTGCAATATATAAATGAACATTTATCATAAATATTATTTTAATTATTTTCAATGAAATTCTGTAAAATTCAACTTACATGATTGAATCGTATCCATTGCCCATGACACATGATCAAGCATCATGAGCAATGTGGGCCCATTAGAGATGAGCCACCGGATACGTTCCTGCATCATTTGTAAATTGGTCTTACTATTTGATGCCATCTCGAATTTTCTTTCTTTCGAATTTCAAGTTGATGTATTTTATGAAATTGGAAGATTTACTGACTGACCCTAGTTTGCGCCCTATTATTTATATCGACAGAAGAGCTTTCTCTTTCTTTCACTTTCTCAAGAAATTCTGCGATTGGTGAAAAAATTCTCCTCCCTTAATTTACAAAAACACCTGCCATGCAGAAATTTTCCTCCTAGAATTTTTTTGAGAACCACCTTCCTGTCGGTCACATCCACACCTACAGATTTTTTTGTGACAGTTTTTTACAATCTTGATGGCGAGAAAGCGCATCTCTAGAAGCTGGCGTCATATTGTCACTAATACAGCCATTATTACTGGAAAACGAAGCACGGGGATCTTCAATGCACACCGAACCTGACTGTAATAAAGCTTTTGGCCAGAAAAGAAAATTTACAAGTACTTGCGAGTAGTAAGCCTTTCTCTAAGTTTATTTATTGATGGAAACAATTTACTACTACCTGCGCGAGAAACTTCAACGCGCACCAAGCCTTACTCTAATATAGCGTTTATTGCGGAGAAAATCTGACAGCGTTTTGGCCCGAAAAAAGAATTTTCGAATGCGTGCGCGCAGTATGCCTTTCTTAAAAGGTTATTTATTGCTGGAAACTACCACCTGCGCGAAGACCTTCAACGTGTATCAAACCTTGCTGTAATAAATCGTTTCTAGCCGAAAAACTGACATCGTATAGGCCTATAAAAAAGAAAGCGTGCGCGCAGTAATCCTTTCTCTAAAGGTCGTTTATTGTTGGGGACAATTTACTACTACGTGCGTAAGGACCTTCAACACGCGCTATACCTTACTGTAATATACCATTTATTGCGGAAAAAACTGACAGCGTATAGGTCTGAAAAAAGAATTTTCTAATGCCTGCACAAAGTAAGCCTTTCGCTAAGGTTGCTTATGGCTGGAACGTAATTTACTACCACCTGCGCGAAGACCTTCAAACTTGCGCTATGCCTTACTGTAATATAGCGTTTATTGCAGGAAAAAACAGACAGCGTATAGGTCTGAAAAAAGAATTTTCGAATGCCTGCACATAGTAAGTCTTTCTCAAAGGCTGTTTACTGATGAAATTTTTCTGCTACCTGCGCGCACCTACAGCACATACCTGCAATGAAGACGATTATTGCTAGCAAAGTCAGTGAGCAACGTTCTATCTGCTTTTAAAACCAGAGGGAAGAAAGGCTGAACCTTTCTTTTCATACATTTTCGGCTACTTTCTATTTCCTACGCATACAATCTGCATCTTCGAATAGAGGAGCAAAGAGGCTGCTCCTTTTCCTCTTTTCTAAAAAAAAGCCAATGGATTTTCAAAACCAAGTGGGAGTAAAACGCCTACGTATTCGGGCCTACAGAGTGGGGATAAAAAAAATCACATACGGATTCTACATCACTGTAAGAGGGGACAGTTCAGAGGAGGGGTTTAAAACACAAACAATACGAATCCGGGAAAAATTCGAGAAGGGATAGACCAGGCATAGGCCTTATACACACTACGGATTCTGGATCACTTTGAGAGGGGTAAATCCAGGGGAGGGGCTTAAAACATAGAATACGAATGTTGAAAAATTCGAGAAGAGGACAATACAGGGATAGGGCTTATACACACAATGGATACTGGATCACATTGAGAGGGGAGGGGGTGAGCCAGAACCTGCATGAGCCAGTATGTCTACAGCATATCTACTCAACCATTACACCAAAAATCATGAAAAATGCCTTTTTTCAAAAAACTTGTACAAAAAAAAATCAGAATAACATAAAATATTGTTAAAAAGATTATTAAAATGGTCATTTTAGCAATAAAGTCCTACTTAGCTTAAAACAACTTTAACTATAAGGGCTTAAAATTTTTTAAAAAAATTTACGACTATTTTACATATGGTCATATCTTGCTACGAACAACTTTAAAACTATGAGCTTAAAAAGATCTGCAAAAATTTACATGGATTCCACATACTAGAAGGAACATTTTTTCTGAAATTAAAAATAAATTTTTTTTTGTTTTTTATTTTCCAGTGAACTATATATATATATCATGGTGTCCGTTATTTACAAAATCTAAACTTCATGGTCCAGCCGCCCCCTAGAATAAATCGTTCTGATAAAAAAAAAGATTTTGCCACCTAGAAAATGTTTGTTTTTATTTTCACTCATGCCTTTAGGCATCGACATTTTCCATTTAAACAACATGGAAATTTGACGTTCTTTAGCAATATATTTTTTAGTAGCACGAACGGCTACAATAAATTCTGAAATAAATAAACGTCTTTTTTTTATATGCACAAATATGTAGACATTTTTTTAGACCACTAGATTTCACTTTATTTCTCTGCAAAATACTTGATGTTGTGTTACATTTTTCATGTATAAAAGCATGCAAAGCATGGTACACTGGCGTAATTTACTCTATATAATGTACACCACACCTATTTATGTACAGCTTTATGTGAAAACTGACATCAAGACCTTTAATTTGATTAGTCTAAGAATTTTTAAGGTTAATTTGGGTTATAGTTTAGGAAATAATATATACACTGTGTGTGTGAGTGTGTGAGTATATGAGTGTGTGTGTTTGTGTGTGTGTAGTTATGCATGTCGGACTATATTAAAGATCTCTTCTATTGAGTTATAACAATTTATTAGCAGCCTCTAATATAATTTCAAATTTTCAGTATTCCAAAATTTGAATCTATCCTACATATGTGTTCACTATGTACGTCATAGTGCATGCGTAATAAATCATATGTACGCGAGTATGAGTAGACTGTATGTGTGTGTGTGCGTTCGATAACTATCGATGTAGATGTGCGCGCGAACTATAGCGTTGGCTAATATAGCAGCTGTGGCGCAATTCATCTGCGCGCGCAGGCAAGGAGAATAAGAACCAGAGAAACGACATGGCCGGAGCGATCGAGAGCGTCAGCTCGTAACTGTATAAATATTATACGAAAATATGTAAGCAATTGCTGCATTCATATGTGTAGTTATTGTGCACTTCCTTTACGAAAATCCATTACGATTAACGGACACAACAATTGGCGACGAGGATAGTGGGAAGTGAAGATAATTACGGATACATTTTCATTGCGGAAATGACGTGGATATAACCTACAAGAGTATGGTGCCGCGTACACCAAAAAACAGTCCAATGGATACAGGAAACTCAGTTACAACTACAATGGCCTCAACAACGTCTACACTACGAATGGAAATTTATATACATGGCGAAATGAAATGGGACAGATGGATACAGACGTTGGAGATTGGCTTCGCATATCATTCTATTCAAGACGCAAATAAAGTAACATGTCTACTTTTCCACTTAGGTGCTAAAGCTTTCGACAACTTATGCGATTTTCTGAATGGCACAGACCCAACCTCACTTATATACACAGAGCTAAAGACTAAGTTAAAAGACCTTTTTGCTCCAAAGTCGATCAAAATTGCGGAAAACTTTGAATTTTACAACCTTAAGCAATAACCTCATGAGGATGTAAACGCTTTCACCAATGCATCAAATAACCTCAGTTCACAGTGTAATTTTGGAGAATACAAGGAGAAGGTACTCATGAATCAGTTCATTGTCGAAAATCTCTTCGAAGTAGTAGGTAGAGCGGCAATTTTGGAAGCAAAAAAATAGCCACAGGTCCCTTCCGTCCACACTGCCCATATGTCAGCTGGTTTATGTTTGCATTACAACGTTTTCCCATATGGTTATTTATTTCCAGCACACCTATAATACTGTCCCTTCTTTGACGTGAGCTTGTAGTTGTGATTATCTTTGTTTTGGAACTTCTGTGCTCCTTGTGCTTTAGAATTTGTTGACGTCTGCTTGGAGAACTTCGTATTTTTATGTGAACGTGGAAATACCTTTTTGTAAGCATGTAGACTATTTACAGGCGTGATTTTGTTTTATGTAAAAGCAGAATCTTCTTTTACAGTCAGCTCCATAGCCGTTGCAGTCTTAATCGCTTTATTATTCATCAAGTCTGTCGTTTAGAAAAGTCTTATTTGTAAGCGTGTATCAAGTATTTCGACGACGAACTGATTCATGAGTACCTTCTCCTTGTATTCTCCAAAATTACACTGTGAACTGAGGTTATTTAATGCATTGGTGAAAGCGTTTACATCCTCATGAGGTTGCTGCTTAAGGTTGTAAAATTTAAAGTTTTTCGCAATTTTGATCGACTTTGGAGCAAAAAGGTCTTTTAACTTAGTCTTTAGCTCTGTGTATATAAGTGAGGTTGGGTCTGTGCCATTCAGAAAATCGCATAAGTTGTCGAAAGCTTTAGCACCTAAGTGGAAAAGTAGACATGTTACTTTATTTGCGTCTTGAATAGAATGATATGCGAAGCCAATCTCCAACGTCTGTATCCATCTGTCCCATTTCATTTCGCCATGTATATAAATTTCCATTCGTAGTGTAGACTTTGTTGAGGCCATTGTAGTTGTAACTGAGTTTCCTGTATCCATTGGACTGTTTTTTGGTGTACGCGGCACCATACTTATGTAGGTTATATCCACGTCATTTCCGCAATGAATACGTATCCGTAATTATCTTCACTTCCCACTATCCTCGTCGCCAATTGCTGTGTCCGTTAATCGTAATGGAGTTTCGTAAAGGAAGTGCACAATAACTACACAGATGAATGCTGTAATTGCTTATATATTTTCGTATACTATTTATACAGTTACGAGCTGACGCTCTCGATCGCTCCGGCCATGTCGTTTCTCTGGCTCTTATTCTCCTAGCCTGCGCGCGCAGATTATTTGCGCCACAGCTGCTATATTAGCCAACGCTATAGTTCGCGCGCATACCTACATCGATACTTATCGAACGCACACACACATACAGTCTACTCATACTCGCGTACATATGATTTGTTGCGTATGCACTATGACGTACATAGTGAACACATATATGTAGGATAGATTCAAATTTTGGAATACTGAAAATTTGAAATTATATTAGAGGCTGCTAGTAAATTGTTATAACTCAGTAGAAGAGATCTTTAATATAATCCGATATGCATAACTACATACACGCGCACACACACACACAAACACACACACTCATATACTCACACACTCACGCACTCACGCACGCAGTGTATATATTATTTCCTAAACTATAACCCAAATTATCCTTAAAAATTCTTATTTCAGAATTTATTGTAGCCGTTCGTGCTACTAAAAAATATATTGCTAAAGAACGTCAAATTTCCATGTTGTTTAAATGGAAAATGTCGATGCCGAAAGGCATGAGTAAAAATAAAAACAAACATTTTCTAGGTGTCAAAATCATTCTTTTAACAAAAAGATTTAGTCTAGGGGGCGGAGGATCATGAAGTTTAGATTTTGGAAATAACGGACACCATGATATATATATATATATATATATTGTGGTATCCCCGTGCAATGACATGAACTTTGCTATGTTGTTTAGGGGAGAACGGGGTAATGCCGGTCACTGGCTAATTCCGGTCACTCTTATTTTCAATAATCTAAACATTTTTAGGTAATAATTCGAATAGTATATTAAACGCAACATAAAGTGCAATCTAATGTCCAAACAACCTTCTATTCAGTTTTATTAAGGAATTATACACAATCAAAGTGTAGGCCTACATTTCTTATAAAAAATCTGGTTTATAAAATAAGCTTTTATGCATATTATTTGTTGTTTTATGCAGTTATTTTTTTGCATTTTTTTTAATTTTAACAATTTAAGAATACGAAGTATTCAAGAAAAAAGAGTATAAACCTATTACTTTTTTGTCATTTCAATTTAAATTACTTAGCAGAATGGGGGTAATCCTGGTCACAATGTTATTTATATGACGCTCCCGAAAGTGAGGCTAAGAAAACGTTTTGCTGCGCTCTCAGGTAGGGTAACTTTGCTTAAGGGGTTATATCCCCCTTATGCTCTAAAAAAAAGGCTTTGTTAATTATTTTGTTTAAAGGACATTTGAGATTAAAGGTATACAAATAATATAACACTGGATTAAGCAACTCTTGAAGAAGAGAACAAAATTTTTTATTGATATTTTTTTTACAAAATGGCGGCTGTGCAGTGATTACCGTGAACCGCTTTTTCAAAAAGGTCTTCCGCAGCGAACAGTACAAGTCTCGTCCAACTCCACCTATAACAAAAAAAAAATTTCTATTATCTACATGAGTTTTGCTAGTGAAGTACACATGATTATATTTTTAGAATTTTTTTTAGCGAAATGGCGATTGTTTTAACAAAAAATCGTGTTTTCGACGAAAAAGATCGACTTAAATTGTTTATAACTTTTTTTCTTGTTAATTAATCGCTAAAATCGTGTGTACTTTACTAGATAATCAAACAATGAAGATACTGTTCAAATTTTAAGTCAATCGGATGTAAACTTTTTGAGTTCTACTGCTTGCCGATTTTGAAAACATGGTTTCGAGAAAAACGCGTTTGAAGTTTCAAAATGATGCTACAGCATTAAACGACTCGTTATTGTTCTGAGTATACGCACCCAAGCAGCGTGACAGAAGGTTGTCGGAGCTGAGTTCATTATAAATGGGTTTTATTGCGTTAAAAACATCCTCATGCATTGGACTCTTGTACTCGTACGTTGCAAGTGTACCAAGCGCTGTACTGCGCTGCCAAGAGCACCAATAGTCTACTCCGACGGGACACTTCTCGTGCTGTGTATTCTCCTCCGTCGACATTTTATGAAGTAACGTTGCTCAAATTTCATTCCGCATTTTTTCGACTGAATTGTAGTTTCTCCTAATAGCAAGTCCGTAATAAATAGAAAGTTCATCAATTAACTTTCCGGTCAACTTTCCTCGGCCTCCAAGACCTTTCGTTGTTTTTCTCAAATTGCGCAGACGCGTTCCCATGCGCTTCTGAACGTGTCCAACACATTCTTTTTTTTCGACGATGAAATCTTTATAAGGTTTTGAGTCGACTATACCTTTATATGTTTTTGAATCACCGTCGCCGATATATTTCAAATATTTGATATTATTAAGTTTTTCTGAGCGTTTGAACATTTCTATAACTGCGTCGATCTCCATTTTCCCGGCACTACCTTCATGGTTGGCATCACAGTTCTGTTTGTGTGAAGGGTATACCTCTTCGTATTCAGCAGTACCTTCTTTTTTTGCCAATATTCACACACTTTACAGTACTTAGATTTTACACACACACATCCAATACTTTGCCAGTGTACCAACCAATCAAAGTAACCAATCCGAACAAAGACGTAAGCCCTCTCTTTCGCCAAGATCCATTGCCTGATACCGTGAGACCTTTTTTTTTTTTCATAGATATAATTCGAACAGATGAAGTAGCAGTGGCGATATTAGATATGATCTTACTGTAAGTTGTTTAAAAAACAGGCTTTGCAAGATCCATCATAGAGCAAAACTTAAAATGGCGAATTCGCATTGATGTAAAGAAATATGACCTATTCATGCAAATCTAATCAAGTACGACCAGGTTTTTTTATTAACTATAATATGTGTCGTGCAGCAAGATGAGATAAAGCCTAAAAAATAGTTATGACACTTATTACACGATTCTCAAAGTTTTTATGTCTTAAAAGTGTCTCAAACATAACTTATTGTAAATAACTTTTGTTATATCCTTTGTCTCATATTTCTATATGATAAATATTAAAGTTCATGAAAAAATGAAAATTTTGATACCTGAAAAAGAAAAAGTTACCTGGTTGTATTTGATTAGGTTTGCATAAATATGTCCTATTTCTTCACATTAATTAGAATTCGTCATTTAAAAGTATTAAGAAAATTCAGGCATGTTCTTCATAGAATTTTCAAAAAACAACTTCTTTATACAATATTATATAAGCCTCAAGGATTTCAATTTAAAAATAGATAAAAGTTTAAAATTATAAAAAGAATTAAAAAATTCAATTTTTATATATCCACATATCAATTTATATTTTTAAGCTTAGGGTCTAGACATCTTTTTCTATGTTTATTTAAAAATTTGCGACAATTTCATCGTTAGATGACTGACAACAAATTTTTGGTCGGCTGACTTGACATAGAATGTCCTATATATGGATGTTTCTCTGTGAAATAGAGGTAAAAAAAAAAAGTTGATCAAGGGTAAATATGAGCATGTAGTCATTTTTTACATTTTTTAGCATATTTCAACCTCCATTTATTAAAGAAAATACATTCTGTTTAAAAAAATGCAACATAGGAATTTTTAGAAAATTTTCTTAATTTTTTATAAATTTGGTTTAAACCGACCTCGGTAGTTCTGACTGAACCATATTCTCAGTATATATCGTTATCCTCTTGCTCCTTCAAATTGTTTGAAACCTATTCAAAATCGACTTCAGTGGTGAACCGAGTATAACAACCATGTCCCTAACTTACAATACGGTTTCTGACGAGGAAAATCGTATACTGATAATTAATTTAGTGAATTGAACCCTCAAAATAGAGGAAGCTTTTATTGGAAAAATGGAAGAACTCGTCGCCTTTCTGGGTGTTGAGGCCACTTTTAATAATGTTAACATCGATATTCTGCTATCAAAGCTCGCGTCTATTATAGGCTGCTCCAAAAACTTCCTTAAATTCATTAAATTTCTCACACACGAGCGACATATATACACTAATCATACAAGAGACGACTGTAGACTTGTTTATCAATGAGTTTCACAAAGAGGAGTTCTCAGTCCTCTGCTTTATTTATTATATGTTTCTACCATTACTAACATAGTATAAAAAACAATATGTATTTCTCAATTTGCCGATGATCTCACGATATATGTAAAATGCGGTTCTACACAAAGAAGAAAAAGAATGTTCCAGAAAGCCATCAAGATCAATGAAAATAATCTTAATGATCTTGGCTTAAGGGGGCTGACCGGTAAAAAATAAAAATTCTGTAGCTTTTAAGCTAATAAAATAACCTTTATATGGCATGTTTATGATATTATCAATTCATACACACATTTTTTAAAAATTTTATCAAGTAATATTGAAGTTATAGAGAATAATAGGTTTATTTTAAGTAAAATTAGGCTGTACGGTAAAAGTTGTTGGCGCACATCACAATGACATTTATAACCCAAAAAATTTGATATTGTTTCTGGAAGTAAAATAAAAATAAGTTAGCTAAAACTACCATTTTTTACTCAACTATGCGTTGTTTAAAAATAATAAATATTTGGTGTTGAAAAATTGTTAAAAACAATGCAAATTTGTTAATAGAATCATTTAACATAAGCTTTGTCATGGATATTTACAAAATATTTCAGCTAACTAATGTTGAGAATACTTTAATGAACGTATTCCAAAAGTTTCATCAAGATTGATTATTTTGGTATGCGCCAACAATATTTTGAAGATTGAACACTTAAATAATGAGAAAACCGCAATTGAAAAATAATGAAAAATTTAGCTTTATTTTATAATACGTTAATAAAAATTTATCAAACTTTATTATGTTTATAAAAATAAATAAGAAGTTTTAAAAAAAGTATAGATCATTTTTAACCTAAAAAATGACTTTCTTTTATTTAATTTGTATAGCCTTTAAACGGTCGAAATTAGGCAAATAACGTGAAATTGCAATAAGTAGCTTTGACTAAACTATGAAATTTTTTAGCTTAAAATGTAAAATATCATTATATTGCTGTTCCTACTTGTGAAGGAACAGTTGATCTAACTTTTACAACATTAAAAGATTTTGAAATTTTTCGAAAAAATCACTGGAGAGCCACCTTAAGGGGCATGCCTGGGTTGAACACAAGAAAACAATTTTTTTTTACTAGTCCAGGAAACTTTATGTTTCAACGTAGTCATTTTGAAAATTTGTATGCTATTAACACTTACTAATCTATCATAGATTTTACCGTTGTAAAACCTCAAAATCTTGATTTTACACGTCACAATAAATCACTATTTTCAATACAATATTTATTAATGTGTTGTGTTCCTCACACGATTGCAGGTGACATGATGAATGAAAATATTCTTTTCAACGGTTATTCGAATAAATATGGTATTGATAATAGTCATCTATTATGGCGTCTAAGATCAGATATAGAAGGGCGGAGGGTTTACAAGGCTAAAATGTAAGATATTACTAAGTGTATATAGCACAAATATTTTCAGAATAATTGCTTTTAAACATAACAAGTTTCCTGGACTAATAAAAAGGTTTTTTTTTATTTAACCCAGGCCTGCCACCTTAAATCTCTCACCAAGCAAAACAGTTCATGTAAATTTTAAAATCGTCAATTATTCAAGCAAATCACAGGATACTGCGCGTTTTCTTGGAATAATTTTCGACTACAAGCTTTCGTTCATTCCACAGGTTGAGTCTATTAACAAAAAATGCATAAGAGCGCTCAATTTGATGAAATATTTATGCCATACATGGTGGAGATGCGATCCCGACACCCTGCTCGCGCTGTACAGAAGCAATATCAGACCAATCATTAAATACGGATCGCTTGTATATTTTTCATCACGCTCATCCGTCGCGAGCAAATTGCAAAAATCCAAAATATAGCTTATATGAGAACTACTTTAGAATACCGCATTTCGACTCCTACTAATGTACCAATAGCCAAATCCAAGCTACCTTCGCTAAGAGAAAAGATAGAATATCTTAGATAGTGCTTTTTAGCTAAAATCATATCAAATAATAATTCCTTGACATATACGAACATTACAAGATATTATAACTTTAAAAACAAAAAGAAATCCTCTGTTAGAAAACAGCCTTATCAACAATTGCATTAACTATGTAATGAATTATTCTAAATATATTTACTGTCAAAGCAGTTACGCTATCTACATTCACGCTTATAACACCATTATAAGTTATATCCTTTTTAATAAAGATCTCTGTCTGAAACTACAAAAAGCTGTCAATGCAAACGCATTTTCGATAACTTTCTAAGCGACAAAAGCGCCTATGCCATATATTCTGACGGCACCAAGATACCAGATTCAAAATGCGTCAGCTCAGCTTGTATCTGTCCGCAACTTAATATCAGTTTTAAAAAAAGTTCATGCTAGTGTACGTCCATCTTTACGGCTGAACTTTTAGTGATAAAAGATGCACTCGATAGACAACACAAACCACAGCTTCCTTATTGTCTCTGACTCCTTAAGTGCTTTACAAAGTCTAAATTCTACCAAAGCTACTGCAAAACCCAAACCTTACATTTTTCAAATAAACGACAAGTACAACAAATTTTTGCGGGCACAGTCGGATGACATTACAATGGAATTCTTCTGGATTCATTCTCACGTAGGAGTCAGAGGAAATGAAGACTCTGATCTTCTTGCCAAAAGCGCTACTTCAAATGACATTACTTACTTCACTGTTATCTCATTCACAGAACTGTACACAATCTTTACGGAAAGATAAATCTCTCTGACCGCTGAAATAATAAAAAAGGAAGGCAAAATCAAAGGAAAATCAATATTTCAATTTCTACTACAACAAAGCGAAATCTCCCTGGTTTGCTTGCAAAAATCTCAGTCACAAATTAACTGTCACTGTAAGCCGAATGAGATCTGACCATTACAACCTATCAGTCTCTTTAGCTCGAATTAATTTATTTAATAGTTCTACTTGCAAATACGGTGACGAAGAAGAAAATTTAAATCATATTATATTGCAGTGTGAATTACATGGCACTCCAAGACGCGAATTACTATTGAAATTAAATAAGCTTAAATTCTAGGTTCCGCTTAACATTGAAATGCTAACAGCCGAACCTCACAGTGCAGCGTGCTAAATCGTTTTCTCATTCCTGAAAAAATGCACTCTAAATATATAGAAACAATGTATTTTTATTAACATACCTTCAAGTCAACTTTGTATAACGTAATAAATGTTGAAAAAATGTTTGTAAAATCACCCATTGTATAGCTTAAATAAGCCTTTAAATAAGTTTCAATAACGCTTAATAATAAAAGAAAAACTTATTCATGTTACAATCTCGATTATTAAGAAAAATAAAAAACTAATATCATTATATCTATAAAAATAAACTATGTTAATAGTTATTGACAAGGTAAGTATGATTTTTAAAACTGTACATAAAGCAAAATAATACTCAACAAATGTAAATTAATTATAATAGGAACCTCTCAATTCAATACATAATCACAATCAATTGTTTATAAGAGGATTCTTATTGTGATCGCCAGAATATTAAATGTTAGCAGTCATAATGCTTTAATGACCGCAGATATCAGACTCTTATATCCACAGTATTTATGTTCGCATCGTCACCATAGCTACCATTACTAATTGATGGGACTATGTAGTCCATAGCCTTGATCACACAATCACGCCATTTCTCCCTATTCTTTGAAAGCTCCATCCCATGAAGCCTAGAGTAACTCAACTAGAGTTACTCTAGTCTTCCTATTTCACGAAGATATGTTTTAATATTATCCCCCCACCTTCATGTCGGTACTCTCGGTCTACCCGTAGGCCTTGTGTCCTCTGGTTTTCCTATCAATACTCTAAGTGCTGTTTTTTAAGTTCCATTCTATAGTTATATTCCTAGCTATAGCAATATGCCCAGCCCACCCTAATCTTCGAGATTTAAGCACTCTAGTAATGTTTAGCTTTCCGTATAATTCACGTACTTCCTGATTATGTAAAATTCTCCATTCTCTAGAAATATTATCTATTTTACCCCCAAATACCTTTCTAAGGACTTTATTCTCAACCACTCTTCCCGTTTGGCCAGCGCCCACGTTTCGCATCTGTATAAAATTTCTTATTTAGTCCTCCGTAATACTTGTCGAGATTCTAATCAATTAGTTACCTAATAGAGGCATGCATTTCCCGAATGCAATCTTTTCTTGAAAGTCCATCCCTTCGCTTAAGCGTTTAAAATTAAAAAAACAAAAATATTTTGTTATTTTATGATAATACCCAGTGACCATACCTAGTTTAATTAAAAATAAAGTATAAAATTTGTCAAATAATGGAACTTTGAAAGAAAGTTACAATTATTAAGTAAAAAAAATCGCTGTAATTGTGCAATAAAAGTTATAGAATTTCGAAATCTTGTAAATTTTATAGGTACAGTCAATAAAGAATATAAAAATTTATATATGTACACGGGTTGACCGCGATTGACCAAATATTTTTTAAGTTACCATTCCTGCCGATTTGAAAATGTTATTTTGAGAAAATCATGTTTAAAGTTCTTTGTTACCTGTTCAACGCAAAAGTATTAATTCGACTGTAAACACATTTAGAGATCGAATTTCAATCTATATCTTTGAGAATACATTGCCCTCATAAAAGCCTATTAATTTCAGTAAAATAATAAAATAATTCTTTTTTTAATAAAACAAGACGATTAAATGCTTGGTTACCTGTTCCGATCTGTTCGAAGCGCACGTATAACCTGTACTGTAAATACTTTTAGAAAAGTACATTATGTAACAAGGGCAAAAAGTCAAATATTTTTTCCACGGGTGAGTTTACTGCCCAAGCGAGTGAAGGGAAGCGAGGGCAGTATCACCCGAGGGAAAATCGACTTTTTTCTCGAGTTACATATAGGGTGGATGACTCGACTACTGACACCCCCAAGGATCGATTGTTGCATTATTGCATAATTTATACTATTTGCTAAACAAAAATATATATTTTTATATTTATTTATCATTATATATTACATGTAGATAATAGAAACGAGGTTGCAATTTCAATAAAGATTATTTTTAATTATAAATTCATGAAATTAATAATAATATTCTCATGAGCTATTACTGACACCTTGAAAATATGCCGGAACCAACTACTGACACCCCGACTATTGATACCCATTTACTTTCATACCCAAACAATAATATTTAATTTTATATCTATTAATTGAATAACATTCTTAAAGTATACTTTGGACTTAAGCTTTTACGTATAGGTATCTAAATGATTAGTTTAAATGTATTGTCATAAATATTTGAAATCTTTTCCCTGAAAGCGTTAAAGATCATGCAAAATGAACGTCACCGTTGAAGCCAAGGAAGCTACATTGTATCACTAACTCGCGCGGCAGTGTCAGTAGCTGGGCAAATGCGCCGTTTTCTTGCCGAACTACTGACATGTCAATAATACGAAAATGTTTGAAATGCTTGTACCTAACGCTGCCATCCAATAATTAAATAAAATGCCTTTGATAAGTCTCCTTTTTTATCTAGTAGATATATCTGGTATTTAAATATTACCTATTAAACTATTTTTTATTGCATAAATCGCTCTAATATATAAATAATAGTCTTCGATATTTCGCAATATTTTCATGTTCACTCTGAACACAGACATAATTTTAAACGTTTTCCAAGCCTGGAATTTTATGATTATTTTTTAAAAGTTACTGAAATCAAAAGATGTCACGTTTGTTTATTCATTATACTAATAACAGTTACGGATTGCTTATATATTTTTTTCAGATATTTTCTTATAGTGTATATTTTCTTTATAATGAAATAGATTTGGGTGTCAGTAGTTGGGTGGGGTGTCAGTAGTACGGACATCCACCCTAGTACTTTATACCCATCGCAAATGCGGGGAAAAAGTAACTTTTTCCCGCTAATCATTTTTGTGGGCAAAAAGTGTAATTTTGGTCTCGCTTTTCAGGGAAAAAAGTGACCATTTTCGTTCAGATGGGCATAAATAGAATTTAAATCTGAAAATTTGGGAATATATTCTCTACATAAAAACCTATTTATTTCTATGTAAAAAAAGAGAAAACGATCTTTACCTAGAGTGCTTCTCTTAACTAAGTGTAAATGCTTTTAAAAGAGTTTGAAATTATGTTTTGTTTAGTATAAGAAATTTTGTATTATCTATCGTTAGTTAAATAGGGAAACAATTTTTCTTTAATTTGGTTATATCTTGGAAACTTACTATGGAAATTTGATTTGTATTCTTATGATACAATTTTTCGATGATTATTAGGTTACTAAAACACAATAGTCACTGCCAGCCTAGCGCGTAGTTTAAAGATGGGTGTATATACACGGTTATCTCGGTATTCGGGCTTCGGCCCAGCTTAGTACGGTATAGATTGCAAGTGTTTGGATTCGATCGTGTAAGCGATCGAGTTGCTTACTCGCAATAAAAAATGGGTGAGCCTTCTAACTATCGCCCTGAGTTTCCCGCAGTACCTGGGGGTAAAGCTCAACAAGAAATCATCTCGTTTAATTTAAATGAATTCAAAAATTCTAGTTATGCAAGTGTTACAGAAAATATGTGTATTCCTGAAAGAGAGCAGTGTTTGGTGATGATGTGTGAAGATGGTTTAAATCTTGGTGATTACACTAATGCACTCCTTGATAAAGTTAAACCAGATAACATTACTTTTGTATCTAAAGTTTCAAAAAACAGGATTCATATTTATTTAACTGACAAAAGCTTTGTTACGAAAATTACAGAAAATCAAGAGTATTTAACAATTAAAGACAAAAAAGTTTATATAAGACCGTTAATCGCCAAATAAAAATGGGTAATTTTTTCGAATGTTCCTCCTACTATAACTAACAATGCTATCGAATTTATTCTTGATAAACTCAGTTTAAATAGAAATTCCAAAGTCGCTCACATAAAAGTGAAGCTTCTTCCTATACTATGAAAGGTACGGGTGTAAATAGAAATAAACAGAAGGTATGCAAGAAAGCGAAAACTGAAAAGCAGTATGATCAAAAATTTTCCGAAATGGATACTAGTCTTAAACCCTGCCTTTCAGCGTTTAGCAAAATAGAAAATATTCCCTTCAATTTTGAACGTTTTGTTGACTTTGTTAAAATAACGTATAAATGTGGTAATATAATTAAAGAAGCCAAAGTATTGGCAGAAAATTCAAGTGATATAATGCGCACGATCGACTCTATATATGATAATGTTCAAGGCAGAGGCACTAAGGCTAGGCTCACTCGCATTAAAAAAAATTAACCATAATAAATTCTGACTCTAATGAATCGGAAAACATTGTTGATTTAGATAAAGAGCTTGGAACCAGCAGTAACTGTAGTAGTGATACTAGTGATATAGAAGCAGAAGAGTAAAGGCCATCTAATCTTTATTTTTACGTTCATTATGGCAGACATTAATTATAAATCGTTGCGCATTCTATATTGGAACCCGCGCAGTATTTCGAGAAGAAAACTCGATCTTCCAGTACTACTCAAAGACGTCGATGTTTTCGCTTGTGTAGAGTCTTGGCTCAAGGACGATGACGGTGTTTCGAGGACACAATCAAGACAGAGTGATGTGCATGTGCCAGGCTTTGTACAAATTCGAAAACATCGGACTCATTCAGCAGGTGGCGGTATTCTTATAATGATTCGCAAGTCAATAGCGATTGTAGAAATTCCGGTGATTTCTCCCCACGAAAGTGTTGAAATCTGTAAAATTCAATTAACAAATTGTAACCCCGTTTTAGAGATTATTCTTTGTTATAGGGCTCGAGAAAATCTGTCTCAAAACACAACTTTATCTGGAATGGCAACAAAAATGATAATAATGGTATTTTTTTGTCAAATAGCATTGTAGACCAAAATCTATTCATACATAATCACGATTCTTATTCGTATAGAAATCCAAAAGATTGTTCTCTCTGTAATATTGATTTAATTCTTTCCACCTTAAATATAGCACATAAAATCAATATAACTGTTTTTGATGATACTCTGGGGTCAGATCACTTTCCCATTCTCTGTACAGTTGATTTAGATAAAAATATAATTCGCTTAAAATCATTTAAAATAAAGTCTGTTCGCACAAATTGGACAAGATTCAACGATATTTTAAATGCTAATTTAAAAAAGTTTGTAAATAGTTCTAAACATAAAAATCCGGTCCCGTGGTGGGACGAAGAATGCTACAAAATGATAAGACTAAGAAAAGCTGCGTATAGAAAATGATCATTTAGTAAAAGTTCCAGTGATCATATTAATTATAATAAAATAAATTGTTTAGTCATCAAAACGTTTAAGCAAAAAAAACCGACAGCTTTAAAAAGTTTGCAGAAACAATCGATCTTAATGTAAATTCGTCATTCGTTTGGAAACGTTGCAAAATTCTTAAAGATAAATGGGTTAAGAGCCAGACGGGAAATGTCAGCAGCAATCTACAAAATACCGACAGTATAAAAAAAAACATTAGATAGAATTGCTTCTCCCTGGTATGAAAATAATCCCAATTATTTACCTATTTTTAATGAGAGTGAATTTTTTGATGAATCTTTTAATATATTCGAATTCAACTCGGTCTTAGAGTCAAAGAAAAATAAATCAGCTGCTGGCATGGATGGAATCGACTATAAAACACTAAAAAATTTACCAGAAAATAATAAATACCTATTGTTACATATATTTAATGAAATGTATAGAAAAAATTGTTACCTAAAATCTTGGAAAAATTCGTTTATCGTATTCATCGACAAACCAAATGGTAAAGGTGTAAGACCTATCTCGCTTACGCCTAGTTTGTGCAAACTTTTCGAATCTTTAATTAAAAATAGGTTGCAATGGTTCTGCGAACATTATAAAATTCTACCTAACAGCCAATCGGGTTTTAGGAAAGGTCGATCTTGTATGGATAATCTAACCGATTTCACCCTTAAGACTGAAAAAGCTCTTGCAAACAAAAAAGATATGATTTCTGTAGATATCGATGTAACTGGTGCGTATGATAACGTCCACAGTGATATTTTACTTGACAAATTGGCCTCTATTGGCTGTTCGAAATCGCTAATCTTATTCGTTAAATTCTTAACAAGATGCAGACAAGGTGCAGATATTTACACAAGTCTTCTGAAAAATGAATGCATATATACCTTTAGAGGCGTTCCGCAAGGCGGGATTCTTAGCCCATTATTATATACTATATATGTCAAGGATATCACTGCTGGCGTTCCCGCAAGTGTTACGGTTTCACTATTTGCGGATGATATCAAAGCATATTGCAGCTATGGCTCAGCAACAAAGTCCATTGGTCTTGTGGAAAAAAGTGTTTCTATTATTAGTAAAAATTTACACGAACTAGGATTGGAATTGAAACCTGACAAAAGTTCGCTTTTACATATTAATAACAAGCATACTAAGCCAGGCGAAACTAGTATAAATATTAATAATCACGTTATCAAATCTAGAGATTCAGTTAAATTTTTAGGTATTATTTTTTATTACAGATTTACTTTCGAAGCTCACATAAATATGGTCACCCAAAAATGCTCAATTAGAAATAATATAGTTAAATTTCTTTGCGGTGTAAAATGGGGATCCCATCCTAGCACGTTAATCTCATTATATAAAAGTTTCATCCGATCTATTATTGATTATGGTAGTTTCATATTCTATCCTAATGCTAAAAAATATTAAGATATTTTAGAAAAAATTCAACTAGACAGTCTTAAACCCGCTATGGGCTATCGTAAAATTACTTCGTCTAATGTAGTTGTTACCGAATCAAAGCTGCAAACTATTTTTGAACGATCACGCTATTTAGCTAAATGCTATGTAACTAAAGCTCTCTCTAATTCAAATCTCCTCGTTACTACAACAATTAATGATTATGTTTCATTTTTAAACAAAAGAATAGATCTCAGATCTAATCGCCTTATAAGTTCTTGTATAATGGATATCTATAAGTTAAATATAAAAGCGCAAAAAAATGTAAAATTATACTGCTATGATTATAAAACTACTATTACAAGTATCGACATTGACTCCAAACTAGGTCATAGTCTTAAAACAAGCAATGATCCGAATAAAATCTTAGATAAGTACGCCAAAGACACCAATTCTCATATTATTTATACTGATGGCAGCAAAGGGGAGGGTGACTCTGTAGGACTTGGAGCTGTATACCCGGAAAAAAAATTGAAAATAGGTTTGGCTATCCCAAGTGTTTGTTCTATATTTACAGTGGAAGCTACAGCTATATATGAAGCTCGTAAGCAAGTTAACCTTAGTAATCACTTTAAATTTATTATTGCTTCTGATTCATTAAGTGTACTGCTCTCTTTAAAATCAGTTAAGTTAGATGCTAAAGTCAATATCCATATTATAAAAATAAAACAATTGTATAACTCTATACCCATAAAAAGTCCTGCAAAGTCAATCAACTTCTTGTGGGTGCCATCACACATTGGTATTAGGGGTAACGAGGCGGCGGATGTTCTGGCCAAATCCTACCTAATAAAAAATCCTAACAATTCTATAGTTTTTCCATTTACAGACTAGTTTGAAAGTTTTAAGACTTTACAGACTATTTTGAACAAGGCTTAGTCAAAGGCAAGAAATTTTTTAACTCGTTTCACACAGACTCTAGGAAAACATGGTTTCACAACATTCGTATAAGCCGAAAATTCATAACGACCATCAATGGATATAGGGCTGATCATTACAACTTAGCCGCCTCTTTATATAAAGTTAATATTGTAGATAGCCCAATGTGTGCACAATGTGGTGACTATGAAGAAGATCTTAACCATTGTGTCTGGCAATGCCTATTATTTGATAAAGAGAGATCTGTCCTTATTGAGAACTTAAAGAGTCTAAAAGTTAATTTACCTTTAAATTGCGATATATTGTTAGCTTCCCCAAAGTCTAATATTGTAAAATATTTAGTTCATTTTCTCGCAGAATGTCATAAATGTATATAACAAATCTTTGTAAATTAATGTAACGAACCTTTTTACTCAATAATCGTCAGCCGAGGTAAGTTTCTCATTGAGATTTGAAAGGCTAAACTTAAAAAAAAAATAAAAACACAATAGGAGTTAGCATTAATATATTAGCCGAAATAGTTTCATATAGGAATGATTAGCTTCATTATTTCTGAGGCAATATATATTAACCCATTTATGCCCAAAATTGTTCCGAGACTTTAGTTTCCGTGACTCGCCGAAATAAGTAGGTAGAAGGGCGGAGGCGTAGCGCGCTCTGAGAGTCAGATTACATGGAAACAAAGAGCCTAGTGCTGAGCCTAGTTCCGTTTTATATTCATGTAATGCCCTAAGGTCGCTGCTACATACCATATTATATGTTTATTTTTCAGTGGGTCGAAAACGACCCGCCGGGCATAAATGGGTTAAATAAAATCCCTCGTCGTTGTTAAATAGTAACGTATACAGTATTTATTCTACGTACAGAAAATTAAAATAAAACAAATAAAAGTGCTTTAAAGGGATAAAAGAGTGTGTAAATATGAAAATTTTTAATACCGTTAATAAGTTTATATTTTTTTCTAAAAACAGCTTAAATATTCAATTTTATGCACAATTGTATTATGTACATGACAAAGAAGATACAAATCATAATAATAATGGCTAGGTTGAGTCATGTGTAAGCTGGTAGCCGCATAGCGGTGAAAGGCCAAAGCTGTATCGGGCGCAAAGGAGCAAGTCCCCACAAATATTCGTACGCCAATATTTTATAACAAAAAGTCGATTTTCTGTTAGATAATGTAGTAATACATAATAATCTCCTGTATATCATTTCGGTTTATTTTATTTAATAATCGATAAAAACAAAAAGCCCGTGATGTCTCACCAAAAAGCTCATCTCGCCTCACTAGTAGGGCGGGACGGGCTTTTTCAGACGTTTTTATACTTTCATTTTTTACGCGTATGCTAGTGGACCTTTTGATTTATAAATTACAAAATATCACTTCTCAATAGTATTGTTAAAATATTTTAGCATTTTTTTGAGTTTTATAAACCCAACAAATATTAATATATTTGGTTTTTAACTTAAATGGGCCCGAGCCCACCGCTCTCCTCTATAACAAACTAAGAGAGTGTGAGAGGTTTGGAAACCGATATTTGCTGTATAAGAGAGATGTTTTCTGACACTTAAAAATGAAGTGAAGCACCTATACGAGTACATAATTCCTACAGTATATGTGTTATATGAAAAAACTAGCGTCCTCTAGATACAATATAGCGTCATGTTTATGCGTGAAAGCATCAAATTACTGATATCTTAGCAGTGTATGCAGGTAAAGAAACTACTGTTGTCAGTTTGACATGAGCGTAAAAACCCATACGATACATGAAATTGTAGCTTTTTTACTTACTTTAAGATGCATAGTTTTTGCCATAGACTGTATTTTCGATACAATAGTTGCAACCTTTGTTAACGCTTATCGGTTAGTAAAGTGGCCAGATGAATGCGTTATAAGGCAAAAGGCAATCGAAGCTGTTAAAAATGGCGGTTACTCCTTTAAAGTTCCTAGGTATAATAATCCCTAAAATATAGACACTAAGGTGTACGTTACAGTACCATGTAGTTAAATAACACATAAAGAAAGTCTTTGCTAGGCTAACCTTGATGTTTGTTGCACTTATTGTACGACTTTACCATTAAAACTTATAGGTGATCACTTTACCAACACTGTTGATAAAGTGACTAATTTTGAAGTGTTTAGAATTTCTTCAATTATAATTCAAAAAGTGAATTTTTCTGCAAAATAACTTATGAGGTATTGGTTAAGGGTTCAAACAATAAGTCCTAATAATTTCCGAAACCCCAAAACACGATATATATTTACTGAGAACCTAAAGTTTCTTAACGAGGCCATATTACCTGCACCCACCTCTATAATAATATAGAATTCGTAATTTATGCCTCTATACGCCTAATTAAAAAAATTTGTCGAAAACTAAAGTATTATTTTCTTACTTCTCCCAATATAAAAAAAACTTATACAACAAATTAAGGGGATGCGTAGCAAAACGGTAAAAATTGAGTTATACCATTTTTTCAGAAATTGTATAAATTGATCCAGCAACTAACTCGAAATTTTGATTTTTAATTATTCAGCTTGGTTTTTAATTTTTCTTAGTTTTTGTGTATCAAACTAGTGAAGCATGGAGTTATTCAACCTCCTATAAAGTTGTAGCAATGCGAATATTTTCTAATATGATTTCCTACGTTATTCTAATTTTTCTCAAAACGCAATTTTTCTACTTACACCTTACTCTAAAGACTGAAAATGGACTGACTGAGCGAGGTCAGGAGCGAGATATTCTTTGCTTAGTAGTAAAATAGTAAGAATACAGTGCCATTATTGTTCGGATCTTATACTTCCATCGCAAATCAGGTTTCGTGCTTCAAGAGCGAGAACTCTTATACTAAAACAGGTGTTTTTTCCGTGTAGGTGTTTATTTTCTTACATTATGGAATTATGTTATGTTACAGCTATATTATGAGATTGCGTTTATTAATTTAAATAATACCAGATTTATCAATTATATTGAATACTTGCATATTTGGGTGATTTTTTGTGAACGCGTAAATTTCGACTTTTAGTTTCTTTAATTATTTTAGACGATTTTACTTCTTACGTTTGGGAAATTATCATAACTATATTTATTAACCCTCGATTTACCGTAAAGTGGAATCTCTTGGGCTACTATATAAAAATGAATTTATTTGAGCCTAGCAAACAATTAAAGCTAAGATAGACCATTTAAATAGTTCAAAGTAAAATTTATTACAAAGAGAAAGAATTCACTTAACCTCAGTGGCTTGCTAGAGTCATTGAAATTTATTTTAATGACGTGATACAAGATACCAATCCAGCCCAAGAGACCTCACTTTATGGTACCAATGAGGAACCCCAAACATGATATAAACTTAAGGTTTGTACTGGAACATACCAGATCATGAGGAGACTAGTGTAACCAGGAGAAATAAAAATAAAGACATCTTAAGGGGACCAGCCTGAGTTAAACTAAAAAAAAGACATTTTCTTTACGAGCTGATAAAAAATTTTCCTTGAAAGGCCATTCTCAACATTTATTTACTACAAATAGTTAATACTATCTGTAATTTAACTGTTGTAAAATCTCATAATCTTGCTCCTATGTGACACAAAATATTAATATTTCCAATACTATATTTATTGGGAAAAATTTGCGGCGTGCACGTTTCTAGGTTACAGGATAAACAAAAAAAATTTCCGACACTAATTTGATTCCTTTTGATATATATATTAAAAGTTTTTTAGGTTGCTTTTTCGTTACAAATATTTTTAACATTATTTTTCTGAAAACAAACCAATTTTTTTTAAATCATTAAAAAAATATTTTTTTAATTGCTTTGATCTCCAAAAAATAATAATAAAAAAAATTATAATAAAAAAAGTAATCCAAAAAAGTTTTAGTATATATCGAAAAGAGTCAAATTACCGTAGAAAAATCTTTTTTTTTGTCACTCATGCATGAAATCGCGTTTTTCCATGCCTATATAGCGGGACTAAAGCGACCGTTTTCCGACCGGTGTGCGAAAGAGAGATTAGCGGGGAAAAAACGTTCTTTTCGCCCGCTTTCAAATGTTCTAGATACCAGCTACCTGTGAGAAATTCAAACTTTTGGCACAGTTACGCATTGTAAAATAAGTGTTTACTCATCATATACGCAGTCGCAAAACCTTTAGAAATTTATAAAACCGATGGGAAACCGACATGTTTATTTACTCATTCAATTTCTCAAAAATTTAAGGACAAACTTTGATATACTTGCACAATGTGCCTGTTGAAAAAAATAACTCTTATCTATATGGAAAAGTACTTGTATAAGTAAATGAACCGCTGCTAACTGCTTTCTCAAAGAGATTTAGTGCAGAATCATTTACTGATTATTTACATTGTTAAGCGAGATTAAAATGGTGCATGGTTGGCTAAAAACTTAGTCAGTTGTATGCGAAGTTATTTCGAATAAAAATTACAAAAATCTACAAAATTTTAATGAAAAATACAAATGCGTTCAAAATGTGATGGTGACCACAAATGTGATCACATGAAATGCATATTCAAAATTAAAGATCGTATTTTGTTCACAAAAATAATTTAAAGTATTTGTTAAATATATAAATTGTAAGGAAATTAGGCCTTGTTTATGAATAAGTGCACATTTTTTACTTATCTAATGTACAAATTTACAATACATTTAACTCAATTTTGAAAAATTTTCAGAGTTCAAAATTGCATTCTTTCAACAAAAACAACTTTAAAGTAGTTACTGTAAGATACACCAATCGAAAGGATATTCAACGAACTTTACGGATATATGCATTTTTTTGGCACATCAAACGTATAAAATGACAAAAATATTTGTTGCTAATTTGTAAAATTTTAAATATTAAAAATTGTAATTCTTGAACTAAAACAAACTTTGATGCAAATCTACAATAGAACAATAGAAAGAAAATTACATGAACTTTACGACTATATGCATCTTTCTGACATATCAAACGTATAAAATAACCAAAATAATTTTTTCTAACTTTCACTAATTTTAAAAATTTAAAATCGCAATTCGATAACAAACACAGACTTTAATGATATTGTAAGATACACCAATTAAAAGGAAATTACGTCGACTTTACGAATTTATGCATATTTTTGACACACGATATACCAATACGCATAAAGTAACAAAAATAATTTTTAGTTTCTTGAAAATTTTTAATAATTTACAATTTTTAAATGTAAGCAGTAAGTTTTGACCATTTAGCTGCAAAATCTAATCAGTTCTATATCGGGTCATATCTGATGTTCCTGCAAAATTTCAGCCCGAAATACAGGGCACAGAAAGAAATAATATAAAGAATGGCTGTTTCAGGCATGCCAATATAACCTCTCAAAGAAAAGGTCGAAACTCCTTTAAAAAAAAGGAGTAGCTCCTTGTTTTTACAATAGATGCTACTTTCTTATCTGGAAGCTAAATTTACTTACTCCATTAACCAGGCTTGCCGCGGCAAAATCGCGGCAATAGTTGCTGTGCAATGTTTGTTAGCAATTTGCTTCCAACTTACGCTCAAGAAATGACGAATATCAAGGATTGATGTCAATGTGCCGTAAAATTGACTGCACATGCTAGCCACCAAATTGCTGTCATATACGGACGCAGATTTACTTACATTTGATGTGTAACTGTTGCTGCAAGTTTTGTACATCAATTTTCTTTCAACTTGTTTTCAATATTATTAATATATTATATTATTTTATTTTCAATATTATTTACGTAATATTCAATAAAATTACTCATATATGCGACAGTGCAAGAAAGAAAGGGAAGAAATTAATAACAGCATATTGATGGAAATTTGTGTAACACAAAAATCGAGAAATGTGACGACAATATGATGTCAATGTATGCCTATGATACGCCTGCATATCATGAGCAATAGTTGCTGTAATTTTGCTTTCACTTTGCCCTCATAATTTACTTCAATACTGATACAAAATTTCTAGCATATACGGACGCAGTTTACGTCAAACTTACGGAAATCGATAGCAAAACGTGTATGTCAAATTGCTAACAATTTGCAATACATCTGGCTAATGGGGTAACCTCGAAATCCATAATTTCAAATTAAGAAAAAGAGGAGGACTACTTCTTTTCTAAGCTGTTGCTGCTTGCTACTCTCCGTGTGGTCTTCAAAAGTTATGTTGACCACAAAATTTGACCACATGCGTACACACACACGAACACACACACACATACACACACGCGCGCACTCTCGCACGTACGCATGTACGGTCGCACGTATGTACAACGCACGCACACACATACATACAGACAGACATTTTGAAAAACATACGTATTCTGATTCAACGATTTTAGAAATATAGAAATTCATCAAAATCATCGTTAAAAGGCTTTCTCTTTCAGTAAGCAACAATGATGACCTGTCTACAGCACTCCATAATTTTAATACACATTATTAAAAAAAATACTAATAAGTTTGAATGTTCACAACTGGGACAGTCACGGAGATTACATTTCGAGATTTAATCTGTACTCTGCTACTTCGTGTCAACTTTTTAAGTCTTTTACAATTGCGTTATGTTGAAAAGGGTATTATTATTCTGATAAACCTAGTCTGAACATATAATTCTGCAAAATTATAAAGTTATGTAGCTCGGACACAAATATGTACTTTCATAAAGAATCCATTTACTGTTTGCATTTTGCATTTTGCTTCTTCAACTACCCATTCAACATTTGTTTTGGCCTCGTTAAAGACAGTGCAAATTTATATTTACCCAGCTATTATATTTTTTCTGTTTAATCGTAACTCCATTGATTTAGCAAACAAATCACGGTGCTTTACTGTTTTATTCGAGTCGGGGACTTTGTTTTGCCTTCCTGGCACGATTCAAACAAAAGGAAAATTCATCACGTACACCGTTCTTTAATGAATTTTTTTGCAGTCCCGGTCGCTTCTCTCTTATCGCTTCGATCGTGACAAACGTCTGAGTCCCGAGAGTGAGAGAGTTATCGTCGTAATATCGCTTCCACCTTCCGGAAATAAACATCCGCCGCAAAGCAAAGAACGGTCAGCAAAAAATTTCCCAAACGCACTGGGCGAAACTCACTTTTTCTTTCTCTTTTATTCTTCCGTTTTAGCTCGCTGAACTCGGATGAAATTGAAGCTTTCTTTACTTTTTATCCATGGCTCGTTCTCTCTGTCTCTCTCTCTGTCACTCTCTCCCTACCCCTCTCTCTCCCCCTCACTCTTCCTCTCTCACCACCCCTCTTCCTCTCTCTCCTTCTCTCTTCTCTATGCTTCTTCGCTTTACTTTTACATTTCGTATTTGTCTTTTATTTGTCCAGCATTATATCCCTCTCTGCTTTTGCGCAAGCGACACACATATCACACAAATATACATACGAGTTCGCTGATAGCTTTCCAGTGACGTCGCACACGTTTATCGTTGACGGCAATAAATTAGTGTTTCTGTCTGCGCGAGATGCACGACTATAATTTCCCTATCACCCTCGTAGCCTGACATCATTCCACAGTTTATCTATGGAAAATCGACTAATGTTACAGGAACCAATAATTCTGGCGCCTTTCAATATTTTTTGTAAATACAATGTATCAAAATGTATCTCATCAATTTATTTTATTAAAAACCTTACTTATGTGAATTAGATTACTTGTTTGCAAATTATTCTATTCCCATTCCGATTGAAGTTAAACGTTTTTTACAGATTGATACGAAGAAAGAATTTTCCAATACTAAGTACCTTAAAGAGCAAAGTAAACGTGGAACTTCACGGAAATTTATTCCGATGAATTGAACGTTTTTTGCAGATTGATACGCAGAAAGAATTTTCTAATAATAATTACCCTAAAGAGCGTAGTAAACGTGAGGCATCACGGAAAAATTATTCTGATGAATGGTAAAAATTAACGTAATTCTTTATAAGTTTTAGTGATCAGTGTTAAATTTTACAATGATTTACAGAAATTTTTACAATTCTGTAGAGTAAAGGAGTACGTTAAAAAACTGCACACTTTTGTCCTTCAAGACAAAGTACGTGCATCATAATTTCTCACTATTATTTATCTCTTTAAATTATATTTTATAGAGTTTATAATGCTGATTATAGGAAAAAATTTTAATTTAAATCCTGCATAAAATTGTGACTCAAGTACTAAAAAATATGAAATATATTGGAGGAATGTGGTAATAGTGAGGTGCAGGTAAGGTGCATAGTAAGGCCCTGCGCGGCCTAGTGTGCGCATGAGTAAATGAGCGAATGCGTGCGTGTGTGTGTGTGTGAGAGAGAGAGAGAGAGAGAGAGAGCGAGAGAGATAGATAGATAGATAGATATACGATTTATTTGTCAATTTTGGCAAAAATACATTACATAAAAATTGTTATTTTGTCATTACATTAAGTCTTTGATCACTATCACAGTTCGCCAGTGTATAAATATAAACATTGTTGCACAAATTTGTCATTGTCTAATATCACAGTTTGTTTATATCACAGTTCCATAACAATTTCTGAAGTCTACTCATTCTTGCATACACGTACATCCATCACGTCACAATTTAAAAACAATTACAATTCAGACGATACATACACTCATTACACACGCAGATATATTTACTCTTTATTAAAATGTACTCTTTACATTTTGTACATTACAACATTTTTCGCGACTAAGAATACAGAACACGGGAGAACGGATAAATTAAAATAAAAAAATAAAAAAATACAATTAATAAATAAATAAATAATTAAGTAAATAAATAAATAAATAAATAAATAAATAATTAAGTAAATAAATAAATAAATAAATAAATAATTAAGTAAATAAATAAATAAATAAATAAATAATTAAGTAAATAAATAAATAAATAAATAATTAAGTAAATAAATAAATAAATAAATAATTAAGTAAATAAATAAATAAATAAATAATTAAGTAAATAAATAAATAAATAAATAATTAAGTAAATAAATAAATAAATAAATAAATAAATAAATAAATAATTAAGTAAATAAATAAATAAATAAATAAATAAATAAATAAATAAATAAATAAATAAATAAATAAATAAATAAATAAATAAATAAATAAATAAATAAATAAATAAATAAATAAATAAATAAATAAATAAATAAATAAATAAATAAATAAATAAATAAATAAATAAATAAATAAATAAATAAATAAATAAATAAATAAATAAATAAATAAATAAATAAATAAATAAATAAATAAATAAATAAATAAATAAATAAATAAATAAATAAATAAATAAATAAATAAATAAATAAATAAATAAATAAATAAATAAATAAATAAATAAATAAATAAATAAATAAATAAATAAATAAATAAATAAATAAATAAATAAATAAATAAATAAATAAATAAATAAATAAATAAATAAATAAATAAATAAATAAATAAATAAATAAATAAATAAATAAATAAATAAATAAATAAATAAATAAATAAATAAATAAATAAATAAATAAATAAATAAATAAATAAATAAATAAATAAATAAATAAATAAATAAATAAATAAATAAATAAATAAATAAATAAATAAATAAATAAATAAATAAATAAATAAATAAATAAATAAATAAATAAATAAATAAATAAATAAATAAATAAATAAATAAATAAATAAATAAATAAATAAATAAATAAATAAATAAATAAATAAATAAATAAATAAATAAATAAATAAATAAATAAATAAATAAATAAATAAATAAATAAATAAATAAATAAATAAATAAATAAATAAATAAATAAATAAATAAATAAATAAATAAATAAATAAATAAATAAATAAATAAATAAATAAATAAATAAATAAATAAATAAATAAATAAATAAATAAATAAATAAATAAATAAATAAATAAATAAATAAATAAATAAATAAATAAATAAATAAATAAATAAATAAATAAATAAATAAATAAATAAATAACTACCCATGTATGTGAATTCTCTGTCATCATGAAAAAATGTCAACTTACTCACCGTGCAGTTGTCTGAGGTGCCTGCCTAACGCCGTTTTAAATTTACATAAGGACGGCAGATACCTCACACTGCAGGGGAGGGTGTTCCAGAATCGCGAACCTTGGGCTCTAAACGAATAGAGACCCTATCAGTCCGCGATCCCGGAACCGAGAGCTCTTTCACACCGCTCCTACTGGAAGTCCTAGCTGTGTTTTTACCAAAGAGAGCCGCAAGGTACGGAGGTTGTCCCATATTTATTGCCCTATACAATAATAACCCCGCAAAGTACGCTCTTCTTTCCTTTACTGTAAGCCAGCCAAAATATTTCCTGTGAGGAGTGATGTGCTCATCCCTTCTAACACCACATATGTATCTCACACATGAATTTTGAAGTCGTTGCAACTTCGTCTCGAGCTCATCAGACACATCAAGGTGAACCACGGAACAATAATCTAAATGTGGCACTACCAGCGCGCATGCAAGCTGCTTTCTCAACGCCTGAGTTGTGCATGAACTAAAAAATCGTAGGCTGTAAAGAGCACGATTTACCTTTTTTCCAACTGCATCAACCTGCAGTTTCCACGTGAGTTTAGAGTCCATGACAACACCAAGGTTTGTGACCGAGTCACAGAAAGGCACATGTACATCTTCCTGAAATTCAATGCCGGGCAAACCAAGATCCTGCAACCGATTGATGTTGTTCTCGGAGCCGAAAATGATCGCTTTTGTTTTGCCGACATTGAGTCGCAGTCCGGATGCTTCGGCCCGCTCCGACACTGCCCGCGCAACAGCCGACATGCATCTGATACCCATATAAAGATCTCGCCATGTCACTTGAGTGTAAGTTTGCAAGTCGTTCGCGTATAGCAAGTGTTTAACATCACCACCAGTCAGTACGTCTTGTAAGTCATTGATATAAAGACTGAATAGCAAGGGCCCCAGGACTGAACCCTGTGGCACACCTGGATTGGTGGTTAGCCAATCAGATTCCCCGTTGTTGTCAGTTATGACTTTTTGCCTGAGACCAAAAATGTATGATTTGATCCACAGAAGAACACTCCTGGAAAAACCCATGCGTATCAGCTTGCGAAGTAATTTAGATGGTGATATAGTGTCAAACGCCTTACTAAAGTCGAACAGTAGCAGTATAGTCATTAGTTTCTTATTGTCGTTTATCCCAGTTCGTATGTCCGCGGTTAGTTTTAGTAGAGCTGTCTGGGTGCTGCGATGCTGTCTGAAACCGGTTTGCAGTGGATCCAAGATATTTTTGGATCTTAAGAAATCGGTAATCTGGTTGTGTACTATCTTCCCCAGCACCTTGGAGAGAAAGCTCAATAGTGCTATTGGGCGAAAATCTGATGAAATAGATGGCATTGAAACCTTTTTTAGAGGCACCAAGTGAGCCCCCCTCCAAGCCCCTGGGAAGACACCACCAGACAAATAGGAGTTGAAGACCCTCGCTATATGATGACTTATATACGGGAGAGCCTTAGCTACAACGCTTTGGGGAATACCGTCCTCACCCCTAGCCTGCGACGAGAAATGAGCAACAGCCAGGACTACGTCCGTCACTGTAACGTCTTTGAAAACAAAGCCGTCGTCACTGGCCGAGTCCAAGATGCTACCCAAATCAACGTCACCTTCACTCTGGGAGACCGATACCCCCGCAAAGTGCGAGTTCAGCTCACCCGGCGAGAAGCCATGCAACCCCCCTCCCCGTGCCCTTGGCAGGAGCCCCAAGCCCTTTAGTTCTTTCCAAATATCCTTCTTATTTTCTAGGGCTTCAAAAATCTTATTCTGCATGTAAGTCTCCCGCGCGATTTTCATGCGTTGTTCTGCTTCGACCGCGAGAGACCGGTACTCCTGCCAAAGATTACCGTTTTTTGTGCGCTGTAGTCGTCTGCGTACGGCGTCACGTTTTTTTATTATGTGAAGAGAGAGAGAAAGAGAGAGAGAGAGAGAGAGAGAGAGAGACAGAGAGAGAGAGATAGAATGCGGAAGGATGAAACTTAGGCTTCAAGCCTCTCAAAGCATCAGTCAACTGGGAGACCCGGCCACGTGACGACGTAGGCAGTCCCAGCGTAACGAGTGATTTGTAGAAGCGTTTCCGTGTTTTCTAGCATTTTTACAATATATTCAGTGACTATAAATCCTACTGTGTTGCTATTTACCATCCTCCACCTTGCCTTTTACTTCTAATCCCACACTATTGTAAAAATTTCCAATACATAATTTAATGTTTAATTTTTACTATTTTCTTCGAACGTACAGATTAAAAAAAAAAAAAAACTGTATGAATAATAAAAATATTACATTGGCTGTGAGCGAAAATTTATTTTCACTTTTTAAAAAGCCTATAAAAGTATCAAATATATAATTAAAAAAAATTAATTAATTAATTAATTGTGGGAGAATTTTATCTCTGAGGAGTTCTGAGGAAGTCTGAGGAGTTAAGGGGGCACACGACCTTTAAAATCTGAAACAAAAAAATTAATTAAGAATTTTTATTTTGATATTTATTTTAATAAGGGTTTTTTTCCTGAAAGTATACATAAAAACCTACCAATTTGTATATTTTTTACCTTCGTTGGACCTTCTATGCCTCCATAGCAAACCAGACTGTTTTCGAAGACTTTAAGCACTGTCTGTAAGATTCCAAGTCTACGCATGGATGGATTGGGCTAAAAATTTATGGAGATACTCATTATAGTAGTACTTTTAATATGAGCGTAGGGATTTTGATTTTAACGAGTAGAAGTATTTTTTTATATGAACATTGTCAATATAACACTTATTTTTTAATAATTTTATCACTTTTATAGATGTAAAAAATTTTTTACACGTTCAAATAAAAATCCCTACGCTCATATGAAAAGTACTACTATAATGTATCTCCATAAATTTTGAGCCCAATCTGTCCATGCGTTCACTTGGAATCTTACGGTCAGTAAGCTGAAATTGATAAAAACAACATTTAGAGTTATTTAACAATTAAGTTACAAGTTCTAATAGATATAATTTATACTCATCTTATCAATTGCAACTACTTTTTTCTTCTTTTCAACGTAGCAGACAAACATCTGCAGCAGTGTACATCAATATTTTCTGGTGCGAGGAGTCCCATGAGTCTTCCTCCTTCTTGAATAACCTGAAATGAAAAAAAAACACAAAGATGAATAAATTGAGTAATCTGTACTTACTCGTATCATACTAAACTCTTGAGCGACACTTTCACACACTTCACTCAACTGCTTATTTATTTCATCAAAAGCCGATTGGGCAACTGGCTTGCATAGGTCCATAATCCCACAAAAAGTTGAAAGGCCAGCGTGTCCATGTCCAAGTGCACGAGCAGACAGCACATATCTTCTGTTCACTTCATATGCATTTCCTTTGGCTCCTACTTTGTTGCTGAAGTTGATCGCTGCTATTTCACCACACTTTGAGCACACGATATCTATTTTGAAACCAAGACCCTGCACACCAGATTCACTTAATTGAACACTACCATGGCACCGAATACAACACAGAACACTTCTAAGTTTAGAAAATAAAATTGAAGTGTCAATGATTCTGTTTGTTGTATCACTGGTGTCTCTAGCACTAGCTGTATTTTGGAGTTTCCTCGCTGAGCTGGTGGATAGTCTTGGCTTCTTTTGTGAATCTTCCTTTTTTATATCTTTTAGAAGACATTTTCACTACACTGATTTACACACATTCACAAATTGTCAAATGCAATTAAAACACTGTATAAGTTCAGTACAATAAAAATATTAGCTGTGTTTACTAACAGGTGGTTTGTAAACATAAAAGCCAACTGTCAAAAGTAGCAAAAATGTACGGGTAAGGTTAGTCAAAAATTCGATCTGATTTATCGACCTTTATCTCAAACGCATGTAAGTTCAACTATTCACCTGCAGTGGCGCTGAAGGATTCTAGCCTTCAAATTGGTTCCAATTATATTATATTTTATTGCTTTATAACTAAATAAAATAATCAATCAAACATTTAGTTATAAATAATAATAAAATAAATAATAATTGATAAAATACCGAATTAACGCAAAATCGGCAAAAAAGCTGTCTCAGTATTTATATTGTAACTTTAAAAGGAATTATGATATCTTAAAACGGTTTTCGGGAGCTTATTCTACGGGAAATTTCCTATAAATAAGGTAAATAAAAAAAAACGATTTTTTGACAATTTAAAGGTGGTTTGCCCCCCCCCCCCCCCCCCCCCTAAGGGAAGTATCTGTTTCTCTTAACTGGGGGGATAAATCAGCAGATAAATATACACATTATACTTTAGTTTTATTAAAAATGGGTATTATATACGTACAAAACTGAATAGGATATTTGGAAAAACGGTATAACTCAAGACAAGAAAAAGTAAGATTTTCAAATGATCACTTAAAAGAGGCAATATTTTCTATCAAAAAATCATTTTTTTATGTATTATTGATTACACAGCCCCACAAAAAAAAAATTGTAAGTCCCAAAAACTTGACCACGGTACTTATATGTTTTTGGGATCGCTGAATCCGAATCCAGGGTTAGTTTAACCCCATCAGATCTTTCTCAAGGTCAGTTGAAGGTCAAATTATCGAAATACATGAAAAATACACTAAAACCATGGTATCTTGGGGTTTTTGGGGTCGCTGAATCCGAATCCGGGGTCAGTTTAACCCCATGAGAACTTTCTCAAGGTCAGTTGAAGGTCAAATTATCGAAATACATGAAAAATACACTAAAACCATGGCATCTTGGGGTTTTTGGGGTCGCTGAATCCGAATCCGGGGTCAGATTAAACAATCAGATCTTTCACAAGGTCAGTTGAAGGTCAAATTATCGAAATACATGAAAAATACACTAAAACCATGGTATCTTGGGTTTTTTTGGGGCGCTGTATCTGAATCCGGGCTTATTACAACCCTATCAGGTCATGGTCAAGGTCAGTTGAAGGTCAAATCAGAAAGATTCATAAAAAGTAGAGTCAAACCATGACATTTAGGGGTTTTTGGGGTCGCTGAATCCGAATCCAGGGTCAGTATAGTCCCATAAGGTTATATTTATGGTCAGTTCAAGGTTAGTTCAAGATCATGGACGTAAAGAGAGTGAAAACATTAGTTATAAACTGAAACAATGCAAAAGGTAATGTAAACCATAAAGCAAAGAACAATGTATATGCAAGTACAATCGTATCCTTTAAAACTATATCATAGTTTGCTGCTCCTTCATGTACTTTAAATTTGTTAGAAGTATATGCAATTCAATAAAATACCCGTAAAAATATTAAGCCCATTACTCTTTTTTATGGTAACGAACTATTTTATTGTCAAATGATCTACGAAGTGGATTACGTTTCCGCTTCTCCGATGTTGATGGTAGATCTCTTTTTAACGACCAACAGTAATCTGCTAACATATTTACGTCCCATCTTCCTTGGTACCTGCGCTCCATTTCCTTGATATCTTGGTGAAATCTCTCTCCCTGCTCTTCGCTGTAATCACCTAGGTTTTCTGGAAATTCATCAACATGCGAATATAAAAAGTGTAATTTTAGATTCATTAGGCAGCCTTGATTTTTGTAACTATTTACTAAATTTAAAACTATTTGTTGGTAATTTGGGCTCTTATGATTTCCAAGAAAGTTTTTAATTACGTCCTTGAAACATAACCATGCTTCTCTCTCTGTATGATTCATTTTCGTAACAAAAATTTCATCATTTATTATCTTACGAATCTGAGGGCTATCGAAAATTCCTTCATTTACTTTAGCATCACTTAATTTGGGAAACTGATTTCGCAGATACTTAAAGCAGCTACCATCTTTGTCTAAAGATCTTACCCATTGTTTCATAAGTCCCAATTTAATATGCAGAGGTGGTATAAGAATTTTTGATGGATCAACAAGTGGCTTATCTTTTATATTCTTAGAACCCGATTCGAACTTTTGTCTAAGGGGCCAGACACTCTTTATGTAATGATTCTTTCTATCCCTACTATCCCATGCACATAAATAGCAAGGATATTTTGTGAATCCCGATTGTTGCCCCAGAAGTATTGTTATGATTTTAAGATCCCCGCATATTTGCCATTTATGATCATTGTATTTTATTCGGTCTAATATTACTTTCATGTAACAGTACTCTTCATTCAGTATTACCGAATATCCTATGGGAATGGCTGCATAAACATTTGTATTGTGTAACAGAACGGCTTTTAAACTTCTCGTTGACGAATCGATGAACAATCTCCACTCGTTAGGGTTGTAACATCCATGTTTAAAGCAATTCATCAACCCAACTATATCTTTGCAGTAAACTAAGGAAAATTCTTCATCTTTAGCGAAATAATCACGATATTTCTTATCTCTGTCTCGGTAGTAAGAAACTTTAATTTTTCCAGCTTCATTAGTATTTTCTTTTAGCCATGAAGCCAAGTACTCCGCCCCATCCTTTGGTAGGCCCAAATCGCGTATGAGATCATTCACTTTTTCCTGTATAAGTGGACCTTTCTCCTTCTTAGTATTGTAGGGGATGTATTCTTCGTCACTTGTATCACTTGTACTAGCAACGTCATTGTCTTCATCAGGCGCTATTTCTTCTTCCGCAATAATATCTCCTTCCTCCATTTCTTCTTCTAAGATTTCATCTTCATCATGTCTTTCTAAATTTTCCTCAAGATCCATACTTCCACTTGCGTACATACCCAGTGGATCTTCTCTTTTATCAATTGACGATTCATATATAGGTTTCGTGACACTTTCAACGTTAGCGTAATTAATTTGCGACTTGTTTTTACTATTAACTCCATGCAAATTCGTATTACAAAAATAACAGTCTTCTTTTCTTAAAGGTTCCTTCCATATCGTAGGCACTTTCATTTTTACTTCAGTTTTACCATTTTTGTCTTTCTGTAGCATTTTCCTACATATTGCGCATATGATTTTAGGAACCCAATCAAATTCATCAATTTTCATGTCTAAATCAAACATGTTCTTGTACTTCTCTTTAATATTTTGATTGATTTTTCTTCTATTTTTTGGGGTCTCATACTTGCTACAAAGTAGTAACAAAGAGCTGCGGTCGCTTGATGACGACGACTGCGGGCCCGCTTAAGAACCGTACAAGAACATGTTTGATTTAGACATGAAAATTGATGAATTTGATCAATAAAATAGTTCGTTACCATAAAAAAGAGTAATGGGCTTAATATTTTTACGGGTATTTTATTGAATTGCATATACTTCTAACAAATTTAAAGTACATGAAGGAGCAGCAAACTATGATATAGTTTTAAAGGATACGATTGTACTTGCATATACATTGTTCTTTGCTTTATGGTTTACATTACCTTTTGCATTGTTTCAGTTTATAACTAATGTTTTCACTCTCTTTACGTCCATGATCTTGAACTAACCTTGAACTGACCATAAATATAACCTTATGGGACTATACTGACCCTGGATTCGGATTTAGCGACCCCTAAATGTCATGGTTTGACTCTACTTTTTATGAATCTTTCTGATTTGACCTTCAACTGACCTTGACCATGACCTGATAGGGTTGTAATAAGCCCGGATTCAGATACAGCGCCCCAAAAAAACCCAAGATACCATGGTTTTAGTGTATTTTTCATGTATTTCGATAATTTGACCTTCAACTGACCTTGAGAAAGATCTGATTGTTTAATCTGACCCCGGATTCGGATTCAGCGACCCCAAAAAACCCAAGATACCATCGTTTTAGTGTATTTTTCATGTATTTCGATAATTTGACCTTCAACTGACCTTGAGAAAGTTCTGATGGGGTTAAACTGACCCCGGATTCGGATTCAGCGACCCCAAAAACCCCAAGATACCATGGTTTTAGTGTATTTTTCATGTATTTCGATAATTTGACCTTCAACTGACCTTGAGAAAGATCTGATGGGGTTAAACTAACCCTGGATTCGGATTCAGCGATCCCAAAAACATATAAGTACCGTGGTCAAGTTTTTGGGACTTACAATTTTTTTTTTGTGGGGCTGTGTTATTAATAGCCTTGCATTGATTGCGCTCGAGATTAAATTTTAAAAATTTGTGGCTTAATGAGATATTTGTTATTATTATAAAAAGTCACACCGAAATTTTAAGAATTTTAACCTCTATAATCAAAGTGAATGGCTGAGATGAAAAACAGTCAGAGTCCAAAAAATTCAATTTTTAACTGATATATACATTTTGCTTGAAATATACTAATACACATTTTAATAAGAAAAATATGATGATTGTATAGTGAGCGTCATGAACTCGTATACCGAGGAAGAAAGTGTTAGGTATTTAGTATTGTACAATCGACGTCGAGATGTACGATGCAGAGCTGAAGAAATCGGATGATCGCTGGGAAAGGAAGAAAGGGTCTGTTTTGATACATCCGCTATATCTAAATTATAAAATGTTAAAATGGGGACTCGTATCTTCTTGGAACGTCCGAAGATATTTCTTGTTGCAAGCAATTTCTGCGTGATCTTAGATACGTAGTAACTTGAGACAATCTAAAACATGCATATGTGCCCCCAAAGATGCCAGGGCTACTACTAAAATTATCAGATTATTCGTTCACAAGCGAATTCTTATGCGCAATATGATTGATCGCGAATAATTAGTCTAAGTTAAATGGATTTTCCATTTTATCGTGTACTTAGAGATATGATTGAGAATTCTAAAATTAATCGAAATGCGCTTCGTTTATTCATAATTAGGATTTTCGGAATAATACCCATTTATAAAGGTACATATAGAGACAATGAGATATTTCAACATTGTCTCATACGACTCAAATGTCATAAGTTTTTTTACTATTGAACTTAAAATTAAATTAACTCATAATTATATACATTGCTAATCCCTTTTACTATCGTCCATAACGCGAGCATGTGCTTTGTATTCATGGTTTTGCTGGCACTCGTCTCCTTCCACCGATTTGACTAGTGCGGCGTTGCCAAGTATCGCTCGGAAGTGTGCGCACGAGCTCAGTACATGTATCGGTCGGTAAGATAGACAGTCTCGAGACATTGATCAATGTACATCGGACGTGGATCGAACCGCTCGAGCAGACTTCGGACGTAGCTCATACGGCAGGCGAAAGCCAAGCAGCTCGAAGACTTCTAGGAATCTTCGAGTGCGACGGATCTTTTTCGATGGCGCCTTTGACGTCATATATATGAATCGAGTGAGATTGTAAAGGGCATAATTTCGCGAAGCGCATTTAATCTCCGCCGCTATGAAGCGCATAATAATTTGATTGTAATTTGACTAATTTTATTTTATTGTACAATAATGAGAAAGTATGAAAAATTTTATCTCTCTTTTCTCGTATTAAACGCTTTTGTTCGATTCAAATTGACTAAAGCTCGAATATTGTTTGCACGACTGCGCAACACTAAAGCAATATTTCTAATATTAAAAAGTGCACTTATCTGTATTTGTTTCGAACTGTTAGAATTTATTTGAGGTTTGTAGAGATTCAAAAGGGATTTTTATTTTCATTAGAGGATTTTTTAGATTTAAAAGGGATTGTCAATGTGTATAATTATGAGTTAATTTAATTTTACGTTCAATAGTAAAAAACTTATGACATTTTAGTCGTATGAGACAATGTTGAAATATCTCATTGTCTCTATATGTATCTTTGTAAATGAGTATCATTCCGAAAATCCTAATTATGAATAAACGAAGCGCATTTCGATTAATTTTCGAATTGTATCGATTTATTCGTTTAGTGCTCGATGGTAATTTAGTTTTCACCACACTGCGCGTAAAGTGCTGACTGTACGCCCTCTCAGCAGGCCGTACAGTACCGCATGGACTGCCTAGGGAATAAAGTGACTTGCGCATGCGCGATGCGCCTTTTTCCGCTCTCGACTGCGTCTCGAGCGGTAAAACAGCGCGTCGCGCGTACACAAGTCACTTTACTTCTAGGCAGAGCATGTGGTACTGTACGGCCTGCTGAGATGCGTGCAGTCATTTCTTTACGGGGGTGTGGTAAAAAGTAGTATACGCACCTCTGGACTACAGTAGGCAAGCATGCACTGTGTGAAATGCCGACCTCGCTTCGCTCGGTCGGCAACGTCACACAGTGCGTACATTGCCCACTTTACTCCCTTGATGCATAATGTACTATTATTACCAATAAATATATTTTTTAATGTTCTTTAATCATATCTCTGAGTACCCGATAAAATGGAAAATCCATATAACTTAGACTAATTATTCGTGATCAATCATATTGCGCATAAGAATTCGCTTGTGAACGAATAATCTGATAATTTTAGTAGTAGCCCTGCCATCTTTGGGGGCACATATGCATGTTTTAGATTGTCTCAAGTTACTACGTATCTAAGATCACGCAGAAATTGCTTGCAACAAGAAATATCTTCGGACGTTCCAAGAAGATACGCGTTCCCATTTTAACATTTTATAATTTAGATATAGCGGATGTATCAAAACAGACCCTTTCTTCCTTTCCCAGCGATCATCCGATTTCTTCAGCTCCGCATCGTACATCTGGACGTCGATTGTACAATATTAAATACCTAACATTTTTTTCCTCGGTATATGAGTTCATGACGCTCACTATACAAGCACCAATAAACGTCTTATATAAGTAGCTAGGCTAGGCGGGTACGGGACCACCGGGCCCCATACCGCACCTTGCTGTGTACCCGCCTAACTAAGATGGTTACGAGACCACTCGAGCTCACCGGATTCCATCTCGCAGTGACTTCGAGCTCAACTGGTAAATCGAACTCATCGGTTTCAAGTCCGCACGTAACGTTAGAATTATTAAGATCTGTTATAGTAGCTGATTTTAAATAAAAGAAAATTTAAATATTATTTTATATACGTAGATATATACGCACACACATACATACTCAGTTAAAAAATAAAAAAAATATTGGCTAACCAGCATGAATAAGAAGACGAGTGTGTCGGCGACAGCGGCTGTGTAAATGCGATTGCAAATAAAAGTGAATGTCTGTATGCATTAGTAAAATAAAATTTAAATTAAAAGAGTACCATTGTCGATGAATGTGTAAAAGAATTTAATATAGTATAATAATAAAACAGCAAATATACTGTTAAATATACTATCAAATATGAAGTATTGTAAGTATGGGAAATTGAATATTCAAAGTTTTATACTCGATAGGGGAAAATTTAGCTGAAAGTGTTTGAAACTATTTTTCTCTTTCTTCTTGACGTACATTAAACCTGAAAACCAAATTTTAGATATCTAGCTCTTTTAGTTTTCGAGACCTGAGGTTTTAGTATATTTAGACCGTGTTTGCAATTCAACGGAAAGTCAGATTTTTTAGTTAAAATGAATTCTACAAGATTTGATAAAGGAATTGATGTATACAATGTTATAATTAAGTGAAACAATCAATTTTTTTCAATTATTATATTGTATAAATCAATCTGAAGTATTATAGGTATGGGAAAGTTGATATTCAAAGTTTTTAGATTGAATCTGAGGAAAAGGTACTCAAAGTCTTTGAAACTTTCATACAAATTTATTATGAGAATCTAAGTAATGAATATATATTATATATATATTTATTCTTTTCATAAATTTGAGGGAATGAAAAGATTTTAATGTTAGAAAAGCTACTTTAATATACTACTTTTATATATATATATATATATATATATATATATATATATATATATATATATATATATATATAAGTATTACTATTGTATATTGTTAACTTTTAAATTTTGTATACATAAAATAAAAAATGTATGTTTTTCTAAGGAAGGCGAGGGCCCAGCCGTTGTTCTCTACCTGTGAGGTACTTCCTAATAATTGTCTCTTGTGAACCTCTTACTTTGAATGAATTCAAAGTAAGAAAGACACCCGTGACTCATATACCTCTTCACAGGATAGGAAAAGATTGTCATTTTATTGGTTAAACATTTTTTTGTTTAACTTTTTAAACATATAAATACATAGATAAAAATTATAATATTTTACAAGGTTCAATTATACATAGAATAATTTAACGGTGATGATGAAGCGATGACGCGAGTAAAAGCATCCAGGATATCGTCTCCGTCATCATCATCATCTTCAAGAATTGAGAATTTACGCATTTAATGCATTCACGTTTAGAACTGCGCAAACTTGATTGATAGACTGTAAATGATGTGTGCATGAGACTTTATTTTGCTCAAGGTTTCTAAGCGCCGGAAATACAAAGTCCTCAATGTTATAAACATTAGGGAAAATGTACTCCAACCATTTTTTCTTCTCCAGTCCCTTGACGTAGATTCTTAATGCATGGTTTAAGACATTGCGTAAGGTTGTCGACAGGAGTTTGTACAGTATTTCTCCCGAGGTCCATGAAATCCCGTGAAAGTTAAGCTCCAACCAGCGATTCTCACTCATCTTGTCTTTAGGAATGTAATTCAAGTTGTACGGCAGTAAGAAGTGGGACACTAACGGCTGTGCATCTTCCACGATGGCAACTATTGTAACCTCTTAGAAACCGAATGTATTGAGCGGCATTTTGAATCCCTGCACGTTCACAATATAGTCCATCTTTGACATCCTTTCTTTTTCCAGATATGCTCGATTGAAAATGAAACTCCAGCTATCTGCAAAGACGAATTTTAAAGCTGACAGTTGACGTCTTGCAGGAGCCCTGAACTGATCTGACTCGTATTTTGATTCGTTTAAAAGTGATTTCTTGTGGTTATTCGATCTCCTTATATACTCTATTTCCACTTATCCCCTCCATTATTCAACTACTGCGCATACTCTTGCGCATCCCTATTATCGGTTTGCTTTAGGTTACAAAATGAAGCGTAGATTGTCCGATTTCCTCATTATTCACATTATTCTTTGAGTGATAACGTCGTGCTGAACGTTCCAGAGGTAGCTGTTCCAAAGGAAGGAATTTAGAAGTTGCTGTAGCTATCGTTTAAAGCGAAAAAAATTGCTTAGAAATTTCCAAAATTCATCAGGGCTTCGATTACTGAGAATCAGCGAAAATTTAATATCTAAATATATAAAAAAGATTGCTTCCCACACATCATTTTTTTAATGTGAATTTAAAATAACTCCCTTCTTGTCTCTGGTTCAAGAGGTACTTATACAAGTCCACCAGTCAAATTTTCTCATTCTTTTACGTTCTGCGAGAGAGAAAACATCGAGAGTATTTCGAAGATGGATGTTTTCAAACCAGATGCTTTTCAATCTCCAGAATACAATCAATGTTCAGCAACCTATTGAACGCGACATGGAGGAATTTGCGGAGTGAGATTCTGGTTGTTCATTACTCTCTATTTTAAGTTTAACTGTAAAGATCAGCTAGCTAAATCCAATGAGAGGAAGTTCATATATTCCTCTCCATGGCGAAATAAAAAGGATATAAGCCTGCATCAACGTCTGGAATAATGATAACAAATGTTTCAAGTGGGTTGTATTATCGGCGTTACATCATGTTCAAACGTTAACGTGCATATCGTATTTCAAATTACAAATAATTTACTAATGAGTTGGATTTTAGTGTCATTGAGTTCCCTATGATGCCATTGCATGTTGCTAAGTTTGAGATTCAGAATAAAATCTCAATCAGTTTATATATTCTAAAGAGGAATTTAACAAATTCAGTGTACCACCAAGTCACCTCGCAGTGCTGAAGAGAGAGAGAGAGAGAGAGAGAGAGAGAGAGAGAGAGAGAGAGAGAAAGAAACATGTTAACCTCCTCATTGAAGATCCTTACATAGATGAGGATGAAACAGAAAATCCAGGTGATGGTGCTCAGAATGTTGAATTTAAGTTCCACTACGTATGAATTAAGAGTCTGTCTCAACTAGTAGCTTCAAGTTTATGAAAAGGTAAGAGAAAATTATACATTTGTGATAGATGTCTTCACTTTTTTAAACCTGAGGTTCCATTTAAATAATCGTGAGATTGATTGTATTCAAGAGAATAAATGTAAAGTGGAACTTCCTAACGAAAAGTATAACATTCTCAAATTCGAAAATTTTAATAATAATACACGTGTACCATTCGTTGTGTATGCTGACTTTGAATGCTTGTTGAAACCCATTGAAGAAGATCAACGTGCATATCAACAGCATGAAGCATTCAGCGTAGGTTACTACGTTAAGTATTGTTATGAAAAGAATCGTTCAGGGTACAAATTCTACAGACAAAAAGATCAAACGTGTCAAGGGCCTGCTGACTGGTTAGCTAAGTCTCTCTTGAAACTCGCCAAGGAATTGGAAAATATTTATAAACAACCTAAAGCCATGATTCTGTCAACAAATTAAGAGAAAGAGCAATTCGCTTTAGCTAACGCGCGTCACATCTGCCAGAAACCATTTCGTTCTAAGTCTATAAAAGCCAAGGATCATTGTCACTTCACTGAACCGTAAATATAACAAAATTATATTTTCTTAATAATAATGAATAATATTTTATCCTTAAACTAGATTATTTTTTCTTTATTTCAGATATCGAGGTCCTGCACACAGTGAGTGTAACAATAATTTTAAAGAGTCTAGAATGATTGCAGTAATATTTCATAACTTGTATTTATGAAAGTTATTTCGTAAACATTGTAGAACGAGAATTTGTAGAGGATGGATTACTAACTATCAAATAAAGCTGTTAAAGAGGAAAGGGTTATTCGCGTATGACTACGTTTCTTCGTACGATCGATTAAAAATGCAAGAGTTACAGACAAGGATAAGTGCTATAGCAGCTTGTATGAGAGTCATATCTCCGATGAAGATTATCAACATGCCAAGGACGTATGGAACATCTTTAATATCTAGACATTCGAAGTATATTCCGACTTGTATCTAAAAGCTGACTTCTTTGAAAACTTCAGAGACAACTGTACAAATATACAAAGATCGAACTAGAGTTGTTGACTGATATAGATATGTTGCTCTTTATCGAGCGTGGAATCCGAGGTGGTATCAGTCAATGTTGCAATCGATATGCTAAGAAATTCGCGATGAGCACAAAGATTTACTGATGTGTCCTGAGCATTTGAAACCTACAGGTACAAAGCAGGATAAGTTAATAATTACTCTATACAACAAGCCGTGGTATGCTATACACTATCGTGCACTTAAATAGGCTTTGAAATATGGTTTACGTTTAAAGAAACTCCACAGGGCTTTGCAATTTGATTAAAAGGCATTGATCTGAACAGTTTGAAAACAAAGAACGCAAAGAATGAGTTTCAAAAACTTCTCGTTAAATTGTTTAACAACGCCGTATATGACAAAATAATGGAGAATGAGCGCAAACAAAAGGATAAGTCTTTAGAATAAAGTATAAAAACAATTTTTTTTGGGTAAATTTTTTTTTATTTTTCAACATAATCTCCTTGGAGCTCTATACACTTGGTCAATCGCTTTTTAAGTTTTTTTAATCCTTCAGAAAAGTGCGTTTTCGGGAGTTCCTCAAAATAAGCACTTACAGAGGCAATGACGTCTTCGTTGTCCGTAAATCTCTGTCCACCGAGCCATTTTTTCAAGTTTGGAAATAAGAAAAAGTCACTGGGGGCTAAATCTGGTGAATACGGTGGGTGTTCGACCAATTCGAATTTTAGTTCTTCAATTTTAGCCATTGAAACGAAGCATGTGTGAACTCGGGCGTTGTCGTGATGAAAGAGAATTTTTTTTCTCGCCAAATGTGGTCGTTTTTTTTTAATTTCTTCTTTCAGCTGCTCTAATAATGATGCATAATACTCACCAGTAATTGTTTTACCCTTTTCCAAGTAGTCAATAAGTATAATTCCACGTGCATCCCAAAAAACTGTAGCCATAACCTTACCAGCTGACTTTACGGTCTTTGCCTTCTTTGGAGCTGGTTCGCCTGTGGAAATCCACTGTTTGGATTGTTCCTTTGTCTCAGGAGTGTAGTGGTGTATCCATGTTTCATCCACAGTCACAAATCGACGAAAAAATTCCTCAGGATTCCGACTTATGCGCGCCAAAAGAGCCTCAGAGGCGACCACTCTATTGCGTTTATTCTCAGCTGAGAGCAAACGCGGCACCCATCTTGCCGATAGCTTTTTCATGCCTAATTTTTCATGTAGAATTGAAACAACTGCACCTATAGATATCCTTGTGGCCTCAGCTAACTCACGCACTTTTAATCTTCTATCCTTCAACACCATATCGTGGATTTTATTGATGATTTCGGGAGTAGCTGCTTCTACGGGCCTTCCTGAACGTGGTTCGTCACTTATTGATGTACGACCACGCTTAAATTCATTTACCCAGTTATAAACCGTTGCTAAGGCAGGGGCAGATGTACCATGAACTGAGTCCAATTCATTTTTTATCTCATATGGAGTTAAACCCTTTAAATGAAAATGTTTAATTACCGCTCTGAACTCGTTTTTTTCCATTTTTCTTAACAAGCAATTTTTTTTTTCAATTGGTTATAAAAACACGTAAACTCAGAAGATGTGGACTGTGACTGCACCATATATCTAGTCGGGAGTGGTGCTGACTGAAAACAGATGATTTGGAGCGATTCGCGCGCCATCTGTTGGTCATTCTAAAGACTTATTGAACTACCCTCGTAATTAATACACAAATAAAAAATCCATGTCCTTATTCTATGGAGAAATAACGAGTTGAAAGTACACATTTTACTTTGAATTGGTTTAAATTACGATGCTCACAAGTGACAATCCTTTGGATGTATCTCGCAGGTTGAGGGCGAAGGTTAGTGCCCTCACCATTCCTAAAAAAAATTTTTTTTCCATTTACAAGAGTTAAAACTTATCAATCCAACTATTATGTGAATTATCAAATTCTAACCACTTAGCATATACATTTTTCCCTAACTTCTTGAGTACTTTTTTCATTACATACACATCTGGATACTTAGCTTTCAAGAGTTCCTGTTCGTAAAATCCACCACCGATGGACTCATCTTTATACTTTCTTAATTGATATGTTACAGGATTGGTTGTAGCTATTCGACCAACTGTGAATATCTTCATGGACCAGTTGGGTATATATCCCTTCATAAACACATGTTTAGTTATTATATATTATGGATTATTTAATAGTTTGGCTAGTTATGGTATAATGGCGTGAGGCTCGGCCTACGATAGAATATTTAAGGGGTTATATCCCCCAAATTTTTTTGTTTTTTTCTATTTTTTTTTATTGGCTTAAATCTTGCCAAAACAATCCTAGAATCAAAATCTACAACGCCCAAGTACCGATTTAAACTCAAAATTTTTTTAAATCAATTTTTTCCAAACAGCTTTGATACTCCAAAATCACAATTTTCGCTTATTTTAGCGATGCTCGCTTTTTTGAATTTCGCGGCTTTGGAAATTAGTAGAAGTTACCTACGATCGATATCGTGCTTTAAATTTGAATTATAGTGGTCGCTACATGACATTACGACGGTTACAGCGGTTTTACAGCACGTGTTACTCACACTTGCCCTGTGTTTAGTCGATCAGCCGTTCTCGTTGTTTACGTTGTTATTTTGAGTTTTGCTTTACTTTTTAACTGTGAATTATATTTACAAGTACTTAATTATGAGTGAAAAGGTGTACAGTGGCCGCAAAGGCAGTAAAACGAGAAGTACAAGTACAAAACGGAGTAAAATTAGTAATCGACGCCCGCCTAACCGCCATTCGTTCGAAGGCGATTCGGAGCACGTTAGTACCTCGGCTAAGAAATTGAAAACTACTGATTTAGACCGTGACCGCGATGTTGATAATAATTTCGGCTACTGTTTCATCAATTATTTCGCTGTATTTACTGCTCTTTCTGAATTAGTAGTATGCAAAAAATGTAATGGCGACGTGCGGTTTTTAGAGTCGAACAAGCGTGGACTAGGCTTCAAAATTATTGTGTCTTGTTCGAACTGTGGTGATGCTGACATTAACAGCTGTCCTGTAATAAATGGTCGTGCTTATGAGATCAACTGCCGTATTATTTTAGCTATGCGCATCATAGGCATAGGCATCAACGGTATAAATAAGTTCTGCTCTATGATGGATCTTGCAAAGCCTGTTTTTCAAACAACTTACAGTAAGATCATATCTAATATCGCCACTGCTACTTCATCTGTTCGAATTATATCTATGAAAAAATCAGCGATTAAAGAAAAAGAAATTTCTATCGAACGAGGTGAAAAAGAAGGTCTCACGGTGTCAGGCGATGGATCTTGGCGAAAGAGAGGGTTTACGTCTTTGTTCGGATTGGTGACTTTGATTGGTTGGTACACTGGCAAGGTATTGGATGTGTGTAAAATCTAAGTACTGTAAAGTGTGTGAATATTGGCAAAAAAAAGAAGGTACTTTTGAATACGAAGAGGTATACCCGTCACACAAACAGAACTGTGATGCCAACCATGAAGGTAGTGCCGGGAAAATGGAGATCGACGCAGTTATAGAAATGTTCAAACGCTCAGAAAAACTTCATAATATCAATTATTTGAAATATATTGGCGACGGCGATTCAAAAACATATAAAGGTATAGTCGACTCAAAACCTTATGAAGATTTCATCGTCGAAAAAAAAGATTGTGTCGGACACGTTCAGAAGCGCATGGGAACGCGTCTGCGCAATTTGAAAAAAACAACGCAAGGTCTTGGAGGCCGAGGAAACTTGACCGGAAAGTTAATTGATGAACTTTCTATTTATTACGGACTTGCTATTAGGAGAAACTACGATTCAGACGAAAAAATGCGGAATGAAATTTGGGCAACGTTACTTCATAAAATGTCGACGAAGGAGAATACACAGCACGAGAAGTGTCCCGTCGGAGTAGACTCTTGATGTTCTTGGCAGCGGAGTACAGCGCTTGGTACACTTGCAACGTACGAGCACAAGAGTCCAATGCATGAGGATGTTTTTAACGCATTAAAACCCATTTATAATGAACTCAGCTCCGACAACCTTCTGTCACGCTACTTGGGTGCGTATAGTCAGAACAATAACGAGTTGTTTAATGCTGTAGTGTGGTTAATTGCTCCAAAGACGGTGTCAAGCGGTAAAACTATAGTTGACATTGCGACTGACGTAGCCGTTATTATCTTCAATGACGGCTTCTCGGGTCTGTTTGCCGTTTACGATGCTCTTGGGTTGACTGTTGGACCAAACATGTACGAGTTTTGCGTGGAAACGGACGCCAATCGTGTCAAAACCGCTGAGCATCGTATGTCCGATATCGCGAAAGAGGCCAGGCGCAGCATTACATCAGGCAAAAAAAAAGAAGAAGAGGAAATGAAGGCCCTGGAAGGACAATTATATGGTGCAGGGATAGCAGACTGAAGGTAAAAAAATTATTATGCACTATATTTTTGCGATTCTTAAGATTTGTAGCATTTTGAAACTTCAAACGCGTTTTTCTCGAAACTATCTTTTCAACATCGGCAAGCAGTAGAACTCAAAAAGTTTACATCCGATTGACTTAAAATTTTAACAGTAGCTTCATTGTTTGATTATCTAGTGAAGTTATTTGATTATCTAGTGAATCTAGTGAAGTACACACGATTTTAGCGATTAATTAACAAGAAAAAAAGTTATAATCAATTTAAGTCGATTTTTTTCGTCGAAAACACGATTTTTTGTTAAAACAATCGCCATTCTGCGAAAAAAAATTCTAAAAATATAATCATGTGTACTTTACTAGCAAAACTCATTTTTTTAATAGAAAAATTTTTTTTTGTTATAGGTGGAGTTGGACGAGACTTGTACTGCTCACCGCGGAAGATCTTTTTGAAAAAGCGGTTCACGGTAATCACTGCAGAGCCGCCATTTTTTAATAAAAATATCAATAAATTTTTTTCTCTTCTTCAAGAGTTGCTTAATCCAATGTTATATTATTTGTATACCTTTAATCTCAAATGTCCTTTAAAAAAAATAATTAACAAAGCTTGTTTTTTAGAGCATAAGGGGGATATAACCCCTTAAAACTATTCTTAGCAGTGGTTTTTTATTTAGTTTAATATTTTTAATATCACGCACCTAACCACATATGATACAAATACAAAATCTTGATTTTAACTTGATTAGTTGTTCGGCTCTTTCTTCACTGTTCTAAAATACACAGCTTAAAACACTAGCATAGTCTTTATGTAGCCAGTCAGTCAGCGAAATCTGCAGCGAAAATCCTCACTTCGATGTCTTGGTAAGCGGCTGAGCGGCCGACCGCGGACCCCGCTCAGCTCCGCACTACACAGTAGGGGAAACTGGGGTAAAGTGAACCCACGGGTAAGTAAATCATGCTTATTATTTTTTCAATTAATTATTATTTATGTCTAATTTTAATCTTAGTGAAATATAATTATGCAAGGATGATAATTAAAAAGTTTCACTACATAACAATAATTATTTTACGAAAGAAAAATAATTGTATTTCTCGACTTTAAAAGAAAGTTGGTTTGTCAAATGCGTTATAAGGATTAAAAATGTTTATAATTATTGCTAGATTTTTTTTCTAATTACTTCAAATACGTTTAACTTACTATTGTCAAGAACGCAGAGCTTTAAAAGAAGTTTTTCTTTTTTTAATCACAAATTTTTATAAATCAACGTCTCGAGGTAAAGTGAATCGGGGTAAAGTGGTCCGGAAAAATAATACGATAGCAGTAATTTATACGCGGCCAGATGGAAAAATTAAGAAAATATTGACCAAAGTGAGTGCTAGTGTAGGATAGAAATCCTTCGTTGCAACACATTTCGTATTTATACCAAAATGGGCCAACAGAATCTCTATATTTAACTGTTTCGTATTTCACCGTATTTTAAAGGTTTTAAGATGTCTTTTTAGTTTTATGATTATCTAAATTAACGTTTCTATATTTAATGGTACAAAAACTAGTAAAATATTTTTAAAATATTCAATTATAAACTCTAGTTCACTTTACCCATCAGTAAAAGGCCTAGGTAAAGTGAACCGGTATTTTTTAAAAATAGGTAAATAATATTAAACTTAATAATTCACTTTATTTTAAGTTGCTAGTATGCTTATTAATGTAAGAAGTTTCGTGTACAACTATCAAAGTAATATTTTAAGTTTGAAAAATACATTTTTTTCGACTTTTAGAGTTACTATGTTCACTTTACCCTGGTTTCCTCTATTTGCTATAGGAAGGCAGGACGTGTCCTTGCATTCGCGCTTTTCGGTGTGCCGCGTACCTAGCCGCATACAAGTCAAGACGACGAGTGGACGATATTGCTATACGGTAATTAGGTACAGCAGACAGCTGATGTGTTTGTCGCGTTCCTCTTTGTTTATATGTGTGATTCTACATCAAGTGAGCAAGTGAATAATTTAAAAATCTGAAACTTTAAGAAAATGATGTATTCATGCCCAAAATATGTAAAAATAAATTTTCGAACCCCTACCTCTATTGATCCCGGATTTGTGTCAAACTGAAAAACTTGATAATTTGCATTTTTTCCTTTTTTCTCAAAATGTATGTAATTTTATCTCAAGAACTAAAAAGATAAAGTACTTTAATCCGTGTCTTTTGGAAAGAGAATGTGATGCATAATATGATAGTACTTTTTGCATCACCAAATTTGATGATTTTGATTGGTCCAAATTTATGCCCAGACACCGATGAAATTTTAAGCTCAGCGGCACAAGCAATTTTGGAATAATACTGGTACTAACTGAGTTACGAGAAAAAAATAAAAGAAATTGGCTTATTCTATCAGAAGCAGATTTACATGTTAAATCCCATAAAAGCCTAAATTTGGTAAAATAAGCCAATTTCTTTTATTTTTTTCTTGTAACTGAGTTATAGTACCATTCTAAATCTTCTTTTATCATAGAATATACATCGAAAACTATGATAGAAATGTTTTTTAACAAAATTGTTTGTGGCGCTCAGCTTGAAATTTGATTGGTGTCTGAATAGAAATTTGGACCAATCAAAATCATCTAATTTGGTGATGCAAAAGATACCATCATATTCTTCATCAAGTTCTCTTTTCAAAATATACGAACTGAAGTATTTCATCTTTTAAAGTTCTCAAGATTTTAAAAATACACACATTTTGAGAATAAAGAAAAAAAATCAAATAATCAATTTTTCAGTTTGGCATAAATCCTGAAATAATAGATGTAGGGGTTTGAAACCTTTTTTTACATCTTTTGGGTATGCAATACATCATTTTCTTAACGATTTAGAGTTTTTAAATTGGTCACTTGCTCAGTTGTCTTGTAGTCACCAATATATATCATCATCAGCTGATTCTTATGCATACTGAACCTTATTATGTATAATATGTATATATTATATATGTATATATAATAAAAAACAGGTTGTGACGTCAGGGAAGAAATTAATACATAATAAAAGCCGGATGTAATTCAGGGAAGAAATGAAAAAATTGAACGCGCAAAGACAAAAACGAAAAGAAAAATAGTGAGCATAATATCAATTTGGTTGTATTCATTAATGGATAAAACTTTTTGTATGTGTAAGATTAAATTAATATCTCTTATTCATGTACATATTGCAAATAAGTCAAATCAGCATTAGATATTAACGTTTGCAATTATTGAAGAGGTTAGATACCATGATTTCAAAGTATCATAGGCCGTAGTGCGACATATTCACATCGTACATACTACTCACAAGGTGTTCAAGAACCAAATTTGAATAAAAAAATTAACCCCTCCGATTTTCTTGTTCTAGAGTGCTTCTAGAAATATAAAGCGTATGTTTTCAGAAAAATTAAAATAATTTGCTTCGCACTTTTGAAAATAAATCAATAAACACAGTTTTCTTCAATTATGTCAATGAAAACGTTTTCTTAACATTTTAATATAGTTTTGTTTATAATTCATTACTAAAGCCTTAACGTATACAGTATATTAAATTAAATATATATTCTTATTCGGGCGATTGACCGAGACATTTTAACCAGAAGTCATTTGACGGACGGACAGTTAACCTTAAGGATGTTTGATCGAAAGGATATTTTACCGAAAGGCAATTGATCAAAAGGACGTTTGACCGAAAGGACGTTTGATCATAACGACTATTTAACGAATGGTCGTTTGACCAAAAATACGATTGACCGAAATTATATTTATCTCAGACGACTTTCGACCGAAAGGACGTTTGACCGAAAATATGTTTGACCGAAAAGTCGTTTGACCCAGGGGACGTTTGTTTAAAAGAAGGATTAACTGAAAGGAAGTTTGACCCAACAGGAAGTTTGACTGACAATGACGTTTGACCGAATCGAAAACTTTCAAAAAATTATTTTTTTGGATGCACTTGATCACGTACTATCCTGCACCTATCTATTCGATACACAGAATATCGGTGAAGGCAAGTGCGAAACGAAATAAATTTACCCGTCTAGCTATGCATTACACACACGGATCTGAAAATATACACACTGAGAAAAATATTTCCTTCGTTTCGTAGTGCCTAAAGACTCGCTTAATCAAGGTGACGCTGTTCTACGTATGAGAGTGCCTTTCCCTCCTTATGCGGTGTCTCTCAGCATGGTGCGCTGGCCGCGGCACTCAAAACTGTCGTTTCTTAGATGATGCATCAAAACAAGGTGAACACGCGCATCGTCTTATGGAGGGAAGAGACGCTGCGAAAGCGGGAACCTCAATTCAGCGAGCCTCGCGGCATTGGTAAACTTAGGAAATACTTTTATCAGTGTAGTCATTTTAGCTGGAGGTTGACCCTATTTGAAGGAAAATGACTGAACGTGCTTCGAGGGCTGTTATTGAATTAGTTTGGTTATTTTTTAAAGGGACTTACTGTCAATACTAGAGCTAACTCTATAGAAAGACAACATAGGTCGTTACAAGGGCAACTGTTTCTCTTATTGCACCATGCATCGTACGTCTTCCGCTGTATCTGGGTAAAAATGTTACCCCATTTTTAACAGCATATGTATTGTACACCGTCCATCCACGTGAATTTTATGTACCGTACCTATACTTTCGAAACCATATATGCAATGAGTGTACAATACTGAGGGGAAACGTTCCCCCGAGCATGGTCCCATACCTCGTGTATCAAATAGATTCAAGGTTGGGTACACTAAGACAGTCCCACGTTACAAAATTTGGAAAGTTCCGGAAAGATCCGTAATAATATGCACCTTACCTCCTAATGTCAAACGTCCTATTCAGTCAAATATCCTCTTGGTCAATCGTCCGTTCGATCAATCGTACTTTCGGTCAAACATCCTGTCTGTCAAATATATTTTCGGTTAAATATATTTTCAGTCAAACGTCCATTCGGTCAAATGTAATTTCGATCAAGCGTATTTACAGTCAAACGTCCATTAGGTGAAAAGTCCTTTCGATCAAACGTCCTTTCAGTCTAATTGTCGGAACGTCATGGAGTTCCAATCTAGAATTCCATCTAAGAGTATAACCGAGAAGTAAAAAAATAGCTTTTGACCTTTAGAATATTACTCTAAATTGTCGAAGATATATGTGGATGGGAACTATGATTATTTAAGCCAAATGTAACCTCAAAATATCTTTCTTTTTATCATTTCTTTAAATAACTCGCTAAATATAAATTTTATGAAAAATAGTCACTCTAATAAAGATGTTTAGAATTAGATTTTTTATCGAATTAGTACTTTTTGAAAGTGAAAAAAAACAATTTTTATATTTCAAAATGGCCGTCAAAGGGTAAAATATACAAAATGTTTGAGCATAAAAGAAATATGTAAAAAAATGTTGAATGTTGCTAATAATTCATTTTGGGATGTCTCTAGGTGTGCCTAAAATGATGCGCCTGGTCCGATTCTCAAATTTCAAAATGACGCCTTATTGCAACTCTTTATATGCAACATTTTTGATTCGCTGGGACGTCTGTCCCGCTGGGAATTTTTTAATGCAACCGGTGGCAAATTAAAGGTTTTAACGTGCACTTTATGCATGTAAAATTAAACATTTTCTGTTCAAAAATTACCCCCTTTTTTAAGCAAAAACACGAAGATTGCTTTTCATATGGGGAGTTATCTTCATGATTTGTAATATTTAAATATCGAAAGTAATTGCATTGGAATGTACTTAAAAAAACATGAATTTATAAAAACGTTACGATCTGACCAATAGAAGCAGAGATATTCTTTTTGCAAACAGAGATTACAGGCCATCTAATTAATATTTGTACCTGAAACTTGAAATGACAGTAATAGAGTGTACACTTTAATACGTGAATTTTTATCCGGTCGTTGTGGCCATCCGGTTTGGAGCGAATGACCGTGGAACAGAGCGATGTCGTGCGGAGCAGCTAAATGAGCAGCCACCGAAGCATCCAGCGCCATTGCCGACTTCCTCCCCTCACGCGCGACATCACTCTGTTTCACGATCATTTGCTCCGAACCGGTTGTTCAAAATGATTAGAAAACAATTAACCTATTAGAATATTATGTTAGTTTTTTAAATATTTAAATTTGATTCTTGAACACCGTGTTCATACTTGCCATCATTGCGCTGCCGCGCCCCTGGACACTTTACTTAACGTTACTTAAGAAAAAAAAACGCCACCAACTGATATTATACTCAGCTTTCTCAAAGAATTATCAGTCATGTCGTATAGTATAACTCGTATTATATTTTTATGCATAATAGGTTAATATCTGTTGATGGATTTGACAAGATACGAGGGTCGTTCAATAAGTCCTTTCCAAACAACTTTCATTTATTCATAACAATGGCAAAAAGTGAGTTTCGACCGGTGATTAAATACCTATATTTAAAAGGCTTATCACCGATAGAAATCAAAGCTGAGTTTGATGAAGTTCGTGGCATATCTGCTCCTGTGTTTTCAACTGTTTACAATTGAGTGAATGAGTTCAAACGTGGCCGTACATCCACAAAAGATGAACATCGTTCGGGACGCGCAGTGGAAGTGATTACCTCCGGAATGATTGACAAAATCTATGATATGATTTTAAGTGATCGACGTATGAAAGTTCGCAAAATAGTTGAGGCCACAGGCAAATCGCAAGGTAGAGTCGTTTTAATTTTGCACGAAAAATGGGGTGTGAAAAAAATCTCGGGAAGATGGGTTCGTTTGCTCACAGTGGAGAATAAATGCAATCGTATGGTTGACTCTGAGTCTATTTTGGCGCTTTCCGTTACAATCCTGAGAAGTTTCTGCGTCGATACATAACTGTGGATGAAACATGGATACACTACTACACTCCAGAGGCAAAGAAACAGTCAAAACAGTGGATTTTTAAAGGTGAACTGGCTCCGAAGACGGTGAAATCGGCCGGCAAGGTGATGGCCACGGTCTTTTGGGATGCACGCGGTATCATCTACATCGATTACTTGAAAAAAGGAAAGTCGATAGCAGGATATTATTATGCGTCGTTATTGCGGTTGAGCGAAGAAATCAAAGAGAAACGTCCTCATTTGAAAAAGAAAAAGATCCTCTTATATCAAGACAATGCACGAGTGCACACCTTCGTAGTTTCGATGGCCAAAATTATGGAATTAAAGTTCGAATTATTACAACATCCACCGTATTCACCAGATTTGGCCCCCAGTGACTTTTTCTTACTTCCAAACTTGAAAAAATGTTTTTCTAAGGACTTATTGAACAACCCTCGTACGTTATATATTATGCAGCCAATTTTCTACAGAAGTTTATAAGTATGACAAATACGTTAATTTTAAATGTTATCTAGAAATTAAGTTTTTTCACATAATTTCTGAGAAACGTGTTTCATTTTGCTACGAAAAATATTGCAATTCAGCGTTTGAGGCTAAGAGTATCGCGATTCTGAAATTTCCACAAAACAATTCAAAATAAAATGCAATACACAACATATTATTTGGTTTCTTAAGTAATTAATCTTATGACTTAAAAATTTGCATAATTATAATTCTATAAATCTAATATTCAGTAAAAATTACCCTTATAGAGGTTAGAAAGAAATTCCTTAATACACGATATAATAAATTAAACACGGGACACTTCGCATCATTTATGATCTAAAATTTAAGGATTTTATAACTACTTCATTGTAAAAACATTAGCTTCTTAAAAAAATATTCCTTCATTGAAAATTTTTCAAAAAAAGCAATTTTTATATTTTTAATATTGATAAAATGGCTACAAAAGTAAAATGAGTTGACCATTTTCATTCAAATTGTTAAGCCGCTCCTAAATTTGATAACAAATATCTATACGAAAACTTAATTTTCAGTACACATTTAAAATGAACGTATTTGTAATACTTATGAACTTTTCAAGCAAATTTGCTTTACAATGTATAACATATCTTGCCAAAATCAATCATCACTTATTAACCTACGCATAAAAATATAATATATTATATGACATGATTGATACCTTTTTGAAAAAGCTGAGTATAATATCAGATGGCAGAGTTTATTTTCTTTAATATAGCGTATGACAAGTTTATTGTGAAATCTATAACATTTTTTAAATAAATGAACTCAAACTAAAATAACGATTTGCAATACAAAATAACTAACAATAATTATTAAAGAAAAAGCACTAAAAAAGTGATTTTTCATGGTTCTGTTTGGTCTAACAGGCGTGTTTTTATTTATTTTGAGTTTTAAAAAATCCGTACGTATTTTTCTTCATTTTGTACCTCCAAACGTGTTTACCTCAGGACTTTTCACCAAAATCAGTATTTCATCGCCAATTACATTTTCAAAATGGCTAGTTTTTAAGTCATTTTTAAGCAATTTTTTAAGTTTCTCAAGCACATAGAGGTATTTTTAGTCCCATAATGTAACTTTTTACTACATTATACTTACGTCATCTAATAGAAAAAAAAATTAAAGGTAAGTTGGTAAAATAAAGAAATTATATTTGCGGGTAAACGGCCTCCTTAAATAAAAAAGGATCTGTGGATTTGTGGTCGACGGGTCGAAATACATAAGAAATGTTTAGTTTCACCTTTGGACACTCTGTTGCATACGGGAAGGAACCCAGCTCCAGGACTATTAGTAAATTAATCAAATATGACTAATATGTCACCTCCGTGGTACGTTCTTTCTTTAAAATTCATAATAAAGTGTCAGTTTTGTGTATGTATAAGTAAATAAGTATTATTTTAATCAGTATATTTTTAAACTATGGGTATATAGTTTGATTAGGTTTGAATGGACTCGTGCGGCCTATGTGTAGTCGCACACGTTTAGTAGCCTGTTGCCCATTGCGATGCCCTTTATATCCAGTATGGAGTCAACCTTTGTTCTTTATTCTTTGTTGAAGCATTTCCTGCTTCACACAAAGCTCAAAAGTTCCCCAATTTCCACATCCGATGTCTTCTCCAGGCACTCGAGATATCTGTAGCTCAGCGTTGTGAACCTTCTGCTCTCCAGAGCCGAACAGCGACACAGGGGATGTGTTATTGTTTCTTCTTCCCCATTACATTCTCTACAGAAGTTATCAGTAGATTTTCCCCATTTCTGAAGCATTACGCCAATTGCACAGTCCTATGACTACTCCTGAGGTTATGTTTTCTGAGGACTTCCTGCACTTTAACAAGTCTTTGATCTTGCTTCTGTCTATTTTAAGTCACAGTTCTCGTGATATGCTACATTCTTCACGATTGCACCATTAGTTATTGTATCATTCTCCGATTATTTCATCTATGACGTTCTTTGACGAGTTGATCGGTGTTAGAGGAAGGTCGATGACTTGTGCACTGTCTTTCTTCGCACCTAGCTTTACCAGCTCATTTGTTTTGTTGTTCCCTTTAACATTGATGTATCCATGTATCCACCAGAAGCTCACTTTGCCATTACAGATCAACCGACAACTCATAACTTCCTTTCATCTTATCGTCTTTGATGCCAAGGGTTTGGGAGCAGCCTGACTGTCCGTGTAGATGGTGACGTGGCCTTAGGCTCTGTCTCTTATCTGATGAACTCTGGCTGTTTTTCTGTATTCTTGAGTCTATAAAACTCTTCGATGTTCAGCTTTCCTGAGTAGATTCCTGCTCCTGTGCCGGCTGTTGTTTTGAGCCGTCTGTGAAGATTGTTATCTCATTTTCTTTTATTACATAATTGCGATAACAATTTTCTCTCGTGGAGATGTGTATGTTAACACTCTCCTCGAAGTTTAGCTGTGCAACCATGCACTCCAAATCTTCTGTTACTGTTTAGCTTTTCCATTTCTTATAATATCAGTGTGTGTCCGTAATTGGTTCGTTTCTAGAGTTCGGAATCTCTTAATCTAAGATCACCTTTTGCAGACAAACCTTTGATGAACTGGTCCAGCGACTGCAGGTATAGCATTGCCTTCGAAGCCGCTTGTGGTGTACTCCTGATTGTTCCTGCAGTACCAAGCGTTGCAAGCGTTTGTACTTTGGTGAAGGTTTTCTTGTTGATGTCACTGTAACACCCAAGACGACTTTCACTCTTTAAATTTTTAAATCAGACGCGCCACGCTTATCGATTGATATATAAAATGTCAATCGATAAGCGCGAATCAGCGAACGATCGATGATAACATATCGATGCGCATATAAGGAGTACCGAGCATGAGAGAGAGATAGATAGTGCAGCGTAAGCTGTAAAAGCCCGAGCACACTGAGGCTTGAGGCATTCAGCTCCCTGTAAGGCTAACAAAACAATCCGCTCTATCCATCTGTGGGTTGAACGAGACACTATCCCATTTTCGTTGAGCTAAAAGGAAAAAATAAGAGCTAAAATACTAAAATCAAGTAGCTATCTCTCTCATGGTTGCTTCCCTGAAAACTGTAATTTTTTAGCAAAAGTCAATTGAGCCGTTTTAACATTATAAATAAATTAATTAAAATTTAAATAACATAATATACTGTAATTATTTTCCGCTTCTCAAACAATATAAAAGATATTCCACATTAGCAATTACCAGGCCTCATCGCTCGCCTAGGCTGAGCAATTGGAGAGCCCAAAAATATTAATTACGTTCCATGAACATTGCCTTACGCCAACGTACACGTCGAGCGCACTTTACTTTCCAGCGGTCAGACGTACGCGAGTCTTGAGTGCCTTTACTCACCGAAACGAACGGGTGCGGCCAAAAAATCATCCTCTTTTCTTCTCACGATTCGCAGGATGCAAATAGATAGCCTTTGAGTATTTATTAGGATCCATGACAAAATAAAATCCGCTTATCGATTGAGACGGCAGTAGAGGCCGCAAACAATAAAATGATGTCCACTCGCACATGCGCGGTGCTGTGTATGCTGTCGGTGAGAATATCCGTGATACCGTATAGGGTCGATAAAGTGGTTGGTAGACTAACAGAAATAAATAGGCATCCGTACGTGTAAGTCAACATCATTTTATCGTTCGCTGCACTTGCTGCCGAATAGCGGATTTTTTGCAATGAATTCTAATTGACTGAGTTCTTTGCCCCTATTATAAGCACTTGTGTAACAACTTTTCGTATACGGAGGTTTAGATTAAAGCAGAGTGGGAATCAAACAGATGCGCTCGCGAAGTGCACGGTTGCAAAATTGTGCTTCTTCATGTCCACGTTCCATGCACTCCCTGCACTGCATCATCGAACTATTGTATCGACTTTTCAAATAAATGCGTAAAAAGAAACCGTAATAAGAACGATTAACTATAGTGGTTTTCATTTGCACCAATTCAGTTGGTTTATCAAAAACTCTAGAAAGGGTCGGAAGAATGTTATGATAAGTACATATCAAATTATACGGCTAATGAATTTTTGGTCAAAACCGTAAGGTATTCACCTACTATAGCTATTATTCTAACTATCATAGAGTATATCGCATACATAGGCTCTATATTTCATACAGAGCCTCTGTATCAGGATAGGACGAGTACCTAAAAACTCGAGGAATTGTCGGGAGAATGTTATGATAAGTACTTATGAATTTTTGAACATGTTTTGACCCATATAATCATGGATTATGCCAGAAAGAATGACGTTTTATTAAAAGAAAAAAAAAATCGGAGATTTATTTTTCATGTGCGCTAATCAAGTTGATTTGGCAAAAATTAAAGGAAGAGTCGGGACAATGTTATAACAAGTATTTGTAAATTTTTTTAGACATGTTTTGATTTATCCTACCATGAGTTATGCTAGGAGGAACGGTGTTTTATGAATATTTCAAATATTAACAAATAGCAGTCTTTTATTTTTCATTTGCGCTGATATAGTCTATTTGGTAAAAACTTGAGGAGTGGTCGGAAGAATGTTATAATAAATATTTGTGAATTCTTTGGATGTGTTTATCTCTCGTTGTTGCTTCACTGAAAACTACTCATTCTTGCGCAAAAGTCAAGTAAGCTGTTTCAACATTATAAATAAATTAATTAAAATTTAAATAAAATAATATACTCTTATTATTTTCTCCTTCTCAAATAATATAAAAGATTTTGCATATTAGCAATTACGAAGCCTCATTCTCGCCTAGGCAGAGTAATTGGTGAGCCAAAATACATAAAGAAGCAATAAAAAATACATTAATTACGATCTGTGTACGTTGCATTACGCCAATGTACACATCAAACGCACTTAACTTTTCAGCAGTCAGACATACGCGAGTTTTGGGTGCCTTTACTTACCCGAGACGAACAAGCACGGTCAAAAAATCATCCTCTTTTCTTCTACTACATTCACTCGAGTCTAGCACATGAACCGCGTTCTATATAAAACAAATATTTAGAATCAATGGAACGCTGGACCGTTACATCGTTATTCATGGCTTTCCATCATACTAAGGCTCCGTATGTGATGATTGGACTTACTGCCACGATATACATCCAGTATATGATGTGTGGTGTAAGCCCCATTTTTTTTTCCAAATAGCTTTCTGCACGTTCCGTTTCCATAAAAGTTTGTAGTCGAGGATGATTTCAAGATACTTTGAGTGTGCGTGTTCGCCCCTCCAGTGTTGCCAGTGTGAATCTTGGTATCTTGTACTTTCTTGTGAACAGAACTAATTCGGTTTTAATTGGATTCTCCCCCAGACCATTTTCTCCTACACACTTAAAAAGCTATTTCAGGGCTATCTTTATCTTTTTGTTCTTGAAGATTTTTAAGATCTTGTTGATTACGATCAACCACAATAGAGGAGAGATGACCCCTCCTTGTGGCGTACCTCTGGTGGTCTTCTTCTTAATCAAGTTGTTACCTATCTCTGAGCTGATGATCGAGCTCTACAGCATTCTCATCACCATGCCTATGATGGTTTGTCCGACTTCTAATTCTGCTAATGCTTTCCTTATGGATTCCGTTTTGACATTGTTGAAAGCTCCCTCTATATTTAGGAATGCACATACTGTGTATTCTTTTTCGTGGAGGGATTTTTTTAGTGTCCCAACCCCTTCATGCAGTGCACTTTTACAGATTTACCTTTTAAGTAGGCATGTCGTGATGTGTAGTTTCTTTTATATATAGATCCACTAATTTCTCAAGTGTCTTAAGTACGAATGAAGACAGACTGATGGGTCTAAAGTCTGTTGGCGTTGTGTGGTTTGATTTTCCCGCTTTGGCTATAAGAGCCACTCTTACCTCTCTCCATTTTCTTAGTATATAGCCTATTATTAAACACTCCGAGAAAATTATTATCAAGAATCCAATTGTAGTGCTCATGCACTTTTGTAGCATGATCGATGTTTCTCCATCCAATCCTGGCGATTTGTATGGGTTGAATGTGTTTACCACCAAGGCTACCTTTTCCTTTATTATTATCTTTGCCATTATTTCCCTGTTTGCTTTCCCAAGAAATTCCCATTACTCCGTTGAGCTTCTGCAAGTTGCCTCTAGGCAGCCAGAGAAATGTGTGTTCATTAGGAGTTCTAGGATTTTCATTCTGGTTTCAGTCTATGAGTTGTCCTGTCTCCTGATATATCTTGGGATCATATGATCCTTTGACAGTATCTTTCTAAGTCTGGCCTCCTCATTTGTCTTTTAAGGGGGTGAGCCTGAGTTAAACCCTGTAAAAAGTCATTATCCATTATATACACTATAAAAATATTTTCACGTAATTTAAGTTGATGCAAGTTTCTACATTTTAAATATACGTTCTATGTTATTTTACCACGAACGAGGTCGCTCTAAATGGTCTTATAGTCAAGTTAATTTGCATCACTTGCAGCCCCGGTGGTTGTATCTTTGTCTTTCCCTTTTTCATTGGGAAGCCTCATCTTCAGTGTGCCCAGACCGAACTTGATGCTTCCCTTTTGAGTTCTTCAGTAGATTAAGTGACTCTTCGTTAACAGTAAAGACAAAGTCCTTCCAGCTGCCATTTTTGCTCACTATTGAAGAAATTATTCTTGAGCCTTGCGTGTCGAGACCCTTATGTTGTCGCGTAATTATCTTCGGTACGATGTCGTTATTCTCCGGAACCGGATGTGGAATCCATATTGATGTAATCTGTCGCAGATGCAGTCGCGATCTCGGTATTACCTCGAGTGTCGCTCCGGCCATAGTTCGCTGTAGTCGCCGATCAGCCGATCCAGGAAACCGTAGGACTTTCTGTTACTGTAATCAACGACCTTGACGCTCTCCTTCCAGCCACCTCCGTCGAAGTTCACCTCTTCGATGCTGCCATCATCTGGTCCGTCCACGATAGCCTACAGGACCTTCGACTTTACCTCGAGCCACCTTTCGGGGGCCATTTTGCCATCTGGATCTGATCGAACTGTTATGGCAATCTGGAACTCCTCAGGTGATACGAAGCTTGCCTTTTGCACGCCATTCTCCTCCCCATCCTCTGAGAGAATTCTCTTCGCCGTTTGCCTCTTTGACGGAGGCGTCTGCCCTTTAGATCCTCCCGGTGGCAGAGAAGAAGCCGCCACGTTAGACCTATGTAGCTTCCTTTCCATATTTTTCGCCATCGTCGATGACTCAATAGGCTCTTTTTTGGCTATTGTCTCCTCCTTGATGGTCTCAAGTGGTTGTTCAAGTGCTTGTGAAGTATTAAACCCTTGCTTCATACTTCTCAACCGCCGTATTATTTTACCGGATGAAGCTATGTTTCTTTTTGGTTAAGTCTTTCGGCTTCTTTCTGTTCATGTTTTTAAGAATCTTAACCGCGTTCTTATAGATATTACTATCTTTCTGTGCACGGCTACGTTTGTCTTCTGTATTTTCTGTTCACTAGCTACCTTCCTTCCGGCGGTGTCGGTCTCTTCTAGAAACGCTTTATTAGCTTCAAATTCTGTAGTTTCGACTGTGCTTCCATTGGAAGACAAGTCGTCTTACTGCGTAAAGCTGCATAACCTCCATCTGAGAAGTACGGAAGCCCGGTCAGCTTCCGTCCGCTTACTGTGCGCTCTGTCGGTGCTGTACGTACACTGCGCCTTTGTTTCAAACAGTACGGTACGCGCGAGTGAATTTCGCTGCGTGACTGCTTTGATTGTGTCATAACTTATTACGGCTACACGAGCGCGAAGACAGTCTTTGTTACTTTTCTATTGAAATCATTTATAATTGCGAAAATAATTACTGACGAGGTTTTATTACACGTGCACTTTTGCCACAGCCATTCTTGGTGTTTGTTCTTAAATTTTCTGAGATTACTTGGGGTTCTCCATTAAATAAATTATTTTTTCCATTGAATAATTATAGATTCAGTTGTTTAATAGGTTGTGTAATAGAATGATAGTAAAATGTCGTTATACTTGTAACCATACATTTTATTATAAAAACATTGATTTTCATTTTGAAAATTTGTTTTACAGATTAATTCTTGTTTATGAAACGGCTTGAAATTTGGTATACTGCACCATCATGGCAAAGTACGTAACCGTAACCAATGGCAAATAAACTTATGAGTTTCACGTTAAAAATAACACCATTAGCTTTCGAAGTGTCAAAAATCATTTCCCTTTGGCCACAGGATTGACGTAAGAACGAAATGGAAAAACATGTAGTGTCGACATTGACAATGGCAAGGCAGAAGTGTTACCAGGAGTCACAATATATAAGATACATTGTGCTCAATCAAATCGTAAGTTTTTATTTATGTAAAACTATATGTATATACTATATGTCAATAATTATGTTGGCAATATATAACAATAAATTTTTTAGAAAACAGTCCTGTAGAGAAGGTGAAAAATAACAGAATTGCAGAAATATTACAAACTTTTAATAAAAAAATGTTAATATTGATGCTGATGCCGACGAAACGGAGTTTTTATTAAATAAAATCTCCTTAAGAAGAACCATAAAATAAATCATTAAATAAATATATTTTTAAATAATCTTCTCAATATTTTATATATTTACTTTTATTTTCAGAATGTTTGCAAACAACTGTCTACTCCTAAAAACATACTACTTGGTTGGTTTCACAAGTATTATGGTACAGATAAATATATTATTAAATCTTCTGCAAACTTACACCTAGTTTTAGAATCAAACAAATAGGACTACACTTACGATGAAATCATTGAAAAAGTACCACCAGTAGTAAAAAACCAAGAAAATGCATCATATTTCAGTGATGTAATTATTCGTATAGAGAACTACAAAGGCCAAATATACGAGAAATTTAAAGATGGAAATTGCAATGAAGTTGAATTTTGGACGTTTATGATTAATTTTGGTGGTAGCAGGGAAAAGAGAATGTATTTATATATAACAAAAACTCCATCAGTTGATGAATCAGCGAAGGTAAAAACAAATGAGAATCATGCGTCAGGTGAAGAACTAGCGGAGGTCAAAGACAAAGAAGAAGAAAAGCCTAGACAAGCTACAAGTTTACCATACTCAGATGTGACAAATAAAATCAACACAACACAAAACGAGTCACCACGTAAACGTAAAAAGTTAACATTTAGCAATAAAGTGAATGCTTTACACTTCATTGAAATCAAGGAAAATGGAAGAAACACGTTAAAAATTCTATCACCGCATGAAAACTTGTATAACTATTCATGTATTAAGAGTTTGGACCTTTCAGTGCCTATTGTTGAGGAAGATCAAGTTTTTATTAGTAGTTTTGGCAAAATTGGACAGGGAGCTTTCGGGACCGTTAAAATGAAACGTACAATGGAACAGACGTTGCCATTAAAGTTTTGAGATTAACACAAAATAACAAATTCATTTTAAGAGAAATTAAAGTTTTGGACACAGTAAAATATCCAAACATAATCTGTTTGTTAGCAGTCTATACCAGATATAACAGTACTGGTCTTATAATAAATTGTCAACAATCAGTTTTTTCTCTAACTCAAAATTTCTGCCTTCAATGATTTGTTCTATATCAATATCATCATCAGATGAATCGATTGACTCCATTTTTTAATCACTCACAATCACAATTATAATTCCAAAACACAATTATAAAACAACCAAAAGTAAAAGAAACGTTTGTTTTTGTGTAACTTTATAGGTTAATTTTATCCTTAAAATATACAGTAAGGAAGCGGTAAATACACTGATCGTAAATGAAGAAGTGAAAGAAATGTTTGTTTCTGTGTAGATTTAAAGGTTAGTATTTTTTAAAGAAAAGTATGAAGTGGCAAACACACAGCTGATCGTAAACGATTGAGGTGAATTCTCTCTTTGTACTGCTCTCGACTTGTCTGTCTCTTTCTTTTTGATGCTATAGTATAACATTTCTTACATGCTCTACAGTTTCACGCATGCGCATAGCACGGGGAATAAAGTAACAGCAAGGAATTAATGCGGCGTTTGTTTCCCTGTTAGACGGGTATAAAATTCGAACTTTACGCTAGGGTATGATATAAAAGTAATTTTTCGAGTTATAACGCTCTACCATATATCAAGTCTGTTTTATTATGTTTTTATGTCTTTATAGATACGAAATATGTGCTAACGAAGAGCACTACCTTTATATTATAATGACTTGTATTATAATGACGAACACTCAGTATTTTTTTGAATTTTTTTCTGTTATTTTTACATTTTTTAAAGCTTTTATGTAATTGTTTAGTACTTAATTTTTTGGTAGATTTAACATTTCTAGCTACTCCTGACTCAATGCTTTTAGTTTTCTTTATACTGAATTTTCAGCAACTCCAGCTTTAATATTTTTCTGATTTTTTGGAACATTTTTTCGTTTAGTTTCTTTGTTAAAACTGTATTCAGCGTTAGATTTTGTAGTATTTACAGGGGCTTTTAATTCGATGTTCTAGTATTTTTTAGTTTTTTAAGTTCTGGTGAAACTTTTTACAGGAATTATTTATATTAAATATATGTTTATACCATAGCCACACTCCAAAATTAACATATTTTATTAAGGATAACTATCTCTTTAACTGACGGTGGCTCCCTGGAGTTTTTTCATGATTTTGACAAATTTTTCTATTCTTTTTCTTTGCAATAATAATATTCACTTTTTCATCTATTTAACATTCGAAACAATTTAGTTTATTCCATTCTACTGTTATATGTATCCAAAAACAATTTTACATTAAAAGTTTTTTTGAGTGTCATAGGCATCTTTTGATGAATGGTCTTATCAAAGTCCTGAATTTGAACAAAAATTGAAACTTCGGTAATATATTCTTTAAGGTATTTTCAACAAAAATTCGCTCGTTTTTTTATTAATTGATACTTTAAAGTTTATTTATAATACAATATTTAATAGAATAACGGCATTTATATAGCAATTATTAAGCAAAATCACATATATTTTTCAAAACTGCATAGTAAATAATCAAGTTGAATTAAAAGCGAATATTAGTTATTTCTAGCTTTAAAAACATGATATAATTTTCTTAGAACTGTATGACAATGTGGTGTGTATGAGCGCTATTTTGAATATAGCCCATTATCACTAAAAAAAATAACACATTATGCTGAATAACTTGAATAAATGAGTTGAAAAACAGTCTAAGTCCCAAACTATGAATTTTAAGAGAAACTAATAAAAACTATATAGAATTGTTGGATGTCAGTGTTATGAACAGTTTTAAAAACTTATTATTGAGCAAATCCACGTCAGATTTACATAAAATTTCCCGACATTTTTTTTTACTGGTTTTTGCGGTTGAAATAGGTCCTGTATATCGAAAAATATAAGTTCCCGGCATTCTCTCACCCCCCCCCCCCCCCAAAAAAAAGGTTTTACCACGCCCCCCCCCCCCCCCCTTCAGGGGCTTTATAAAATTTTGAATGATATTAAAAAAAAATCTTCTTGCGTTTTTTGCATTTATCTCAATCAAATTTAGCTTTACAAACAGTTTGCAGCATACCATTCGAAAGTTCCTGAAAAAATCTATCGATAAATGTATTGCCAACATATTTTTGATGCATCGTTACGGCTTCTACAGGGGTACAAAGAGAAAAGAATGTAAAGTTCAATATCTCAAAATCTTATTCTTTCAATTCGATGTAAAATTCGTACTTGACTCCATGCAGTTCTTCAGAACGCTCGAACATTTCGACCACAGAATCAACTTCCATTTTGCCGGACGATCCTTCGTGATTTTTCATGCATTCATCTTCGTACTCCTCAAGCCAATTGTCATACTCTTCAGTGCTTTTTTTCTTCTCCCAAAGTGAGCATGATAAACAAAATTTTGATTTCACTAAAATGTCGATTACTTTACCAGTATACCATCCAATCAAAGAAACGAAACCAAACAAAGATGTAAAGCCTTTTTCTGCCAACTATCGTCGCCCGATACCGTTAAACCTTTTTCTTTTCTTTCTTTCATTTCTTCGATCTCTTGTTTTGCTGCTCGACTCATCGATTTATCGGATACCATGTTACATGCATCTGCTATGCCAGTCTGGATTTTTGAATAAAAAGATTGAAACACCGGCCGTGGTAATTCCATTATAGCGCAAAACTTTTTCAGACTGTACATGCCGAGTCCCATCAGTCTAAAGGTAAATATAATTCTTCTATTTATGTCATAAGCTCTACTGTCAATCAAAAAATATGAATTTACTTCTTCTTTTTTACAATCATTTGAGCATTTCATTTGTATTTTGAAACCGAGTCCACGACACGAAATTTCAGTAAACGAAACGTCGCCGTGACACTTTTTGTAACATAAATTCTTCGATAGAAAAGCAAAAATGCCACTAGTTTCAATGATGCGAAAAGCAAATCCTTCATTGAAAGAGAAATCGGAATCATTCTCGGTTAGTATTAATTTTTTTGCTGATGCACTTACATTAGACGTATCACATTCACGAGTATCATCGTAGCGATTTTTCGGAGGCTGTTTTTTTTTTCTTATAACTACTCCGATCGTTGATTTCTCGACTGCCTTTATGGCGTTCTTTTAATTTCGGCACTTCTTCCATGTTTTCACTACTAAATTAACACAAAAAAAAAACAGAATTTAAGTATAAAAACACCAAAACTATTTCTCCGATGGGAGAGTAACTGTGCTCGAGCATGTGCAGCTGTTTACTGAAGTCTAACGGTTTTCTAAATAGCTTGGCGTCCTTAGAACGCCCTCTATAGGTAATAGAGTACGAAAAATACTACTTACCATTAGCCAAATATACCTGGCATTATTATACGATGGTTAAAGCATATTTATACCTGGTGCGCTAGCGCGCCCGCAGCGGGTCGACATAGACAGTTGACGCGCTCTGAGGTACTTTTGGAAAATCGCTCATAACTCACAAAAAAAAATTTTCTTTGCTATAAAACCAATTGGACATCATTCTTACAATAATAATAGATCATTATATGCAAAAAAATCGATTATTTAAAAATCTCAGGGTGTACCCCCCCCCCCCCCCCCTTAATTTCAGAAACTTTTAAAAAATAATAATAAAATTCGAGGCTACAAGAACGTTTAAAATTATGTCTGTGTTCAGAGTGAACATGAACATATTGCGAAATAGAGAAGACTATTATTTATATATTAGAGCGATATATGCAACAAAAATAGTTTAATAGGTAATATTTATATACCAGATATATCTACTAAATAAAAAAGAAGACTTATCAAAGGCACTTTATTTAATTATTGGATGGCAGCGTTAGGTACAAGCATTTCAAACATTTTCGTATTATTGACATGTCAGTAGTTCGGCAAGAAAACGGCGCATTTGCCCAACTACTGACACTGCCGCGCGAGTTAGTGATACAATGTAGCTTCCTTGGCTTCAACGGTGACGTTCATTTTGCATGATCTTTAACGCTTTCAGGGAAAAGATTTCAAATATTTATGACAATACATTTAAACTAATCATTTAGATACCTATACATAAATGCTTAAGTCCAAAGTATACTTTACGAATGTTATTTAATTAATAGATATAAAATCAAATATTATTGTTTGGGTATGAAAGTAAATGGGTGTCAATAGTCGGGGTGTTAGTAGTTGGGTCCGGCATATTTTTTGGGTGTCAGTAATAGCTCATGAGAATATTATTATTAATTTCATAAATTTTGTTAACGCCGCGAATCGCAGTTAAAACTTGGGTGTTCTAACTTGATTATCGCTCGTTTTATAACCGACGAACTGCTGGTGTTCACGGCGGAAAGGAAATGGAGAAAATTTACACGTGGTTTTATGTAACGATAAAACAATAGAGATTTATTTCTCCTTCTAAATTAAATTACAAGTGTACGTGTGACTAGTGGTTTTTAAACAGTAAATAATTAATTGCGTAGTGTGTAAACGTGTGAGTGTGTGTGTGTTAATAATGTAGTTGTACCGAGATAGAAGCACGGGGTTGGTGTTACTCGTACTTATCTCGAGGCAGCCGGAAGAAGAGAGCGAGCAACCTCGAGCGCTGGAGTTTTGTCCAGCGTCGGGGAGTTGCTAAGGTGAAACGGGGGAGACTCCTTTAACACGGAGAATCCCGGCTCCGCGTTCAAATTCGGCCGAACGGGGAGGCCTCGCGCTACGGCGCGACCTCGCAGTTGCGCGGAGTTGCATGCGCGCGCGTGTCAATTCAAAGCGCGCGAAAACTGACGGTGTTTAAACGGTCCGAACAAATTTATAATTAAAAATAATCTTTGTTGAAATTGCAACCTCGATTTTAATATCAACATGTAATATATAATGATAAATAAATAGAAAAATATATATTTTTGTTTAGCAAATAGTATAAATTATGCAATAATGCAACAATCGATCCTTGGGGATGTCAGTAGTCGGGACATCCACCCAAAGCTCCTTTGATATTTAGAGGCATGGAATCTTTCTGCCAATTATTATTATTAGTACCTATTTTCTTACAGGGTTATATCCCCCTTATGCTCTAAAAAACAAGGCTTTGTTAATAATTTTTTTTAAAGGACATTTGAGATTAAAGGTATACAAATAATATAACATTGGATTAAGCAACTCTTGAAGAAGAGAAAAAAAATTTTTATTGATATTTTTTTTACAAAATGGCGGCTGTGCAGTGATTAACGTGAACCGCTTTTTCAAAAAGGTCTTCCGCGGTGAGCAGTACAAGTCTCGTCCAACTCCACCTATAACAAACAAATTTTTTTTCTATTATCTACATGAGTAGATAGTAGAAAGTTTTTTGCTAGTAAAGTACACATGATTATATTTTTAGAAATTTTTTTCGCGAAATGGCGATTGTTTTAACAAAAAATCGTGTTTTTGACGAAAAAAATCGACTTAAATTGTTTATAACTATTTTTCTTGTTAATTAATCGCTAAAATCGTGTGTACTTCACTAGATTCACTAGATAATCAATTAACTTCACTAGATAATCAAACAATGAAGCTACTGTTAAAATTTTAAGTCAATCGGATGTAAACTTTTTGAGTTCTACTGCTTGCCGATTTTGAAAACATAGTTTCGAGAAAAACGCGTTTGAAGTTTCAAAATGCTACAAATCTTAAGAATCGCAAAAATATAGTCCATAATAATTTTTTTACCTTCAGTCTGCTATCCCTGCACCATATAATTGTCCTTCCAGAGCCTTCATTTCCTCTTCTTCTTTTTTTTGCCTGATGTAATGCTGCGCCTGGCCTGTTTCGCGATATCGGACATACGATGCTCACCGGTTTTGACGCGATTGGCGTCCGTTTCCACGTAAAACTCGTACATGTTTGGTCCAACAGTCAACCCAAGAGCATCGTAAACGGCAAACAGACCCGAGAAGCCGTCATTGAAGATAATAACGGCTACGTCAGTCGCAATGTCAACTATAGTCTTACCGCTTGACACCATCTTTGGAGCAATTGACCACACTACAGCATTAAACGACTCGTTATTGTTCTGAGTATACGCACCCAAGTAGCGTGACAGAAGGTTGTCGGAGCTGAGTTCATTATAAATGGGTTTTATTGCGTTAAAAACATCCTCATACATTGGACTCTTGTGCTCGTACGTTGCAAGTGTACCAACCGCTGTACTCCGTGGCCAAGAACACCAAGAGTCTACTCCGACGGGACACTTCTCGTGCTGTGTATTCTCCTTCGTCGACATTTTATGAAGTAACGTTGCCCAAATTTCATTCCGCATTTTTCGACTGAATCGTAGTTTCTCCTAATAGCAAGTCCGTAATAAATAGAAAGTTCATCAATTAACTTTCCGGTCAACTTTCCTCGACCGCCAAGACCTTTCGTTGTTTTTTTCAAATTGCGCAGACGCGTTCCCATGCGCTTCTGAACGTGTCCGACACATTCTTTTTTTTCGACGATGAAATCTTTATAAGGTTTTGAGTCGACTATACATTTATATGTTTTTGAATCGCCGTCGCCGATATATTTCAAATATTTGATATTATGAAGTTTTTCTGAGCGTTTGAACATTTCTATAACTGCGTCGATCTCCATTTTCCCGGCACTACCTTCATGGTTGGCATCACAGTTCTGATTGTGTGAAGGGTATACCTCTTCGTATTCAGCAGTACCTTCTTTTTTTTGCCAATATTCACACACTTTACAGTACTTAGATTTTACACATACATCCAATACCTTGCCAGTGTACCAACCAATCAAAGTCACCAATCCGAACAAAGATGTAAACCCTCTCTTTCGCCAAGATCCATCGCCTGATACCATGAGACCTTCTTTTTCACCTCGTTCGATAGAAATTTCTTTTTCTTTAATCGCTGATTTTTTCATAGATATAATTCGAACAGATGAAGTAGCAGTGGCGATATTAGATATGATCGTACTGTAAGTTGTATGAAAAACAGGCTTTGCAAGATCCATCATAGAGCAGAACTTATGTATACCGTTGATGCCTATGCCTATGATGCGCATAGCTAAAATAATACGGCAATTGATCTCATAAGCACGACCATTTATTACAGGACAGCTGTTAATGTCAGCATCACCACAGTTCGAATAAGACACAATAATTTTGAAGCCTAGTCCACGCTTGTTCGACTCTAAAAACCGCACGTCACCATTACATTTTTTGCATACTACTAATTCAGAAAGAGCAGTAAATACGGCGAAAAAATTGATGAAACAGTAGCCGAAATTATTATCAACATCGCGGTCACGGTCTAAATCAGCAGTTTTCAATTTCTTAGCCGAGGTACTAACGTGCTCCGAATCGCCTTCGGACGAATGGCGGTTAGGCGGGCGTCGATTACTAATTTTACTGCGTTTTGTACTTGTACTTCTTGTTTTACTGCCTTTGCGGCCACTGTACACCTTTTCACTCATAATTAAGTACTTGTAAATATAATTCACAGTTAAAAAGTAAAGCAAAACTCAAAATAACAACGTAAACAACGAGAACGGCTGATCGACTAAACACAGGGCAAGTGTGAGTAACACGTGCTGTAAAACAACCGTCGTAATGTCATGTAGCGACCACTATAATTCAAATTTAAAACACGATATCGATCGTAGGTAACTTCTACTAATTTCCAAAGCCGCGAAATTCAAAAAAGCGAGCATCGCTAAAATAAGCGAAAATTGTGATTTTGGAGTATCAAAGCTGTTTGGAAAAAATTGATTTAAAAAAGTTTTGAGTTTAAATCGGTACTTGGGCGTTGTAGATTTTGATTTTAGGATTGTTTTGGCAAGATTTAAGCCAATAAAAAAAAATAGAAAAAAAAACAAAAAAATTTGGGGGATATAACCCCTTAATACAATGCTTTCTAAAAGAGATTTATTGCGTAATCATTTATTATATATTTACATTGATAAAAGTGATATTAGGAATAATCGACAATGTTATAGACAATGTTGTAGAGTACGGTATTAAGTTAGATTAAAGTGGTGCATTGTTAGCTAAAAAACTTAATCAGTTCTATACTTACTTATTTTTGATAAACGTACAAAATAGTGACCACAAAATGCGATCATATAAGATATTCAAAATATAAAATCTTATTTCGTTCACCAAAATAACTTGTTAGAAAATAAATTGTTAGATATATAAATTGCCTATGAATAAGTGCACACTTTCTTACTTATGTAATGTATAAATTTACAATGAATTCTCTCTTCCTAAATTTCAAAATGGCATTTCTTTAACAAAAGCAAGTTTACAGTAACTGTAAGATAAACTTATCGAAAGAAAATTGCGTGAGCTTTGCAGATATATGAATATTTTTGACATATCAAACGTATAAAATGCCAAAAATATTTTTTTTTCTAATTTTTCCAAAATTTAAAATATTTAAAAATGTAATTCTTTAACAAAAACAAACTCTAAAGTAATTGTAAAATACGCCAATCGAAAGAAAATTTCTCGAACTCTACAGATATATGCATCTTTTTGACATCGAACGTATAGGATGACAAAAAAAGTTTTTACAATTTTTACAAATTTAATTAATTTACGAATTTATGCATATTTTTGACAGATCTAACGCAGAAAACGATATAAACATATTTTATTGTTTTTAAAAATATTGCTAAATTTAAAATTAGTTAAAATATGTATAAATGTGTATATATGTACACATATGTGGAAATCTCCAGAACTTTTAACTTTCAAATGTTGAAAATGAGGTCAACTTAACGTAGGAGTACAGCTCTAGTTCTTTTCACACAACTTCTCGAGACTATAAACAATTAATATTTGACCATGAACAAGCATGAAACAAGTGCCTACCGAATCTAGAATGATTTATCAAATATGGCAAATTAGAATTTCCATGTATACATTTTTTCTTCAATACAGTTCTAAAATATTTGTGCAGCTATTTTAATTTTTATTTTTGATACTTAAATCAAACATTTGTATTCCATTAATGTTATTTTACAAATTACGTTGATCTTAATGATTCACTTAAAGTGATTGGTAATGGTTCGGTAGAAGGTACAATGAATGACAAGGATGGTTCTGATTCCGAAAGATCCTTTGAGGAGGATGAGGATTAAAATGAGGTCAAAGAATTACATTCCCTTAAAGGACAACAAAAATTGTATGCTGTAATTGAGTGATTTTATTATAGTTCGTTTGTAGAATCAAAAGACCGGAAGTGTAATATTATTTTAATACAAATTCAACTTTTTATGCATTGATTAAATTTAAATTATAAATTTGGCTTATTGAAATTGACAATTTAAACGTAAAAAATTGATTAATTTTACCTCTTAGAGGACGAAAACACTTCTTTTTTTTTATTATATTTATTTCTCTGTTCACTCCTTTTTTCCGTTCTTTTAACTCTTCAATTCGTTTGTGCTTTAAGTAGTCTTTCTTCTTTCTCACTTTTGCTTCACTCAAAACAGGTCTCATGATTGTAAAATGCAAAGAAACTTCTTCTCGTATTTGTATCATTCAGTTTTGCTAGTTGCAATAATAGGTTATGATGTTTAAACAAACGCGCGTTGCGGACGGCGCGTTGCGGACGGCGCGTTGCGGACGGCGCGTTGTGAATGCGACATATTGATGTAAGTTTGCTATTTAATTAATAAATATTAGTTTTTTAGGTATAATGCAAAGCTATTTCTCAATAGTTTATCAAATACTATATTTTGGTCATTTATTTCATCGATTTTAATTAATATTTATAGCACAAACATGCGTTGTGGACACTGAAAAAAAAATTGTTAAATCTAAGTAAACGTTTCCTTGAATCGTACTAAAACAAGATTTATTTGATAATAGTAAATATTTAATTATGTTTAGACTGGTATTCATCATTTCAATAAATATTAACTAAATTTAAGAAATATTTACTTTATTTAAGTAAATATTTTCTTTGTACGGTTCAAGGAAACGTTTACTTAGATTTAACAATTTTTCTTCAGTGGATGTGAAATTTTTTTGTTCGTTTTTTAATCGGTTCACTTAGATGTGATTTAAATATTGGGCATTATGTTTACTAAAATAACAAAAAGGGATTATAATACGACATAATACTGTTTGTGTATTTCACGCATATTAAATACTTTTTAAGGTAATTAAATTACTATTTATTGAGTTATTCTTCGTGTTGTGGGTGCAACACCAAAAACTTACGACAATTTTCAAATGTATTTAACTCCGATTTTATGAATAAAATGAAAATATTATCAATATTATCTTATTCTTTGATTATTTCTTAGTAAGAAATAATTTTTGTCAGGTCAATTTTAAACACTATTAGAGAAACTATAATTGAAATCCGGAATACGACATACGAGAAATGTGACAGTTTATACATTTGATTGATAAATTTAATTAATTTATGATAGAAAATAAACATAAAAATGTAATAAACGATAAGCTTAAGCTTTAGACAATAACATAAGCCTATGTGAAACAGTTTAATACAGTTAAAATATAAGAAAAAATGATTGAAACCTTGAGTCATATAGGTTAAAGGTTTGGGAGTTTTCCCAATATGGGGCGAATCATGTCAACTCTCCTAGCGCGGCGCGCGAGCGCTTAATACTGTTGTTTTCAACTCGCGTTTGCAGTATGAAAAAAAATATAGAAAAAATATCCAATAAACTATTTCGATGTATTTTTTCCTCAGCTTTCCAATAGTGTGGTCAGATTTTACAAAATTTTCCATTTTCCTTAAAAGAAAAAACAAAACGTGTTATATCTCGAAAAGTCTATTTTTAATTTTTTTTTAATACTTTTAATCGAAAGCTGAGGTTTTTTTACATAAAAAAGGTTCTTTTGCCCAGAGTGCCCGATTATATTTCAGTGAGTAATAGAACGCCGAAAAGTTGAAGTACCGCGCGCAGCGGCAAGGCGCGTGACTTCGCGCTCGACGGTGGCCGCTGGATTCGGTCCTCCTTTTCATATTTTGCTACCTTATAATTTCTTTTAAACCTGTTAGTTAAATTTAGTTATTTTTTTGTTTTTATTAATCGTTTTTTTGTTACTTTGGCTTTTGAAGAGGCTTTCAAAGTCTTTAGCTTCGTGGCTTTCTTTATCTTTGTTGCGGGTTTGGATACATTATTTTCTTTTTTCTTAGTGTCTTTTTTGAAAAGATTTGATATTTAGAACTTAAAGACGTTTTCTGAAGTTTGAATGTGTTTTGATTCAATGGAATAAAAGCATGATACTGTAAAGTACCTGGTATAGATTTAGCATTATCTAATCTTGGTTTGAGTTCTAAAACAGTTTTTTCATAATCATCTTTATTGCCATAAAATACTTTGGTTTCTTTGCAATAATTTTTAGCCCATTCGTAAAGACTTTTTGCTGTTAAAATTCTATTTTTGGATGAAAATTGTAGACTAGCACGTTTTGCACCTCTTTTTAAGTTCGCACCGATACCATCACATGCACCTTTGCCGTGCGCGGTAGCATAAAAGTGCCATTCCGCTGAGATTTCGAAATCTTTTTCATGAAACAGACGATTTTGCATATTATTCTTATTTTTAAAATGTTGACTTGCTCCATCCGTTAAATATTCAATTTTTTTAACTACGAAATTAGATTTCAGATAAAGTATGACAATTTTTTGATATTCATAAATCGCAACAGTATCATGGTTTAGATTATCAGAAATTACAGCAATGCTTACATGTTTAAGATCACTATTTTCTTTGTAATAAATTACAACTGTAAAAATAGTTGCCTGGTTATTATTCCAATGGAAAGATTGCGTAGAATTCTGTACTACAAATGCATAGTTTTCCGCAAAATCAAAACAGACAATAAACTCCCCTTCTTGAAGATTTTCTTTCAACTTATTCACATACTGTGACTGTTTCTTAGCAAAAAAATCGTGAGTCTTCAATTTCATTAATTTGTCGCCCAGCGTGTTGAGAAAGTCATAAACGTTCTCACTATTTGAAGCTATCGTACACCGATCTGTTTGAAACCACGATTCAAATTGAATTTCAAAAACATTATTTTTATCAAAACATTCAAGCAAATGTTCTCGTAATGCAGACGTATTAGGACAATTTAGACAGTCACCCAAGAAACACTCATCACGTGCATTTTTACAAACGATTTCCTGAATACAGTCATGATAATTTGTAAGATATAGTTTACTATTTTTCGTTAAGCACTCTAGCTCAGCAGCTTCTAGCATGAGCTTAACGTTTTCATGATGTACACATACACATACATTGTGTGTACTACTGCTTCCAGCTAAAACACAGTGTACTGGTCTCAATTGTATACATTTTGTTAACCCAATTTTAACGTGATCGTATTCTTTTTGAAATAAATAATAGATTTCGTTCAAATTGCCAAGAAGTAATCTTTTCTGAACGTGTTCTCGTTTGCCGTTGTCCTGCTTTACGGATATGCAATCTTTCAAGCCTGGCATAATTCGACTTATGTCATCCTTTTCATAAAAACTTTTAACTAAATTTGTAGCTTCCACCGAAAGTACTTTGCCGCGTTTTTTTCAGGAACTGAGAAAACTCGTTTTTCAGCTACTAACTCTTTTGCTTCTCGAGCTTCCCATTCAGTACAACCAAACTCTCTGATTAAATCATTACGAGACCAAAAATCAGGAGCAAGAGTGAGTAGCTGAATTCTATCTTGCTTCGATATAGTATTAGAAAATTTTCTTTTAATTTGTTCGAGAACCGTTACGCCAGCTTTATGATATTCATCACAACAATTTATGTTAGCTTTTTTTGTATCCGAAATAGGTAAATCTGCTTTACGTTTGTAAATTTGCCTACGACATGTACCACATATTTTCGCTTCTTCGGGTACAAACGGAAATATACTTCTAAAAGTTGAAGGAAAGTCAAACAGATCTTTAGACGTAGGGTGATTCTCTCGAGAGAAAGGATTTATGCATTTCATTTTCCAGGTTGAACCCATTGTAGTTACTACAATAAACCGGAGAAATACGTAACCAATAGATTTATGATTTAATCATAAAAAAATCTAAATTTAAAAAAAAACATCGTCGTATATATGAATTTCTTGTGACAATTCATTTATAGATTAAAGTTTTTTATCTTATTAATCGCGATTTATATTTTCGATTCATTTGAATCGGGAAAAATGGATCGCGATTCAAATCTCGATTCCAATGAATCGGGATTTTGAATCCTGATTCAATCTTTTCGATTCAATTTGTGAATTGAAAAGATTTTGCAGCCGATTCCGAACAGCTCTAATTATTCGTATAATTAAATATCTACATTATCATATGCACTTTAATATGCTATTTTCTTTCAATTCAAAGAAAATTTAAACATAAAGGAATGGACTTTAACTTGGTATATATTTTTCTTCAATATCAGTTCTTATTTATTAGTTTTCAATCGCCTTTTTAATATTAATTCAACAGCCGTTAATATTTCTATACTAATTTACATTATAAAAACAAGATACTTTTAGAAATAATTTCTGTACATTTTTAAAAGAGCTTAAGTCCATGAACTTAAGCTGTTTTAAAAATAAACAGAATTTACTATCTTGAAATAGGTACGTTAAAATGATCATACAATTTGTAATACTCTAGGATATTGTAGATATACATGTAAATATTACAAATCAGTTATCAACTCCAAATTGCCAAATTGTGGACTTAATAAGACTTAGTGCGATTGTAATTTTGTATATATTGTAAATTTATTTAATAGGCTACAAAAAGTATAAATTTTCAGCAAATTATTCATTCAAAATTGAAATCAATTTATTAACATCCATAATACGTACTTATTCCAATACGATTTTCTTCGTTAAAATAGTAGTTTCATTATATTTCGTTATTTTTCTATCAAATATTCTGTCAAATGACAAGTAAGTACTTGCAGTATAGTATTTCACAGTTTGTTGATTTAAGAAATAAGGTGTAGTATTAAAAGAAAATTAAATATTTAAAGTTAAGAGCAAAATCGGAGTAGCAAGAGTCTCTCATCGCAAGAAGGCTCAGAGCGCGGATGTTGAGGTTCTCGTAAGAGAAATTACGTTACGGGCTTGGCAGCTGAAGTAGATCGTGATAACAGGGGAAACCTCTGCATCAGTTCGTCAGCAGCTCCAGGGCACTGTCGCCAGTAATATACGGCTGTCCAATTCGCCGTATCTAAACAGAGACAGCTCTGACGTCAAATCAGAAGTGGACCGATTACAATGACAATT